>OY759214.1:81587539-81933514 GCA_963662175.1 Aradus depressus
ATAACCTAGAGGATCGAAGATACGCGCAATTGCAGATAGAACACCACGTTTAGTGCACTGAGGACGTGGGGTGGTGATATTATATGAGAACTCATCTGACTGAGCATTCCACTGGACCCCTAACACCTTAAAAACACAATCTTCTCCCTTCGAAAGTGAAATAGACCTTTCATGAAACTTCTCTGGAACTGCCTTGAGCACACTCTCTGAATTGCTGGCCCACTTACGAAGCTCGAAATTACCCTTCATGAGTAAATCAATTAGTTGTTGTTGAAGGCTGAGGGCTTCATCGATACTTGATGCCCCAGTTATGATATCATCCATATATACGTCCTCGCGTAACACTTTGGACGCATGGATGAAATGATGACCTTCATCCAGAGTGAGTTGTTTAAGAACGCGAAGAGCCAAGTAGGGGGAGCAGGACATCCCGTAAGTCAAGGTGCACAATTCATATTCTTTAACGTCATCAGCAGGATCCGATCTCCAGTAAATATGTTGATAAAGACGATCGGGTTCATTGATAAGGATTTGGCGGTACATCTTACAGATATCCGTCACAAACACAATACGATGAAGTCTAAAATTAAGCATGATGTCCGCAATATCAAGTTGAAGTTTCGGTCCAACAAAAAGATGTTGATTTAGAGAGCCGGTAGAAATCGACGACGACATGGACGCATCAAAGACCGCTCTCAACTTAGTTGTTGAGCTAGTCTCTTTTAAAATGCCATGATGGGGAATTATGTATTTCCCAGGAAAGGAAGCGATTTCCATGTGTCCCAGAGAGAGATACTCTTCCATAAAAGTGATATATTCCCGTCTCAATGTGGGATTTCTCAACAATTTCTTTTCCAAGTTGTAGAACCGCTTCAACGCTTGCGATCTTGAATCACTTAATAATGGTGAAGGAGATTTAAATGGAAGAGCAACAACGTACCTCCCTGAAGTCAAACGACGATGAGTCCGGGCAAAATGTTCTTCGCAAAGTTCCTCTTCCGGATCGGTCACAACTCCAATGCTAGGTTCCTCCAATTCCCAGAATCGTTCAAGTTGACGGTGAATAAAGGGAATCGTCGTGAGGGTCAAAACCGATGGCCTGGGGAAGGACTCAAAATCAACTGAATAGGCACCAGTAACAATCCAGCCAAGAGATGTTTTAATAGTGGCTAAATCTGTACCGATAATAGGGATGGGTCTACCTTCCAATATTTTATAGTAAATATCGGCACCTAAAAGGCAGTCGATAGGACGAGGCAGTCCAAAATTCAAATCGGCTAATTTGATCGAAGGGTTAATTTTTCTGATTATAATTTCCGGAACTGCAATAGATGGAAGATCCGACGTTATTTTGGTGACAACTGTGGCGCGGACACCTAGTAGAGGGGCTTTACGATGAATAGATTTCATCTCAAAAAATGTAGTTCCTAAGGACGGAACACTAAGGTCCCCGACAGAACTTATCTGATGGGAATCATTCGCCACCGTCAAGCGGAGTCGCCGTGCACAGTCTGAAGTCACCAATGAGGATTGAGCTCCCGAATCAATGAGAGCACGAACGGGATGAAAACATCCTCGAACATCTGTTATGAAAACAGTAGCAGTACTAAGAAGTATTTGTTGAGCTGGAACATCAAAAGAATTACCACGAAAGGTAAGAATCGATTTCGAAGTTCCTGAAGGCGTCCCCATAGATGGAGGCCTAGTATCTTCAACGAGGGTGTTTGTTGAAAAATGAAGTAAGGAATGGTGAAGAGATTGGCAAATGAGACATCTAATTTTAAATTTGCATTCGTCGGTAGTATGACCCGAAGTTAAATGATATTTACATCCCTTGAAGGTTTTTACAAAGTGGAAGCGTTGCGACGGCGACAGATTCAAAAAATTGGGACATTTGGTCAAATCATGACCAGACAATTTACAGTATGGACACTTTGAAGTGCGCACATCCGATGGTTTCGAAGCTCTCTTGGTCGTCAAAGACACAGAAGAAGATTTATTATGGGTCTTCGTTGCCTTCGGGCAAGACGACTTACCGGGTTTGCTGGAAGACAGCTTCAGAATTTGCTGTCTGTCTCTGACAAACTCCAGAAGATCGTTGCATCGCGGAAATTCTTCCTTAATATGCTTGGATTCGAACATCTCCCTTGTTCTCTGGTCCAGACATTGAATAGCAAGATGAAACAAGATAAATTCCGCTTCATGAGGAATTTTTAGAAGTTGAAAAGCTTCCATACTGTCACCCACATGAGATAAAAATAATTTATAATTTTCGGAAACCTCTGGGTGAGATTTAAATGAGAGAAGTTTGTCCAAGAAGGCTGTAGCTAAGAAACGCTTCTTATCGTAGCGAGCCATCAAAGTCTTCCAGGCTAGGTCATAATTAGCCTCCGTCACAGGTATGGACTTTAAAAGGGATCGAGCCTCACCATTCAGACTAGAAATTAAATAATAAAATTTATCAGTTTTAGACAGTGACGGTTCATCGTGAATTAAAGAAATGAAAACATCTTTGAAATGCGGCCAATCTGTCAATTCGCCTGAAAAATTTGGAATATTAATTTTTGGGAGGCGCGACCTGGTGTCGTTGATAACAGAAATATTTTGAGTTGGAGTAGCTGCTCGTTCTCGAGCTGGCCTGGGAGGCGGACAAAGCTCCATATGAAGCATAAGGATCTCATAGATATAACGTTTCGAGTTCGATAAAATCAAAGAATCTCTATCCGTGGGATAATCCTCGCCTTTCTGAGCATTTACAAAGTATGTTTCCAACGCTTCATTTGTAAAGTTTAATTCACTTCGAAGATTTGAAAGATCGGAGAACATCGCTTGAAATAGATTCGTTTGACTGTTATCTACCTTAGCTGCACGGCCTTGTTCTCGAATAGATTTAATATCTTGACATAAAGAATAAAGTTTGCGTCTTAATATTATTGTCCGAGAATCGGAGAAAGCAGCAACATTAACATCCGCTTCCTCACTTGCCATGATTAAAAGAAAATGAAAATTGAAAATGAAACGAAGTATTTCTAAGAAAATGAAATTAAAATAATAAATATATCTGAAGTTGAAATTAACAAAAGAAGCTAGAGTGAATATAAACAAACATTGAACCTTCTAGTAGAATCAAAACAAATACAAGAACCTAAATGAGTGCCACTGAAAATATTAGGTTGAAAAAATATATATTTATGTATTTTAACACAAGAAAATGATAGACTATAAACTATTTAAAAAATAGATTATAATATAAGAAGAGTCTATCAACATAAAAATAAAAATAGAAATCCACTGATTAATGGATAGAAGAATGTTATTTACCTTGATATGACCTATTTCCAGATCATAATAATAACACCTGATTACTGTCATAAATGATAACACGAAGGTTATAGGCAGGTATGTGGTGCGCAATAACAAGAAAATAGCTAGATGTACAAAAATAGGATTAAATCCAAAGTAGGATTAGAATACATCTTTGAACAAAATTCAAATACATATTTTAGCAAATATATATGTTCCTGGCCGGAATCACCAAATTCTATGTTAATAAATAACATAGACTAGATTTTGAAAAATGATATAATTATATTTCATTTCAAATACAAGGGCCAGTCGGCGTAGTTAAAAGGAAAAACAAAAATAAACAAAGTTAACTCTCCTGATGTGGAGGGGTGAATGTGGAAGATGGGCGGATGAACTGATCTCCAAACAAGGCCGAGAAGATCTGGGAGTAGGCTGAGGACGCCGTCACACCAGATGAGCCAAGTACCAGACTTCAGAGGTCCACGGAAAGGCGATCCGGATTGACGAGAGAAGTTGGTGGCCTTGAGGAGAACCCTAATGTCAACAGGCTGAAGGACCATGGAAGACTATATGTCCAACACTGACCAGCGGTCATAACACGAACTATTCCCCACTCCCCCACATACACAGGCTCCTCCCACAAATTGTTAATATGATGTAATATAAACATAAGAATAAATTACATGAGTAATATTGACCATAGTTATTATGATAATAATATTAATAATTATTAGAATAATTAATGAAAGAAAACTTAAGAAAAATACCTCTACAAAAAATCAAAAATTAATTAAATGTGGCGCTAACAATGACATTTATTTTTTTCTACACAAAAACGGGTGTATCTTTACAAAAACATAACTTCTGTACTAATGTTTCAATGCAAATCTTAACACGGTGAAAAGATGAATCTATCCAGGCCTAACTTCTGATTTTCACGAATATCGATCATTGAGAAAATAGTGTAACTAACTAAACTTTATGAAAGAGTGAGAGATGGAATTCCTGCGCACAGATTCTTTAGTTTTAAAATTGATTCACGAATATGAAAGAATTTTGTTCTGTCAGGAGATTTTTTAAGTGAAACCTCTTTACGCGCACTGGGCAACTTGGGGACTAAGCTGGTAAATGAGTCAAAATTATCTGCCGCGCTGACGAGAGGACAGTTAGACAGAGCGCGCGAACACGCTGGCTCAAAACTCCACACCACACTACATCAAACCGATCTGAATAAATCCCTAATGATTTCTTTACTTTTTTTTATGTTGTTTTTTGTTATGACACTTTATTAATTAAGTCACACTGAACAGTATTTACTGGATATAATGTTTTTTAAATATTAAATTAATACATATTTAAGAGTACATGAAGTATGAATTTCTGGCAACACTGGTCGCGGCAGTGATGGTTACAATTGTGTTACCGAAACTCGTTTTTTTATTTTTATAGTATTTCGCGGAGGACCAGTGCTACTTTTCAATATGAAACCTGAATGTAGTGCAGGTATGTTTTAAAATAACCATTATGTTAAATTAGAATTATACTGCTTTCGTTTTAACCTTTCTCCAGTAATCTCTCAAGAGTTGGGAGAGAATTATCATACATTACCGCTCATTTTAGCTGGAGATTTTAATGGCAATTTCGCACCACACCATGCTCAGCCCCTTTTTCAATTCCTCTACGATAAATTTCAATTGCAAATGAATAATAATCCGAATGAGCTTACAACAAGATATGGCTCTACATTGTAGGGTGGGTCGAAAAAAACGATTTTTTTTTTTTTCCGAACCGCTACTATAGTGCGGAAAAGTTGCCTCCTGTTGTATGAAGAAAAACGGCGAACATTTTTTGAAAATCGGTTAATATCTTCCGTTCGCGCATCGTACTTAAAATTTATGGAAATTGACAAAATTGAAGATTTTACGACATTTTTTTAATATTACTTAAAATTCTTCGATCGACACACGCTTTAGTTTTTATGCTTATTTTACGATTCAATAAAGTTAAATAAATTAAAACATCACTAATAATTAAATGTTTTCCGGTTGCACAATGTGTTCGAAAAACGGGAATTTACAACATTTTTGCAAGTTTCACTGTGCATATAAATCACCTTAGAACGTTCTTGTACCATAAAAAAAAGTTAAATGAAAATAACAAATTACAGTTAAATGAATGAAAGTAGGTAACCAAAAAGTTAAATGAAAATAACAAATTACAGTTAAATGAATGAAAGTAACCAAAAAGTTAAATGAAAGTCTCTAGCGGAAGACCCGTGATCAGCGAGCGCAGAGTGAACCCAAATTTGCTAATATCGAAGTTGAAGAATATATAGCGACTATTCTTCCGTCGTTTCAGTTACCGATGATGATGAATTTAAACCAAGTACATCGTCAGCAAAACCCAATTGGCAGATGAGAGTTAAATTTAGTGCAACAGCGTTAAACAGTGATCGATTTGGAGTGTCCGATCGTGCAACAGCTGTCATAGCTTCAAGTGTTCTGCAAGACATGGAAATGATAACTGATAACGAATCTTCTCATGTTGTTGACAAATCTAAAATCAGAAGAGAAAAGCGTCGTGTCAGAACTGATTTGAAGCGTACAGCTAATGAAGAACACACACTATTTTTTTTTAGTGGTGCGATTACACTCCTTGTGATTTAAAAAATAACTCATCTCTAAGTGACCTAGATATGTCGGAAGGATAACGGAGAGTAGACTAAATGACTATGTGAAAAGACATTAAATGCTCAATAATTTAAAAAATATAACCATATTATCCCAATATCAGCCAAGTTGGTGTGAGGGACAACTAAAATTAAATTATGTTAAAAAGATTTAACTTGGAAGTGTAATGGTGCTCACATCGACATGATGCCATATGTTAAAAAGATTTAACTTGGAAGTGTAATGGTGCTCACATCGACATGATGCCATATTTGATGGGACTGGCACACATCTGCAATCTGTTGGAATGGATCGAAAGCTCCTAGTACAGTAGTACCCGCGGTAGAGACCACTGCGAGTGGGTCTAGTCCACCCTCTTTAGCTTCCAGGATTGCACGGTGAAGTCCCTCGGGAACCATACATCCCTGGAGATCTGTCTCGACAGAAATCACATGGTCTGTACCGAGCCCCAGCCAGTGTCCGCTCTTCTTGAAGGAATAATGTGACTGCCGACAGAAAACAAAGATTGCGTGTATTTTCTCATGTGGAAATATTATCAGTCAACTAACTACCCTCAATACCACGAAACCCTCCCTTAACACTAGAACGGCGGACATTTCGATACAGTAGTTCACAAGTGGGATATCTCAGAATTATTGGTTTTTGATAAAACGGATTTGAAAGTTTCGTTTGCTTCTTAAAAATTAGATTCTCCACTTCTTGTTTTCGTTTCATATTATTAGAATGCAACTACATTTATGAAATAACATCAAATTCATAGATCAGTAACTAAGACATTTCAAATTATTATACTCGTATTTCTAAAACTAAACATTTGGGAGAAAATGAAAATTCTATAATAGGTTATGTGCATTTTAAACCCTCAATTTTGTTTTTTCAGTTATCCGAGTTCAGAATATGAAAGAGGGAGAAAACTTGTAAAAGAAAATGATAACTCAAAAAGGAAATTTTTGAATTGTCCCACTTCTGAACTATTGTATCGATTTGGAGCCCTCCTAGAACGGCAACAGTCAAAATGTACCTATTTTTTAGCACTGATAGTTCTCTGCGTGGAATCTATGCATGCAGGTTATTAAATAGACACTTATTACTTATAAGTAATAACTGTCGCAACACACATAAGAAAAATATAATAATATTAATTTAATGATAATGTCGTTGTTCATGCAGATAAGATGATTATGTGACAAATATCACAAATCTGTTTTTCTTTTCTTATTGAGCTAACAGTTTTGGCAAATAGTTCTGTCGTAATTTATAAAAATAAAGGAGAATGATGTTCTCAATTTAGGATCACGTTTTCGACAAGGCTCTGTTCCACTAAAACTAAAATGCATTTTCGCAATCATTATTACAGGAACAAATAGAAAAAAATAATTTAAATCAAATAAAAAGTAATAAATAGAACAGGAATATTTAGTCTGCGATGCAGTCAACACATTTTTTTTCATTTTTTTTTGTGCATTTAGTGCACACTGGCTTTTCGCAAGTATTACATATCTCCGTAGTTTTATTGGTCACATCCCCTCCCTTTAGCAGCTTCGGTTGTTGCGAACTTTATTGTTACCGGTCATATAGACTACTGAATATTCAGACGTTTAAAAATAAAAGCTTGAAACTCCGTTTCAACGTTATTTTTTTTACTATTCATCAAGTCAATTAGTTACAGCGTCGCTAGCAGTCAAATTGACCACTTCCACCGTTCTAGTGTTAAGAGGAAGAGGCCTCGAGACTTCCTCAGCGATCTGAACTCAGGGGTGACTGACTCCCCTCAGACCTGCACCAGTCATTGTTATTAAACATGTTTTTCAAAGTCCCGGCGCTGGCAACATTCTGTTGAAATGTGCAAACACAAGTAAATTTTTGATGTTTTCCGCTTTATTTCCCTAAAATAACAATTGAAAATTCCTCTACCACCAGCGATAACCTAATATCTCATAAGTTTAACTTTTTTTTTTGCTTCTGAAAATTTGAAAATATTTGTGAGAAATTTAAGTAGTTTAAACTTTTAACACAAATCAATTAATTTAATATTACGAAGAGAACGCTACCTCTGAGCTAATGGCGCCCTCTAAGATGTTATACTATAAATCAAAGACCTGTGAATTTATTAAATAAATAAAATTATATTATCTCTTACGTCCTGGGAAGTGAAGATGACGAATGGTTTTAGACCGGAAACTCCTTTTGATTTAATATTCGGACACTTCTTGTATCTGGCCAGAACCAGACCATACATGTTCGCGATGCTACCACCTAGAAAAATACATTACAATATTTTATGGTAAAAAATGTAACTGTCTATATATACAAAATTATAGTTTTCTTTTTACTTGGTCGGAATGATTTTTGTTTGATCAGAAATCCTTTTGTTATAGCGTACTCCTCCCTATATTTATGGTTTTTTTTGTATTTATAATGACAATGATGTAATAATTGATATATTTATACTTTTCTACCTGGTATGAAGCTCTTTCCTCCAGTACACCATCAAAACAATTCTCCAGTTTCTTCAGATTTTATTATTGTGTAAATAACTCAATTAATTTATTGTCATTATAAATACAAAATGCCGATAAATAAAGGAAGGAGTATAATAAGGGATAAGATCCAAAACATATATTTTAATATTTATTTACTTGTTGCCCTACCCACCTAACCTCATCCAAAATTATTTACTCAATAGAGTTCTGTATGAGAGCCTCCTTCAAAATAAAATAAAACTATAAATCCCCCATTGGACGGAGCTGCTCTATGATATCACGTGGCATAGAACTATATACATTTATATAAAACACAATTACTGATCGCGGATTCGAAACTCGGTCGAGGCTCTTAGTTTTTTTATCCAGGAGGGGAAAAAAAAATTTGAGTATGCCATCCTGGTGGTCCGCGATGGTTCCGAGCCTGTACGATAAAGACCTCCTTCCCTAGATGAATAAAAATTTAGATTAGGCAAAATTTAAGACTCCCATAGTAGAGTCGGGCTTGTCCACCAGAGCGACGAATGAGCACTCTGGTAGTAGGCGATAAGGCCTCGTAGTTAAAGCCCAGGCATGAGTCACAATATTTAACTAACTATAAAACACAAACATACCACAAGTAACACGAAAACATGACAGCTTCCTACATCTTCTATGTATATTCTGTGAAAGTTTTATCTTCACCCTCTCCTTACCCCAATAGACAAAAATAGTACCTGGAGAAAAGAGTCCATCTCCGTTCTCAAAACCAATCTTGTTAAGAATCCGTTTGATCACTTCTTTTTCACAAAGGGTAAAAACTGGAGCTACCTCATATGTATACCTACAACAGAAAATAATTCAACAATAAATATAATATTTTTTATTAATATTAAGTACAATTAGTAGAAGAAAGTTGTTGTGAAAAAAAAAAGTATTTAATAGATATGATATTTATGAAAAACAAAAGTATTTGATACTCTTAAAAAAAATTTTATTATTGTCCGCAAACTTTTTGCAAATGTGATTTGATACCAGGAGGTGGCCAACAGGAGAGCTTACCCGGCCCAGAGTTGTGCAGCCTAGCGGGGCCAAGCGGAACTAACCCCTACCTCTTTTATTACATCCTTTTCTTCATTTTTCCACGGTATTACTTTCTATTTATTAATCAGGTGTTTAATAGGATGTAATAATACATACAATACTTTAAGTAGGCATGGGCATTCCAGACTTAACATATAACGGTCATCGTACTCAGATATCGAATCACAAATACCGTTAGATCAATGAGAAACCTTTATAGACAAACCTGTTCCAAGTATACCAATGGAGGTATAATGTATATGTCATATACATTTTAAAATAATTTCACAAATATTCTGGTCTCTTACCATCTAAAATGGTTCCTTTTAATATTAAAAAAATTAGGAAAATGTTTGATATTTAAAAGTATACTACTCAAAAGAATTTTTGTATGATGCTGCAATATTATTACTCTTAATTTAGTTGCGTTAGGAACATTTCATTGAAAAATACTAAGAATTCTGTATAGATTATGCTCATATTATCAATATGAGCAATACGTGCGAGGATTCTTGTCGGAATATAATCTCCACGATTGATACTGTTACTCATATAATGGCTCATTCTATGCAAAGAAGAAGGCATTGTTGTGTACAGTCCAGATAAGGTCATTGTTGGCCATACTCCCCCATTAAAAACTAACAGACCACTTTTTATAAAATATGCCAATGGTCAAAATTGGCCATTTCAAAAATTGTATATATACCCATTTAGTTCTCAATGATACCTAACATTTATTTGCAGAGATATTGTGAAACAATCGCAAATAATATAAATCAGAAAAATGTAAAATACACACATAAATATGGATGCATACAAATAAAACATTTAATTAATACATAAATAAACACAAATAAAAACACGTATACAATTATTTACATAACTAATGTACACATCCAGTACAAAGATCCTTAACTATGTACATGTTATGTTATTAAATAGAAAAACGAAAGAAAGAATTCCCATCAAAGAATTCCAAAATTTACCAATACAGAATGTGCTTACCAATTTGGGTATATTTTAGCAGCTTACGAATCTAGTCAATCACGGCAACTGATTATTGGACCCAGAATAAGCGCAAAGCCCTCAAAGATCCTTAATTTGGAACTGACCTTTGCGAATATCTAGCTAATTTATTATTGTTTAAGGACATTTGCAATACAAAATTATAAAAAAATATTCAACAGTTGACTTATTCGCACATAGGGCTCCTAAATCCTAATACTAAATGTCATGTCGATACATAGTGAAATTGAAATACAAACAAAAATGATGATCTTCGAAGGATGATGGAACCCGAAGAACGGTGACATCAGAAGAACGAAGACAAAGCTGAACGGGGACACTGGCAGATAGCAAGTCCAGAAAGAAGTTCGAGAAAAGCAGAAAAGGAGGAGGGACGTAATAAAATACGGCAATAAATAGAAACTTATAATAGGTCCACTCTCGGGCAACTATAGCATGGGACTGACTTGACTGGGACTGAGTATCAGACTCAGAGGGATTAGCCGTGTGTTTACATTACGAACGTTGTTGACAAAACATCGATCATTATTTGATAAGACGTGGCTAAAGTACTCCCATGTGTATATATTTTGTAAAATAGACAATATTTTTTTTTCTTTGAAACATTCGTTTTTTATTTATTTTTAGTTCTTGTCGCTAACGACTATTGTAGTTTTTTCTTGAATCAGAACAACAGAATATATGAGGCGCTCAGAATCAAAACCCTCATTTAAAAAAATTAAAAATAGGTTAAGTAGGTCCAAAGCAGTAAGTCCGACTGCAGGCCAATAAATAATGCAAATAAATACTAAATGTGTTTTCATGAAAACGATAACTTTGGATAGAATGTCTTGTTAAATGCATATGCGCCAATGAAATTCCCCCAGTTGTGACTCATCAACTAAGTTTCCGCTCCCTCTTTAAAATTAATAAAAGTCTTACTCATGGATTTCTGAATTCTCACAAGAACTTTCGTGTCGATACATTAATTAAATCGGTAGTTATTAGGGTTTTTGGATTGAGCCCTCTCCTCTGGGCCCCCGCTTCTCTTTGGTCGATTATCATACATAAAATTTCATGTCGATAAATTCATTCTGTCGGGAGTTATCATATTCACTGACATACATACAGAATTTTTTTTTATGTTTCAGGGAGTCGGAAAACAAAATTCTGAACAATTAAATGACTTCCCCCATGCTTTTTATAGTTGGGAAAGTAATAATTAAGGAATGAATGAGAATGTCCGAATACATTTTTTGCGTTCTGTGTTGATATAGTGGAAATACTAATGAATAAAATAAAATGATAGATAAAACACTTTTTTTTTTTGAACACTTATATTGTCTAATTCCACAAACATATACTTAAATGTGTACCGGTTTCGGCTTACGCCATCGTCAGCACAATGTTCAACAATAATTCAGATATTTGCCAGGCATACATATTTATATTAACCTAAGAGTACCTGAGGTGAAAGGGTCCCCTCCTCTCGTAAAACCAGGGGGGTGGAAGTCTATATTCTAACTGTAATAGCTAACTGTGCACTTGTTTGAAAACCAAGAAAATAAAATTAAAACAGAACTAAAAACTAACATTACAAGAAAACAATATAACAAATGTACAATATATAGCTATGTAGGAAGTTATTTAACCTAGATAAATGTTGTCATGGATATTTGTTATCAGAAAGGGATTAGCAAAGGAGAAAATTTGAAGTGTGTCTGGTCGTTTAAACAATTCCCTTTTTTTCGAGTCCTATTAATTTCTAGCTGTTCTAGAGAATCTAATGGTCTAATGAGAGTAAATTGAGGAATGGAACATTCCTTGCCTCTCATGGATTCCATTTTGCAATATTTTCCATTATGTACACCGCTTAAGAAACTGGATCTGGTCTTAATGGGCCTAAAGCAAGACCGATTTTGAGAACTAATCTCCGGATCCTTGCGATAGTTTACTAAAGCTTTTGTTCAATGGGAGATTTATCACAAATGAATTAGGATTAGGTGTTATCCTAGAAGATTGACTACTGACTGGTTCGTGTTGAGTGCTGCAGAGAGAAAATCAGCGGCGAGCCCCGCCTCATCCACACCTCCGTAGAGTTGGTTCACAAATCCAGGATGACAGGTCTTCACAGAGTATCGGGCAACCTTCTTCAGGATCTCCTGCACTTCTTCTGGCCTTCCCTGCACTCCCAGCTCTAGACCCTGCCCCAACTCACTCTGCAAACAGAAACAACAACAAATATAAGAGCATGTCGCAACTGCATAGAACGTTCCTGTAGGGTCATTGCATTTATTCCTTTTAAACCTTGGAATATATATTCTCTTTTTTATACCTATATATAAGACAGTATGTATTGTAATCGTGCGAAAATTCGGGATCGCATTTTCAACGGATTTTTGTATTTCAAGGTCCCCCGATCTAATTTACTTTTCTCCAATATTGGTGAAAGCAGGCTTGGATTTATATATCAGCAAACTGGACAAAAAGAAAAAAAAAACGTTCATCGGGAAATTACAGGCATTGTACTTCCCCAGAACAAATTAATCAATTAACTTTTCGCTCCCCCTCCAAACCCAGTCGATCGTTTGCGCTGATATTCAATAGTTGACTTACATAGGGACTACTAAATCCTCATACTAAATTGTGTGTCGATTCATCACATCGTCAGGCATTAGGGTTTTTGAATTAAGACCCCCTTTCCCTTCAGCCGCTATCTCTGAAATTTGACAGGTTATGTCCTCATAGGGTTTTGACTTCAAACATGAAATTTCATGTCGATACATTCATTACTTTAGCAGTTATTGGGGTTTTTGAGTTGAGACCCTCCTTACCTTCTGCCGATTTTGCTAAAAATTAATAAGTATTTTCCTTATGGGGTTTTGAATCCTCATATGAAATTTTGGGTCGATAAATTCATTACAACAACTGTTATTATGTCGTCGCTAAACATACAAAATTTCGTGTCGATACATAAAATATGCATTCCATCAGGAATTATCGTGTTCACTGATGGACACATTTTTTTTCGTATTTGGGATTTGGAGGTCGGAAATTAAGTTAATTCATTGAAAATTCCGCATCTAATTTTTGACAGATTACATAATTTCCCCAATACTTCGTATATCTAAGGATGTAAAATTGTAATAACTAATCTCACGAGCAGTTGTCAGGTCATATGTAACATTTCCTATTTAAATAAATGGATTGTAATCAGTAACCGTTTCGACTAAACATGACTCCTAAGAACCATGAATGTTAGATTTGATGACGTACCTCGGTAATATCATTTTTACTTTCCAATAGAAAAAATTTAAATGAAAAAAATCCATGATGGATTTTTGTGTTAACCATTCCATACCAAATCAACTACTTTCGGACTGGCTTCCTTCACTCTCTGTTCCAATTCCTCTTCCATAAACATCCCCTCCCTCTCATTAGCCTTTCATTCTCCTTCCACTCTATTTTCTTGCTCTTCATCATCTATTTTTATTATTTTATTATATATTTTTCATGTCTTTATTTCATTTTATGACTTTCTTATACTTGTAGTATAAGGAAGTATTTTAATCATCCGAAGTTTCAATTCAAGCTCTCCTGAATACGTTTCAACCACTTTCTCGATGATGTTGGTCTGCGCGTGTGTATTGGTGTGTCCTTCACAAGATTTGCTTGTAAAAAAAAACAATTTTGGCATGCTGACGTTTGTAACTTTTGAAAAAAAAACAAAAAACTTTTGACGTATTTCCATTCAAAAACCAGTTGTTTTTCTATAAATGTTCATTTTTTTTCTTTTTAGTTTAAGCAAAATCCACAACCCACCAGAGGGTTTGGAACGTATCTAATAATTTAATTTAATTTTAAATCATATAATTTAAAAATATTTATGAAAATAACCCTTTATGATTACCTACAAGCCATTTTCCTCACTTCAATTTTATATCATAGGGTTAATATCTGCATTCACAAATCATTAAGCAGGTAAGGGAGGGGGAGGCACTTCTGGTACATAAGACACCTAGCTCGGGACCGTCACTGAATGTCCCATCCAAAGGATGGCATGCTCAAGGTTTCGTGACCCCAGACAAAAAAAAAATCTAAGGGCTTAGGCCGGAGATCGCGATCTTGAGCTCATTAGTTAATGGTAGGCAAGGTGTACGATTAGTGCAGACACATACTAATAAAACGGAATTAGAAATTAAATTAAATGAAAAGAAATTTTATTATTTGGAACCGAGGTCTTCTAAGAATAAATACATATAGAGTAAAGAACAGGAAACAATGAAATATAGTATCAGTATGAATTTGGGCATATATGATGGAATAATAAATTAATAAATAAACATACAGGCGTGTTATTTTATTCTACAAGTTAAATTTTAAATAATGGCAAACACAATAACATAATATTATTACAATTGAAGTTTTTTTTATATAAATTTATTTATTAGAAAAGACCTAGGCCATTCCAAGTTCTAAAGAACTTATTTCCTAGCCAGGCTTGGAACAAGACTGAAACATTGGACAGTCGATGAAGGAAAGACCGGCGGTGGAACTTTCCACTAATTCTGAAAACAAGTTCTACGGGTTATGTTTAAGTTATCAGCTTGGTAAAAATAAACCAAAACAAAACAAGATCATTCAATTCGCCAGGTTGTAAAAAAACTAATCCAATAATCAGCCAGGAAGTAAACATTTCTCTTTTTTAAACTAACACTAAACTCGGATTGTGATTGCAGAAGATTGCCTGTCATAACAAAATTCTTTAGTTTGTCTCATTAAAAAAATGTCAATCCAACTAAAAAAATCAATTTTTTGATTCGCAAGTAAAAAATAACCCTATCATTTTTTTTGCTTAACTAAAATATCATTCATTTATCTCAATAATACAATTAAATAAGTTTATCGTTAGTTAGTTTTTAGATTGAATAATTTTTACTCAACTCTTTACGTTCTGATTTTTTTTTATATATATATTCCTTTACCTGAAGGAATACCCACATAAATGTGGCTCTATTAAGTAGACCAATTGATTGAGTAACTTCTACTTCTAGAAATATGAAAAATTCAATTATTTATATACAGTTTGAATACCTGCACAAAATCTGTTTTTGTTTTAATGCCCAAGCAAGCAGCAACATTTGCTAGATTCTGTTTCACTTAAATTTTAATGCAAGTAGCATAAAATAAATTAGTCTTAAAAAACCACTAGTATGATGTATCATTTAAGCAATCTAAAAAATGTAAATAATACCTATTCGTAAATGTTTTGGTAATATACGTGTCAGTTAAAATGTGATTATTATATTTACTATGGATACTGCTTTCAATTTTTCTTCAATTAACATCTACAAATCGACGATTTATGATTTTTTTTTCGCACATATACCTATGTATGTACATATAATTAGGCTTGGGGCAAATAGATCTTATATGAATAAAGGGTGCTAAAAAGTGAGCAAACAAATTTAAAACAAAAATCGTTGAATATTTCAGAAATTTTTATGAAATTCAATAATTATTAAATCTTTTCCTTAGAATCTACAGCCTCATACATGGAGGTGAATACAAAGAAGGTATGTACATTTGTTAAGCCTAGGCCAAACAAATAGAATCTATGTTAATTGGAAATAAACATTGCGCAGCCAAATTGAAAACAACAATCGAATATTTCAGGTGTAATATTCATTAAGGCTTCTGTTAGGATCTGCAGAGTGCATAGAAAGTAGGTATATTTTTCAAAGCACCAAAAAATAAATAGAATATCTTAGAAAATATATATATATATTAAAAGTTGTGTACACCTGTTTATTTGATCATGTGTATAATCTGTTTCCATGTACAAATAACAAGACAAGCAATACAAAATAAGTAATTAAAAATGTAAGATATATATATAATTACCTGAAGTTGGTTTGGTTGTAGAAATTCCACTATCTTTTCTTGAAGGGGAGGATTGAGAAGTCTCTCTTCTCGGATTATCTCGACGACTTTGTCAATATGTTCCATATGGGGGTTATGTGACACTCCCGAGTACCAAGCAAAGAATACTGCCCTCAGTCAGAGGAGCACTTACAGCTGAAACAGGTCGGTCCCCTCCATTCAGGGAGGCGACCAGGAGAGGGGGTACCAAGTAGGTAAGCATTGACTTATTTGTGGATCATGAGCTTAGCCGGTTGGCAAGATTTAGGACGAGACGCGAATTTGTAAATTTTGAGTTAAACCTTTCCTCTAATCCCCCCTTCCCATTGGCCGATTTGACTGAAAATCTATAGGTGTTCCTTATGGGGTTCTGGTCAAACATTTAAAATTTCGTGTCGATAAATTCTTTCTATCTCTTTGGTTGTCAAATTAAAGCTGGTAATGTACTGACTCTAAAAATGTGTATATATTATTATTGCTTCATCTAATTTTGAGAAAAAAACAACAACATAAATACCTGAAAATCCTCCCCTTTTTTTTTTTTTTCGGGAAGTACTAAACCAAATTTTTTGAAAAATTCATGTGTATGACCATGTTGATTAGAAGAAAACTATTTTCTTGTTTTAATACAGAGGTCAATTTTTTTTTTGTTTTAAAGTTGTTCTAGTATAGTTTGTCTAGCTACCGCCAGGTGTTGTAAATTCAAAATACCTATGACATAAATCAGCTGATTAGTTTTATTGCTCTAGCACAAATACATAGCATAGGGAAAATGTCGAGGGTATGGAACCCTTGCCTCGTAAGGCCCGAATGGCACTTCATCCATTTTTTAGCAATGAGCATGGTAAATGGAGAGAAATTCGCATTTTTTACCAAGGAGCATGGTGAATGGAGAGAAATTCGCATTTTTTGCCAAGGAGCATGTATGGTAAATGGAGAGAAATTCACATTTTTTACCAAGGAGCATGCATGGTAAATGGAGAAAAATTCTCATTTTTTACCAATGAGCATGGTAAATGAAGAGAAATTCGCATTTTTTACCAAGGAGCATAGTAAATGAAGAGAAATTCGCATTTTTTTACCAAGGAGCAGGGTAAATGGAGAGAAATTCGATTTTTTAACAAGGAGCATGAGTAATTCGCTCAGACTTACTGAAACACCTTGTAGTTGAGATGCGACTACTGATTTACAGATGCTTCTTGGGTGTTAAATAGACATTAAAAAAAAAAAAAAAAAAATCTGAATGTTGTATGTATAATTACTATGTACAAACAGAAAAAATATAATTTTTTGTACAAATAACTAAGCAACTTTTCTATAAACAAAATCCTAATGAAAGTAATCTATTAGGAATACATTTTTCTTTAACAAAATCGACAAATATCGAAAATGTACAAATATTCCTCCTCAAAATGTATTATACTTATTTACAATATAAATAAAAATAGCAATTGAAAAAACTTATACTATTTTTTTTTTCAATAGGAAGAGTTTATATAACTGAAGAAAATGAGAACTGTTCTGATTGATACACGAAACAAGGCCAATTTTCTGAAGAAACGCAAAACAGAAAAAATTACATGATTGCCATTTGAAAAAATCAAATAATTCAGAATAATTTAGTGGCACGCATGCCAAAGCAATCGTGCAAACTTTAATTATACAAATGTCACCATAATATGGTACATATTATGTACCTATACCTATATTTGCACATCATTGTTGGTGAGGGAATTGTGAACAAGAAAATAAACTAATACAAAATCGGTTCAATACTATAAATAAATAATACAGTTAAAATTTCAATTCAATGAAAAAATATATACAGGTTCACAAAATGCGCTCAAGTTTTAGTTACTTGACATCAATGAAGGTTGGTTGAGAAATGTAGAAAAGGCTTTATAAGTTCAATAGCGAGAATATGATACATAGTTAGTCTTGGTGAACAAACCTTTTCCATGCCGTCCTACTGACGGGACGTTAAGCGATGGTGCCGAGCCTGTACGATCTCAGGTACTCGTTAAAGACCTCCTAACTCTAGGTGAATAAACCTGAGTGGGCAAACTTTAGAATTCCCAATGTTGAATTAGGCTCATCTCCACCAGTGACGAATGAGTGCTCTGATAGTAGGCGATATGACCTCGTATTTTAAACCCGGACATGAGTCACAATAATTAACTAATAATTTTGTGGCATGTCACAGCAATTATGTCAACAGTTTACAAACGTACATATGTGCCAATCACCCTTGGAAAGGGAATTGTGAACTGAATAATGTAAACTATTACAAAAACGGATATGTTGAACAATAGTTATATAGAAAAACTTTCGTAAACTTACATTGCATTAAAAAATACATTTAATAAAAAAAACACAATGTTTCAAATATTGAATCATGTTCAATTTCATTATTGAAGTACAATTTTGATGTGATGTCCTCACAAATATTCAACTTTTCTGTTTCTAATGATTAGAAATTTATAGCCTTCATTTAATGTAAAAAAAAAAACATAAATCAAAAATTTCAGTTTTTTCTCTCCATATCTCTTGAATATCTTACCCGAATTCGGATTGGCTTAGAATAATGTTTCTTAGGCTTCTCCTATATAATATTTGGTTACACAGTTAATATGTCAACAAAAGATTCTGTTCAGAACTCCCCCGTTTGATTTAAATAAACAAATTTTTTATTACGTTTTTGTGTTGTGGTTCTTAAGAAAATTGTCTAGTACTTGAAGTACTCACTCTTTAATATCATCCATCCTTCTTCTGCCAAAACCAGGCATTTGTAGCGTATCTCAATATTTTCGACTGTTTGATTTTTAGTTTGGATAGTCAAATCATTTACTTCGAGCACACTAGCAATAGAGATAGTCAATAACTAAAATTGACTGTACACAAGTTGGATTTATCGTTTTTGCACATGCGTGGTTTTGACACAAAGGGGAAGATTAACATAATGTATGAATTTGCGCAAATAAGAACACTTTAATTGAATTACACTCTTTAAAAAAGGTATCATCTCTAGGCGAAATTACTTTTTTTTTTTTAGATTTTACCCTACATGATTTACAATCTACAAGAGGACAAATCCTCCAATTTTTTGCCTGAGAAATATACCCCTCCTTTTGTTCATGATAGAATTATTTAACTTGGAGACATTTTAAGATCAAAATATTGATCTCCTACTGAATTACTTAAATTAAATATACTTCGATATCAGATTATCAATGCAATGTTTGGAAATTTTACTGGTAGTATTCAGTAGAAACGTTTTTTTGTCACCTAATCCATAAGTGCCCTTTTCGAAATTCACAATTCAATTACAGATATCGCTCATTTGCTGCAACGACATAACTAAAAAATGGGCGTTTTTGAGTTAAGGGCACAGGAAAAATCACAATTCTTGAGTTATGTTACTGTTGCAGCAAATAAGCGATACAGAAACAATTAAAATACAAATCAAACAGAACATAAGAAAATAAAAACTCTGCCAGTCATTAATCTACACTATAATTTATACGATTTTTTTTTTTTTGAAACATTCACTTTCATAAACTTACAATGAAATCTATGGAATAATAAAAACAAAATTCAAAGACGTTTACTTACATTTAGACTAAAAAATATTCTATGTGAACAGTAAATAGGAGAAATGGATGTGGAGGGTTTTAGGGTTGTTCATCAGGTCGCAGTGCGACTTTATAGAGACACTTCTTGAGGGGGGTTGTTATCAACAAACTCTTGTCATCGTGCATTCGGTGGAGATGCTTGGCCAGTTCCCGACGTTGGATGAACCCTCGCTCGCACACATAGCAGTTGTATGGATAGTCCCTCGTATGGATCTTCATATGTTTATTCAAGGTGCCTGAGGTGAGAAACTTTGAATCACAGTAGCAACACTCGTACGGTTGTTCTCCCGTGTGTTCTCTTCTCACATGAACCGCTCTCACTGATCTATACTTGAATTTTTTATCACACAATGAACATTGAAAAGGTTGCGGTGTTTTATGCCATTGTTTGTGCAATTGTAGTGTACTTTTGGAGACAAATCGTCTATCGCAAATCTCACACATGTATCTTTGCTCTTGTGTATGTACACCTCGGTGTTCCTCCAGAATAGACGGAGACATAAATCCACGATTACACACCTCACAGAATAACTTATACTTTCCAGTATGACTTACTTTATGACGTTCAAGACCACAACTTGATTTAAATGGTCTCTGACATACATCGCAAATGTGAGCTTTAAAATCTTCACGAGCATGTCTTCTTTCATGTTGTCTTAATTTTATCCAATTTCCGATAAATTTGCCACACACTTTACACTTTTGATCTCCGTGAGAATATAACTTATGATTATCCAACCTGACTTTCCTTTTGAACGCTTGTCCACATTCAGAGCAAACATACTTCTGGTCACCAGGATGAGCTTTTTGCCCATGTTGTTTTAATGCTTTATTGGAACTAAATGTGTTGTCACACAAAGTACAAGCAAAAGACTTCAAAACTCCATGCTTACGTATTATATGACGAGCATATTCGAACTTTGTGTGACACTCAAAATCACAAGAGGAACATCTTATATCACTAGAATATGAGTTGATATGAGTTGAAATCGAAGATAATTTAGCAGTAGACAAGGAGTCCACCTGGTCTTCATCTCTGATATCTGAGGCTTCTTTTGGTTTGCCTAAATCAAATTGAATCACTTCAGTGCCACTGTCCTCACCTTCCGAATCGAGACTAATATTTATTTCATAATCATCCGCATCTTCAATGTCTTCTTCAATTGACATATTGGTTTCATCTTCCAATGAATCATCAATTGCGCCTTTTACTATATTTTCAAATTCTTTACCTATAGAAGCCTTCCTTTTTTGTCCAGGAACGGACAAATGTTCAGATGAAAAATTTAAAGAATCATTTAAGTCACTGACACTTACAATCATTTCAGTAGCATTGTCTTTTAATCGCGATTTAAGGGCACGACCTGTGCTCATTGTCTTGAACTTCTTAGGTTTTGGTTTACGAAAACATCCATCATAATCATCATTTTCGTTGTCCTGTATTGCTTCACCTCCATTGGTAAACTTTACTTTAGCAGCATTATCTTGAACCCTATTGATAACAGATACCTTAACATTTTCCTCATCAGCTTTTGAAACGGGAGACAAATCGGATTTTACAGATGAAAAGTTCAAAGAATCTTTAAGTTCATTTACACTTACAATCATTTCGGTCGCCTCATCTTTTACTTCCGATTCAATGTCAATGTCTCGTCTTTCAGAATCCTCTTCTTCTTCCACACAATTATATAAAAGGTCACTTGAAGTTTCTACCTTAACTCCTGGGATGGAAACATCCAACACAAGTTGATCTGAAGAATCGTTTGAATCATCGTGATAAATCTCTGTGAAAACACAAATCTCAGTCCTCTTACCTTCATCTGAATTTGCATTATTGGTCACAATGTACGAATGATCATCTGAAGCATTACTTGTTCCATGATCTTTCTTTTTCAATTTTGATGACAAATAATCAGTCAACTTTTTTTCTTGAACTATGTCCAAATGAAGATTGTATTTAGAGCGAAGTAGTTCAAACACTTCTTGTTTAGCCACCATCAAATTATGTTGAAGTTCATCAACGTGATTCACTAATATGAAACATTTGTCACATATTTTATCATGTTGAGAAACCACAACTAGAAATTTATTTCCGACAATCTCACAAACTTTATCAGGAAAAGGCACACTAAGAAATGTTGTGCTAACGTCTGAAATATAAAAACCTTTACCAGGTATTTCATGTCCACAAATGAAACAACTCATTTTAGTTGCGATGAAAAAAGGTCAGAATTCATTAAAACGATAAATCATCACATAATAATACCTTTAAGAATAACAAATAGTCCGTATTCACTAATATCTCACAAAAAATAGAGTTTATAACCTCCACAGAAATTGAGCATTGGTGCCAACTGAAATATACTTTAAGTTGATTGTTAAAATCGAGGTCTTGTACACCGAAGGAAACATAACATAAAAAAAAATTATTAAACAGTAATATTACATTAACAACATGTTGCATGAGATTCGTCTCTCTCCCCCAATGAAAAAAGTTTAATAAGAGGAAAATTTGAAATGCATTACATATTTTGAAGGCAGAGGTAGCGTGATTATGACTCATTCATTGGGCGGTTCAAATTTTATGTTCCTTTTATGAGCGGGAAAAGTAAAATGTAACATGTAAAATGGAAACTTCAACAATATACATTACATATAGTACATCATTTTTTTTCAAAAATAAACCTACTAATATTTGATTGTGTTTAGAAAAAAAAAACTATTACACAAGAAATTATTTATTTGTTCACACGTAACATATATTTTTTCAAAACCAACATTTATTTGATTATTTTTTAGACTCCTACCTAAACATATTATACAAATATTTGAGAAGTCAGTAATGTAATAAAATAAAGAAAATATAATAGTAAAAATAAAAAAAGGCTAAATAATAGGTTTTATAATAGAATATGTAGAAGTTTTGTATAACAAATAAGGGCTATATTGACATAATATCGAAGTGCAAGAAGAAAAAAAAAAATTCTTACATACTCTTCATAATAAAAATACACAAGATATTATATTAACTTAGTGTTACAGGGTCGAAAATTTGAAGTGAGTTCCTTTAAACAATTCCCAATTTTTCTTGCTCTATTAGTTTCCAGCTTTTTCAGAGAATCAAGCTGCCCACATTTTTCATGAGGATGGAGGTACGAAATAAAACTCTCTCCAGGGCGGGATTCGAACCCGCAAACCACGGTGAGACCATGCGACCAAAGCCCTACTCTCTAGCCCACACAGCCACCATGGCCCCCAATGGAAGTACTTTATTCCCGTTGCTTCGTTAAATATGTGACCCAGCTCGTTCA
The DNA here is from genome assembly GCA_963662175.1 of Aradus depressus. Taxonomy (NCBI): domain Eukaryota; kingdom Metazoa; phylum Arthropoda; class Insecta; order Hemiptera; family Aradidae; genus Aradus; species Aradus depressus. The sequence goes on from OY759214.1 coordinate 81,610,951, forward strand.
TATGTTTAGCGAATGTAGATGTTTTCCCTTTTATCTTATTTCAGGTTTGTGTTCTTTAACCCATTCTTTAAATTTAAGCCCTGATTGACCTGTGTACACATTTAATTTTTAACAACTCCAAATATTTGTGAATGTTTTGTTAAGGTAGGACTAATAGAACTTTCCTAGGGGACAGAGTGTCACAGTCTTAGGTAATCTCAAGATTGTATAAATATGACAACCCAGCAAACTTGAATGTCACTTTGAACTTTGTGCTGATGATGGCGTAAGTTGAAATCGGTACACTTTATATATATTATTGTTGAATCGGACAATACAAAAGTTAAATTAGTTCTTTGTTTTTATTTATTTTACCCAGGTTTAGTTACCTGGTGTTTGAGTCTTTAACGAGTACCTAAGATAACGCAGCTTCGGGATCATCGCTAAAGGGCCCATCCGAAGAACGGCATGTCCAAGGGTTTTTTTTACCTCCCAGAAAAAAAACCTAAGTAGGTACACATTACTAGCTATTTGCTATTGGCGACCTCCAATGTTTATTCAAATAGAGGCTGAAGGGTATCTAAAAAGGTCAGAGGTCGAGACATCCTCACGGGGGGCTTGATAGAGGGAGGCACGGGTGGCTGTAGCGACGTCTGTCAGTCAGGGCTCCCACATCGTGAGAAACTTCCCCTTTTGTGGGAAAAATGGAGATGCTATAGGGGGGAAAAAAAGGTAAAGGGAAAAAAAGGGAATTTTTCTACTCTTCAGACTCGGCCATTTCGGATAAGATGTAACATCATCTGTTAAGTTTTAACAAGACCTACCCAAATTTTACAGGAGAAGCAAAAATTGAATTTATCTATCCATTGCATAGGCAATTATCAAAAGTTGAATATAGGAATCAATTTGAAGCAACGAACTATGAATACTGATCGAGGCCGACGGACCGATGTCCCACGTGATCACGTCTGACGTCACTTGGGAATCGGGAATCGTGAAGTACGAACATGTTCGTATTTGTGCGAACATTTGAAGTAAAAACTATGTTCGTACGCGTAATATACGTGCATTTCCATGTGCTTACCATATTTTTTACAAATACATTTTTAATATTAACAAAAACCCAAATTTAATGCAGTATCGATATATACATATACATAAAACTATAATAAAGGGATTTTTTGATGAAAATCTACAATTTGAAAAAAATAGTGGGAAATTCATTGATCTAGAGTGGGAAAAGGAGGGACGTTTTGTTGACAGTGGAGGGAAAATTTTAAAACCTGTGTTACTTCGTAGATAAAACTCCCTACCGGGACCATGGATGTAATAATTACGTAAAACACCATTATACGAGAGAGTCATGGGTAATATGCATCGTACATGAGGCCAAAAAAAAAAATTAAATAACGATCATACAGTGATCGTTGCACCATATTTGTTTACTTCATTGCTTACTTCACTTATTTTATGACTGTTTTTTTTAACGTTTTAGTTTTCAATAAAATTAAGAAGAAAATTATAAAAAGGTACGTAATGTCATTACGACTCTATATAAAGTTATTCGGTGGTCTCTAATAAGTTATTCTGTGGAGGGGAACTAAAGCCGGGTTTACACTAAGTAGGAAAACAGCTATATAGCCGAGCTATATGTAGCTGAGCTATATAGCTATGACTAAAAAGAGCTATATAACTATCACTAAAAACGTTTCGTTGTGTAGCTTTAGCAGCTGTATGATGAAAGCAACCAGTTTACTTTGCGATGGCAACCAAGAAACATGTAGTTGTTGTTGCCGCCGCAGCAACAGTCTTGTTGGGGTCACCAATTGTTGGGGGCTTAATTCTAATAATATTAATACCCAACACATTTATTTGGGGACATCAATTTTAATGGAAACAAGCTTGTACAAAGGTTTCTTGAGGACTGACTCGGATGCACCTGTCGGCCGTAAATGGAAGCTGTATGGTGAGTTCCTAAATCCATGTTGGATCCTCCGATACATAGGTCGCTACAATACTCCTTCCTCAGTTACTAAGTAACGACACAAGGCAACCTGACAGCCCCATTTATGGCAAAGAGAAAAAAAAAATATATAGATATTGTAAACAACATAAAACATAGTATACAATGTATAACATAGTGTGTAACATAAAATGTTCAGAAATTAGAAAAACTTATGCGTATAACTTTTCACAACACTTATCTCACTTATCGTCTGGTACGTTTCTCTCTTGCCTGTAGCTCGTCAAGAAAACGTCGTGGGAAATGAACAATTCTGCCACTGCGGGACGACTTTTGTTGCTGATGCTCGGCAAGGGTTGTTGGAGGTATCTTTGTTGTGCTCGTCTTTGGTTGTAATTTTTTCGTGCCCGTACCCTCACTGAACGTGTCACTATGATCTGATCCAGTTACCATTAAATGTGCAGGTTTGAGTCTATCCACAGATATGTTGGTGTCCTTGTTTTTAATTCTAAGGGTGAAATATTTATCTTGTCGAACGATTATCTCAAATGGCCCTTCATATGGTGGTTCCAAAGACTTTTTGACACGATCTACTCGTAAAAATACGTGTGAGCACGATTCCAAAGCCTTATGCCTGAACAGTGATTTGTTGCAAGCTTTACGTGTATCCATTGGTCTTAATTGTGCCATATATTGTTGAAGATCAGACACAAAATTGTCTGTATTCACAGGAAGTGACGATGGATCAAAAAATTCTCCTGGGATTCTTATCGTAGTCCCATAAACCATTTCTGCGATGGAATGTTTCGAACCATCCCTTAATGCTGTACGCATTCCTAACAAGACTGTAGGTAAACTATCTGTCCATGTCGGATTATTCTGAGCCCTAATTGCGGCTTTTAAAGTCCTGTGTAAGCGCTCCACCTTACCGTTCGATTGCGGATGATAAGGTGTCGTATGCTGTATTTTTGCTCCACATAACGAAGCTAAATTGGTAAAAAGTTCACTAACAAACTGTCGGCCTTGGTCAGTTACTATGGAAGCTGGCGCTCCAAACCTTGCGATCCAATTACTATAAAATAATTTTGCAATTGTTTCTGCAGTATTATTAGCCATAGGAATTACTTCCATCCAACTCGTAAATCGGTCGATACAGGTCATGCAGTAAATATTTCCTTGTGAGGGTGGCAATGGCCCAATGACGTCCACATGAACGACACTAAATCGTCCATCCGGTGGTTCGAACGTCCCTATTTCTGACCTTGTATGGCGTGACACTTTGTTGCGTTGACAACTCAAGCAACTTTGAGTCCATTTTCTAATATCATTTTTGATGGCTGGCCATATGAATTTTGACGTTATTTGTTTCACTGTTGTTTTGACTCCTGGATGTGCCAAATTATGGATTTGCTTAAATATTTCGTAGCGAAACGCTTCTGGGATGTAGGGTCGGATATTGTTCGTAGCTACATCGCACCAGAGAGGCTTTTTTGACATTATGTTGCATTGTTTCATATTTAAACTGGAGTCTTGTAATAATGTTGGTAATTCCTGATCATTTTCTTGATTGCGAGCAATTTCTTCATAGTCAATTACTGAAACTTCTTCAAGTCTTGAAAACGTGTCGGCCACTATGTTAGCTTTTCCACTAATATGTCGAATGTCGGTTGTAAACTGCGAAATATATTGTAAGTGGCGTAATTGACGTGGCGATGCTTTATCATTTTTCTGGAAGAATGCATATGTAATAGGCTTATGATCGGTAAATATTGTAAATGTTTGTGCCTCCAGTAGATGCTTAAATTGTTTAATTGCCAAATAAATTGCTAATAATTCCTTGTCGTAAGCACTATAGGCTTTTTGAGCATCATTTAATTTTTTGGAATAAAAAGCGATAGGTTTCCATCCGGATTGTTCGTGCTGCTGTAATACAGCTCCCACTGCTTTATCAGACGCATCAGTAAAAACCGCCAGCGGAAATCGTGAATCTGGAAAAGTTAGGAGTGTAGCATCTACTAAATCATCTTTACAGCGTTCAAATTGTTGTATAGCCTCCTCAGTCCAGACTATTTTAGTTTTATCATTTTTCTTGGAACCTTTTAAGTAGTCATGAAGGATAGCCTGAGTTTCCGCTGCATTTCTTATATATCGTCTATAAAAGTTAATGACACCTAGAAATGCACGAAGTTGTTGTACTGTCTCTGGTAATTTAAAATCTCTGATTGCCTTTACCTTCTCAGGTACTGGTCTGGAACCATCTTGCGTGATCAAGTAGCCCAAAAATTGTAATTCTTCAACACCTAACTCTGATTTTGAAGCATTAATGCGGAGACCAAAACGTTGTAGTCGTTCAAAAATAAGACGAAGATGTTCACAGTGTTCTTCTTCCGTAGCTGAAGCGACCAGGATGTCATCCATGAACGGAAAAACAAAATCCAAACCATGAAACACTGTGTTAATAAATCGTTGGAAGGTGGAAGGGGCATTCCTGAGACCAAAACTCATAACGTTGAATTCGTATAAACCAAAAGGTGTAATTATAGCCGTTTTGCTTTTGTCTTCCTCTGCTATCGGAATTTGGTAGTATGCTTTATGTAAATCTATTTTAGAAAAAATAGTAGCTCCATTTAATATGTGATGGAAGTCTTCTATGCGAGGTATAGGATATCTATCTGGTACGGTCTTGGCATTTAATAAGCGATAATCACCACAAGGACGGATAGATCCATCTTTTTTATCAACTACATGTAACGGACTTGCCCATTCTGAACTCGATGGTCGGATAATATTTTGATCCAACATAAATTGAAATTCCCGTTTGGCCTGTTGTAATCGTTTAGGAGCGAGAGGTCTTGCCTTACAATGCACTGGAGATCCTGTGGTGGTGATATAGTGTTGAATATTATGTTTCGTGTGATTGGGCGAAAATGATGGCTTCGTTAATTCAGGGTATAAGGTGAACAGATGTGCAAACTTTGCTTGAGACTTATTTATTGTGCTAATGACTTCATTTCCTGATACAGCCAGTACACTACCTGAAGTGCTAAGTTTAGTGACTGCATCAATTAATCTATGTTTATGTAAGTCAATCAATAAGTTAAAATGATTCAAGAAATCTGCACCAATTATCCCTCGAGTTATGTCAGCTTTTATAAATAACCACCTAAATTCACGACGAAGTCCTAGATCCAGTGTCAGTAATGTGACGCCGTAGGTAGGTATGGACGTGCCGTTTGCAGCATATAATTTAAAGTTAGAAGATGTAATTTTATCTGTAGCCTTGGCTGGAATTAAAGAAATATCGGCTCCACTGTCAATAAGAAATCGCCCACCCGTTTTTTTGTCATTAACAAATAAGCGGAAATTTCGACGATTTTCAATATTATCTGCAATAGAGCTCGTCGCAATCTCTACTGCAGGTTGGAGTTTTCCTGACTTTTCCAGGCGCATGGTTGACGACATTTATCAGGGTAGCATTTTTTTCCAAACTGGAAATGAAAAAAACAATATTTACCCTGTGGGTCAAATCGTTTTCTGGGTTTGCTAGTACCACGGTTGCGACTGTGGTCTCGGTGGTGAGAACGAGACCGACCGGAGATTTCATTTATTTGTAACTCGAGGCTTGAAATTTTAGTTAACAATTCTTGAATTAGAGCATCTTGACTGGGTCTACTATCAGCACTACATATGTCTCTATGTGGGTTCATTTCCACAATTTTGTCAGCTATAATGGCTATTTTGTCTAAAGTTTCCTCACTAACAATGAGAACATTCTTTATAGAATCTGGGAGTTTTTCTAACCAGAGTGTTTTTAAAACTGTGTCAGAAATATCAGTACCAGCCAGGTTCCGCATTTTTCTCAATAATTGACTAGGCCTCATATCTCCGAGATCTAATCCCGTAATTAATTTCTTAATCTTACATTGTTCACTTTCTTTAAAAATATTAAGAAGTGTTTCCTTAGCTCTAGTATATTTATTTGTAGCAGTCCCTTGAATGATATCCCAAATGTTTTCTATATACTTCGGATCCATTTGTGATACCACATAATTAAATTTTGTTTCCTCCGATGTAATTTTATTAATATTAAATTGTGCTTCAATTTGGTAAAACCATATTTCAGGTTTTTGTTGCCAAAAAGGGGGAATTTTAATGCTAACCTTACTTGCTTCGAGGTTGTGGCTCGCTTCGGCCATGTTAGGAAAATGTGCTTCTGCACCGGTCCCACTTTCACTTGTAGACATTTTACACTACTTACTTGAAATATCACTATAAATAATGTTGAACAGTTCAATACGGGGTCACCAATTGTTGGGGTCACCAATTGTTGGGGGCTTAATTCTAATAATATTAATACCCAACACATTTATTTGGGGACATCAATTTTAATGGAAACAAGCTTGTACAAAGGTTTCTTGAGGACTGACTCGGATGCACCTGTCGGCCGTAAATGGAAGCTGTATGGTGAGTTCCTAAATCCATGTTGGATCCTCCGATACATAGGTCGCTACAGTCTTACTGGCAACTTTGAGACGGGAACGGAGGTTTTGGCTGCGACCATATCTTCAGGCCAAAAAGTAGTACAGTGGTAGTGATATGTTAAGTGATTTGAACCTAGACGATAATGCAGAAGACGCGTCATTGTGTTATGAAATTCGCTGCGATGGAAGTTTAAAAAAATTCTTACGAATAACAAGTGCTTATTTCGAATATCTACTCTGCATCATTGGACACAAAATTGAAAAAAAAGACTAACTTTAGAAAAGCTATATCTGCTCGTGAAAAACTTGCTTCAGAGCAAGCACACAACTGATGAACGTCTTTGGGCGACAGCTATATAGCTATGCTACAACAAAAAACACGCTTCCAGCCCGGCTATATACAGTCAGTAACAAAAATGTTCGGACGGTTTGATTTTTCAATAAAAAATTATAATAATTAAATGCACAAGTAATAAAAAATAATTTAAAAAATAATTAAAGCCATTTTTCAATCAAGAATAAGAATTCAAAAGTGGGTTAGGATAAAGGAAAAACAGCTTTGATTAGAACAAATAAATATTTTAATTTAATAAATTTTATAACAAGTAATGTAGGTAACAAAAATTTTCGGACAAAAATGTAAACAACTATAAATAAATTCAATGTTTTTTTTACGATTTCACAAATTCAAAAACCATAATGTTAATTAATATTTGGTTGGGTACCCTTTTTGTGTAATAACATCTTTCATTCGATTCGGCATTGATGATGAAACTAATTTTTTGGTGAAATTTGGAGATATTTTACCCCACTCTTCTAATAACTTTTGTTTCAATTCGTTTTTTGAAGCAATGGGTGTTAATCGAATTTTCCTGTCGAGCTCACCCCATACGTGTTCAATTGGGTTGAGATCGGGATACCAATTCACAGGTGTGTTTCGGATCGTTGTCTTGGTAAAAATGAAAAGTCCGTAAAATCCCAAGTTTTTCAGCACTCTTTTTCAAATTGCTCCTTAGTAATTCGGCATAAACTTTTCCAGTCATGGTGGTTTCAATGAAAACCAGTTCACCAATTCCACTAGACGCCATACACCCCCACACCATCACTGAGCCACCCCCATGTTTTACTATTGGTTTTAAGTTTTTTGGATTCAGCTCCTCATTACGCCTTCTCCAAATTTTGTCGCGACTGTCGGGACTAAATATATTAAACTTACATTCAAAAGTATTTGCTTGCAATAGAACAAACCGCAATAATAAAATATTCTTGTATCTTGTAACTCTTCACAACATAAAAAGAAATCTCAGGTCATGTAATGTCAGAAAACTAGATTTTTGTGATATGACGTTGGAAGAGAGCGACAGCAGCGCTGACCCTCGGCAGAAACCGTCCCTTCCCCCTACTCTATCCCCTCCACCTTCCCTCTAAAGAAACTAAGTACCCAATTTTTCTAATTTAAACGTTTTTTCTCCGATATTTCGACAAATAAATGTTTCCAGATCATGTCCGTTTACTTCCATGTAATATATGTATACATATACTATTACTTTACTTTTGTTTACTTCCCTATACATATAATATATGTATACATAATAATATGTACTAAAAATTTTGTAATCGTGTGAACATCAGAGATCAATTGCATGCGTGTGTTTATGTGAGAGCTCAAACGCTTTGACCTGACATCGTACAGGCTCATGACCATCGCTTAACATCCCATCCGAAGGACGGAGTGCTTAAGTTTATTTTACCTCGCAGATGAATGACATTACTCCAAAAAATTTCTGAATGATTCTGGAACTCTTTTGCGAAGCTCAATCTTTTTTTATATTTTTTTCACTCACAAACGGTTTTTGGTACTCTCCCATTATATCCTGCTTCTTTTAGAATTCTTCGAACATTTTGTGGGTGATCTTTCTTTCCCGTTTCTCTGTATACCTCGGCGACGATCTGAGGTGCACTCCTCGAGGGCTTGTTTTTAATTTTCCGGACAACGCTACACCTTTCTCGGTCGTTTAATACTCTTGGACGGCCAGAGGAAGATTTCAAATCTATCCGATCCTCGTGCTTATACCTTCGAATTACATCGGCTACGGTGCTTTTACTTCGGCCTACCATACCACCGATTTTGCGGACACTTAATCCTTTTTCATAATTAAAAATTATTATCTGTTGAACTTCAAAAGATGTTCGACCCATCTTGACAGCAGGAAATACAAATAACTACTGAATGCAGTAATAGAAGGATATAAACACATTTTATTTGTTCGGTATTAGCGGTTGGTTGAGAAGGGATTAAAGATCATGATCAGAGTCGCATTTGTTTACAAAACAAACAACAGGTGTCCAGAAAATTTTGTTACGTGAATTTCTTGTCTTCAATTATTAATGCATAATTTCCTATTAGCTGTAAATGTTTAATTAATTGTTTTACGGCGTTTTGAAATGATTGATGATCTCGAAATTTAAAACTTTGCTTGAATTAAATATTTTGCCATATAACTATGTGTAACTGCAAAAGAAAAACAAAATTATAAATTGTCCGAAAATTTTTGTTACTGATTGTAGCTCAGTTGCATAGTTCCCTTTGATCTTACCAACAACCGACGAGAAACTCATTTCCAACTATATAGCTCTTGAATTGAACTATATAGCCGGACTACATAGCTGTTTTCGGGTGGCGTTTTGAAAAACTTGTAGCACTGCTATTACATAGTGTAAACCCGGCATAAGCCTCAAAACAAAATGGAAGCCTGTGAATTACAGAAATAGAGATTTTGAATCACATTCAGTGTAAAGTTTAAATGTTGACGAAAGTTAATGAATCATTATAGAGTATTAAAATGTTACTAAAAAAATAAACGACAAATAAATTGTATAGAAAAATATGCAAATATAAAGAATAAAAATCAACAATACAAATCAATTATAGGACAACGATTGTTATGAAAGAATCGATCCGTGATAATCCGTGGCTGATATGGTAGTTCAAAGGGCAGTGGGGTGTCTTGATTTATCTTCTCATGTTCTGGATTTGTCTTTTTAATTTGCTCTCCCACGAATTGAAAGCAAGAATTATGAGTGGTTGTTGTGGTTTTATAGTTGGGTGTTCGTTCACTGCAATATTTTTTTTACTAATTGTGTGAGTAAACATTTTTTTTAGTTAACTTGTATTCTACAAGAAATGTACATTTTATATAGTTATGAAATTGGTGAAATATATGTTCATTTCTCACCGAAATTTTTATGTTTGCCGACATCCAAAAATTTTATTTGACAATAATTTTGCTCTGTGTATGTTTTTATTGTTATAATTTTTTTTCTGAAATTTTAATTTTAGATTTCTATTTTCATAAAACAAATCGTTTCTTTATTACTGCTACCAACTGTTACTGCTACTTTTACATTTATAAATAACTAGCAAATTCGTAGTGACATTTACAAGTTTGTTAATTACCTACTATTTAAGAAATGAGAAATTTTCAATGATTTTAAGGCCGGTGGTGTGTGCTCTGGTAGTAGGCGATATGATATTTTTTGGTTTTATACATTAACATCGAAAAATCCCCCGTTAAAAAGCTATTTTACGTTTCGGCCCTTCCCGTTATAATATTTAGGACGCCTAGGATTCAATCGGACTTTTAATGATGCTACATAAGAAATGTCATCAAAATCGATTCTATAGTGTTTATGCCAACGTTTTACAAACACACATACAGATACAACTTCAGATTTGTAGAGGCAAATGTTTTTGGCCGTTGGTAGCTCAGTGGTATGCGTGCTTGCTTACTGAGCTCAAGATCGCTGTTTTGAAACCTGGCTGAGGCTCTTAGTTTATTTTATATAAACTTAAGCATATCGTCCTTCGAATGGGACGTTACGCGATGGTCCCGAGCCTGTACGCTGTCAGTTACTCGTTAAAGACGCGTTACCCTAAGGTGAATAAAAATTTAGGACTCCCAATGTAGGGTCGGGCTCATGTACAGCAGAGTGACGAAAGAGCGCTCTGGTAGTAGGATATATGAACTCGTAGTTAATGCCCGAGCATGAGTCATAATAACTATGTAACTAAAATAAGATAGAGATAAAGATTGTTATTGATGGCTATCTGTTATAGATAGGTGAACCCGTTTATATAACTTTTTATTGCCAAAAATGTTTTTTTTACATTATTTAGAAGTAGAGAGGCGATAATTCACCGTCTACTTCTTCTCTTTGACGTTCTTCAAAATGAAATAGAACGCCAATAAATGGTACTATTTACAACAGAGCGTATTTACAATAATAATTTGGTTATTTCCCGATTTCAGATCCCATTCGTATGAAAATGTAGTTGAAACAAATGATATTCGGGAAAGTTTAAACATTACCGGTAAGTTATATCAATTTATTTATCTTTAGGACAAATATCAAAGTCAAGACCTCTCCGGAACAGCGGCATAGCAGTGTCAAAAGAAGTATGGTGGACGTTTTTGCAAGAAATATATGTTTCAGTTTGATTTGTAAGTTAAAAAAAAAAGGTAATGTGGTCACTGCAGGACTTTCTTATAACCGGAGGGGGGGGGGGGGGGGGAGAGAGAGAGAGAGAGAGAGAGCGAGAGTGAGTGATCTGTAAGCATAGTTGGTATTAAGTTAATTCGAAGCCCGGCCGAGGCTCTTTGTTTATTTTATCTAGGAGGTCAAAAAAAACTTAAGCACGCCTTCCTTCGGATGGACGTTCAGCGATGGTCCCGAGTCTGAACGATGTCAGGTACTCGAACCTGGTATAATTTTAAAAAAAGTTCAAAACACCATGCTACAAAACAAGTTTTTTTTCCCCAAGAATTGTTTGATTTCAAAACAGAAAGCCATAGAATATTGGAGCAGAGCGGTAGTTTTTCGTCTTATTTGTTCTGTGTATTTTTTATCACCTAATGATTGCACCTAATGCAACTCTGAATTTTGTCAAGTTTAATTATTATCATTTATCAAATAGTTATTCACAATTGTATAAATAATATATATATACATATATAATAAGCATTATTTCCTAAAATAATAAAATATGGCATTGTTTCATAAGTTGCATCAATTAATTATTTTAAAATGATTTCAGGGAATGTATCTGGAATTGACATGGGGGAAAAAAATTCTACAAGTGTATTGAAGGATTGCAGCTGCACAAGGAATTTATGCCACTGTTATCTCAGCACTGACACCAAACTTAATGTTACACGTAGGTTGGCATACAATTTGTTTATATCTTTGTATAAACCTATACAAATGTTGTACTGAAGAATATATTCTCTCCTCGGCATTGTCCGGTGGAGTCACAAACTATGTACGACAGTTTCTCTTTACAGTCACCCAGACAGTAAGTTTGCTGATCCATCATCCCTGAGGTGAAATTGGTAAAATAGAATGGTCTAGTAGCTGGCCTTCTTCCCCATCATACGAGTATACTCCCTATTTCATTTATAAATGAATATATACATATATAACGGTTTCGGCATTACAACGTTGTCAAGCTGGGAGTCTTAAACTTAGTATCATCTGATGACATCCCATTCTCATCCCGACAACCTTCTCCGAGAGACCTGTTAGCTATCATTTAAGTACCTACTTCTAGTGAGTGCCGGCACTGACCTGATCTCCCCTCATGCATTCATATGGAGCTCTTCCTGCTCTTGGAGATATAACGGGGGATCTCGAGCTAATTTATATTTATTATTATTTATTTTTATTTTTTAAATATTACTACCATTCTACATATTTTACTCATTGTGCATATATACTATTATTATTTTATACCTATTGAACACTCACATCAGATTTGTTTTGATGTCCCTAGAGATGCTCTTATCTCGCCCTAGTACTCCGAATTGAAATGGCTCAAACCCCCCTACCGCCGAAATTACCTCCTAGGCTCCTTCCTCTTCAAAATGCTTAAACTCCAAGAATCCTATTACATTTTCCAAATGTTTCAATTCCAGTCCTCTGTTCACCAGAGACACACTAGATCCCGTCCTTCAGACCTCTTCATCCCCTCTCATCGCTCCTCGGCCTTCCACAATTCGTTCCTTGTCCAGGTCTCCTCTCTTTGGAACTCCCAGCCTTCCCCAATCTCCTTCCGTAGCTTCCTTCAAATTCTTACTATTCCAATTCCTCTTCGCTAAACAATCCACTCCCCTTTGATTTGGTCTTCAACTCTCTCCCACGTATTTTCTCATTCGTCAACATCAATTATCTAATTACCTATTTAAAGTTATATACTTATCCTATTTTTTTTATTCGTTATTTTTTGGTATATTGTGTTATTCCACATTTCCTAAATTATTCTATCATAATAAATATTATTGATATTTTGTTCATTTTACACATTTATATATTTTTATCATTAATTAATTTATTTTTTATTTTATTATTATTATTATTTGTCTTCTTCTTTCTCTTCACACTTTTTCTATCTAGCCCCTACTTTCTAAAATTAACTTTATTTCAAACCTTCTCTGGGCATCCTTCTTCTCTTTTATAGTTGAACCATCTGTGTATTATGCTCTGTCGTCTTTTACTAATTTATTTTATTTTATTCACATTTATGTAGATTCTTTTTTACGTACTTTCTTCTATTTATATTGTTACTTTTTTTTCTTCATAATTAAGCTGTTAATTTTATCGTTTTTCAAGTTAATTTTTTATTTATCTATACTCATAATTGTCTGTTTTTCTTCACTGAATCACTATTTTATTTACTTTTGTATTTATTCTTTGTACGTCATACTGTTACTTTATTTCATTGTTTCCTTTTATTTTTGACTCTGTATGTATTTATTCTTACAGGACTTGATCCCAGAATTATAACATTTCTTTTCATATTCTTCATGACTTTATAGAAATTTTTCTTTTTTAAATTTTTTTCTTCTATTTAGTTATTATTGTAGATATTGCCATTTATTATTTCACTTTGTCTTATTATCCATAATTGTCAACAAATTTAGGGTATTATTACAATACGTAGTTTATACCGAATGTAAATAGGATAATAATAAAAAATGAAAACTACCGAAATCGGTAGTTTATGTATGCATGTATATGATGTTTCACACATCCAGCCCCCTACTCGCCATGTTTCTAAAACATTCCAGTAACTCATCGAATTCAAATCTCAAATCATTTCGAATTTCTATAACAATTAGTTGTTCGACATGGTATGTTTTCACACATATTATTCAGCTCCCTCAGCATAAATGAAGACCTTCAATCTTCATACGTTCTATGTTTTAAGGTAGAATAATGTACCAACTGAAATTTTAATAATATATATGACTTTCAGTATACGTGTCCATTGAGTACCTAGTCGAAGAATATGGATTTGAAGTTAATGTTACATTAAATGGTTATGAGCTTGTGAGTGAGAAGATCTCAGGTAAGTTTTTATTTTTATTATTTTATTTTTTTAAGCGGATTTAATATTGAGTAATTGCTTTAGTTTTATTATGTTTACTTTCTTAACCTTAAAATATCAATTAATAAAAATTATATTATTATTTTTTCGCTTTCCTGCAAATCCGATGGACAGAAAAAGGTTTTATAATGGTTTCTGAAAGTGAAAAATTCTAGTCATGATTTTCAAAATTTCCTTCAGAACTTTACGTTTCAGATGATAAACAAATTGTTTGTTGCATGTCCGTCCTCTTAATCCTTCTAACACGCCTAACTCAAAAACTACAGGACGGATTTTTATGAAACTTGGTACTTATACAAATTTAAAATTATATATAACCTGCAACGATTATCAAAAAATTTGTATGTGGAATAATGTTCCGCTTAACAAAACACACATAATGGTAGGAATCAGCTGAACAATAATTAAAGGAGGTTTATATACGAGGAAGCTATGTGCAATTACTTATAACATCTTAATTTTGGATTAAGATCTAAAATAACAGGAGTGCTGATACAGATGGTAGTGCGATTATGTTATTAACATAACATATTTGCACAGATTTTACAGTTCAGAACATCTGGGGACGTAATAAGTTATGGGGTAACATATCGTGATGTAACGTAGCACGTAGAGCCAATCAGCTCATAAAACTGCTACCTGACTGGTTATTAGTGCTGTGCCGTCAGCAAGTAGCAATATTTTATCACCAGACGATTTTGGACGACCGGAGGAAGTTCCTTTTCCATGAGATTGTATCTAAAATCGCTATTGTATGTAGAAGAAATTTGACTGGAGCGAAATTAGGAATCCTTTTCTATAAGAGTGTATCTAAAATCACAATTGTATTAAGAAGGAATTGACTGGGAGGAAGTAGGTTAGGTTTTATGACTCATGCCCGGGCTTTAACTACGAGGTCATATCGCCTACTACCAGAGCGCTCTTTCATCACTCTGGTAGACATGAACCCGACTCTACTGTGGGAGTCCTAAATTTTGCCTATCCTACATTTTTATTCACCTAGGGTAGGGGTCTTTAACGAGTACCTGACATCGTACAGGCTCGGGACCATCGCTTAACGTCCTATCCGAAGGACGGCGTGCTTAAGTTTATTTTACCTCCCAGATAAAATAAACTAAGGGCCTCGGTCGGGTTACGAACCCACGTTTTTGAGCTCAGAAGTCAAGCACGCATACCACTGAGCTACCGGCGCCCTCGGCGAGAGGAAGTAGGAATTCCTTTTATATAATATTGGACCTTAAATCAATTGCGTACGTTTCTTCATTTAAAATGTATAACGTCGCTTAAACCGTGACAACAAGTAAGTCGTTGACAGACGTCAACAAAACAGTTGTCTCTCAAATTGCGAAATTTCTTTGCCGTCAATAACAAACAACATAACAAATAATTGTCAAATTTAACAAGACTGTTTTTTATTTTTATTTACGTGTTGTCCTGGCATAAACTACATTTTTTTTTTATTTTTTTTTTAAATTTGCTTTTAGTCAAGAATCCTCCCCCAATATGTTTCGAAGTACCTTATTCAGGGGATATTGCTGAAGCGTGCATACGTTTCCACGACCTCGACAAAGAAGAACAGAAAATCTCAGGATGTATGGACCTAGAGGGGCATATTACACATATCAAAGCATTTAAATATGAGATCGGATGTTTCCACATGGATTTAATAAATTTAAAAATTGTAAGTACCTACCTCATCTCTGGTAACTAAGATATAATAAGATTATATGGTAGTCTAGCTTATGTTTTTGTAAAACCTAACTGGATTCTCTAAATGATTTTCAACTTTTGTTGAAATTTTTTTGATTAGTTTTTTTTACATAATAATAAATATAAAAGTGGTACGTTCGTTCGATTGTCGCCAAAATCTAATAAATTCAAAATTAGGAAGAGTTGAGACTAAAATCTCATGTTCCGATTTTTGGCAGTTCGCAATTCTTTCTCCATATTAACGAAATAGAATACTTACAACTCCCCCAGTAGAACAAGTTTTTCTATCATTACATCAACTAGTAAATGTCAATATAATTATGGGAAATGAACACTTTGACAAACATTTCAACTTCTAACCGGGAAAACACAAAAATTAAATTGTTTCCTCTCAAAAATTTATTTTACATCATTATTAGAATATTTAGCAATATGCAATAAAACGATCAACAGGTAAGTAATAAAAAAAAATAGTTTAATTATAATTTAAATGGATATTAAATGGCGATTCCAAAAATATAAGGTTTGTTGGATATATAATAAATAAGTAATTTTGGACTTGAAAAATAAAATAAAACTGGTTTATTTAATATGTTGTCTAATTTCACTAACTATATATACATGGGAGTACTTTCGGTATTTCTACCATCCTCAGCCAAAAGCATAAGAGATAAGACTGATTGATCAGTCTTATCTCTTATGCTTTTGGCTGAGGATGGTAGAAATACCGAAAGTACTCCCATGTATATATAGTTAGTGAAATTAGACAACATATTAAATAAACCAGTTTTATTTTATTTTTCAAGTCCATTTGAATTATTTCACAATATCTCTGCAATTATGTCAGTTTTCATTCAATAAGTAATTTATCATTTTATAATAAAAACAAAATAAAAAAATAGTCAAGTTCGTGATGGTCTCACACGTTTCGTACCAATATGTCTAAATTAAAACTTTTCTAGGGAAGGTCACTTTGAGAAAACCTTAAATAAAATATAAAAATAGTTTAAAAAACTAAAACCGACTGCGAAAAATAAGTTCAAATACAAAAACCTACCTATGGCTTGAAATACGTTTATCGGCCTTAGATTGGTTTTTATTATCATTTATACATATAGTTTTTAAATTGTTTTTGAATATTATAATAATTATGTAATAACTGGTAGTGAAAAAAAAACAAGAGTTTCAAAGTAAAGACGTCGCACTTTACTTTGAAACTTTCTTGTGTTTTTCATAGACAGTTATGACAGGCATAATTATTACAATGCATAAAATGATTAGCTAAACCGTCTGTATAAATGAAACAATACCAATCTGAAGCAGATAAACTTATTCCAAACTTTTTCATTAGTTTTTGTATTGGAAATTATTTACTGTGGTCGGGTTTTAGTTTAAAAAAAAAGTATTTATAGCTATTTACAGTTAAGTAGTAATGGCGTTTCAACGTTTTGTACTAGTTTTTGTTTGAGGATTGTTCTGTTGGGAACTTAACGGAAAATAAATCAAATTTTTTCAAAGTAGGGCTATTATATTTAATTTTAGTTTGTTAAAGGTAGAAATATGTTCTTAGCTATGTATGTATTAAATGTCATGTTTTGTTCACAGATGGAGCCAATAGTCATGTTGTTAAATGAAACCTAACTTCTGTTCTTTTTTTAAAAAATGCATTCATTTTTTTACATCAGAACTGTGTCATATTAGTGATGGACTATCTACAGGTTGCCGTCTTTTTATAAACTCCCATGTGTAGTCGAAGCCAACTTATCCAATTATAGTCGATTAGCTATTATTTTGATGTATTAATTTTTATGTATTAAGATCATTCCATTTAAAATCAACGACTTCCATGGATAGTCGAATCCAGCTTGTGTTGTATTTTATTAGATTAGCCATTATTTTAATATATTAATTTTTATGTATTAAGATCATTCCATTTAAAATCAACGACTTCCATGGATAGTCGAATCCAGCTTGTGTTGTATTTTATTAGATTAGCCATTATTTTAATATATTAATTTTTTTGTATTAAGGTCATTCCATTTAAAATCAACGACTTCCATGGATAGTCGAATCCAGCTTGTGTTGTATTTTATTAGATTGGCCATTATTTTAATATATTAATTTTTTTGTATTAAGATCATTCCATTTAAAATCAACGACTTCCATGGATAGTCGAATCCAGCTTGTGTTGTATTTTATTAGATTAGCCATTATTTTAATATATTAATTTTTATGTATTAAGATCATTCCATTTAAAATCAACGACTTCCATGGATAGTCGAATCCAGCTTGTGTTGTATTTTATTAGATTAGCCATTATTTTAATATATTAATTTTTATGTATTAAGATCATTCCATTTAAAATCAACGACTTCCATGGATAGTCGAATCCAGCTTGTGTTGTATTTTATTAGATTGGCCATTATTTTAATATATTAATTTTTATGTATTAAGATCATTCCATTTAAAATCAACGACTTCCATGGATAGTCGAATCCAGCTTGTGTTGTATTTTATTAGATTAGCCATTATTGTAATATATTATTTTTTATGTATTAAGATCATTCTATTTGTAACCGACGACCTTGGTTGCTGCTAGGTTTATCATTTTTTCAGTCTTTAAAAAAGTTGATCTGGGATTGAATGAAGTTTAAAAAAAAAATTCAGTTTTCTCCATTCCTGGCCAATTACTGGTATTCGGTGAACTTAGTTCTGTTTCTATTTTTGCGGAGGACCGCCCTTACAAAAATGTGTGTCAAAAAAAAATACATTTATGATGTGTCCCCTGTTACATTTCCGGCAGAGGGTGTCATAAAAAGAGTCTCGTAAATCAAAATGTTTACTATCCGTAAAAATAAAATATTTTATATTATGTTCGGATAATTCATTCCATTAATTCCTTCTGAATTCAGTACATTTGTTTGTGTTAATTCATCTTACAGAATGAGTTGCTAAATATTGGGTCCAAAACATTTTCCTACATTCGAAATTTCTTCAAGTTTTCACAGCTTTTTGTCATTTAGGTCCGATTTTTTTCTCAATTGTATCACGAATTTTAATCATTATTCAAAGGTTAAGAGGTAGCGTGCTTGTCTACTGACCTCAAGATCGCGGGATCGAAAACATGCCGAGGCTCTTAGGTTTTTAGCGACAGGCTCGTCGCAGAAACTCGAAAAAAGCTTCGAAAGAAAATTTTACGTTTTTACATAAAATTGGAAAGCGCTGGCATAGAAAATTGAGGGCAATATAATAACTGGAATAAGTGAAACAATAGAGAAAAACTATTAGATCGATTGAAACATAAGAAAATTCAACTGAATGCAAACAATCTTCTTGAGGCCCAAAAATACTTGGCAAATCAATGTAATTCTGTTTGGAATGTGGAATAAGTCTCAGTCGAATGATGAAGCATTAATTTTTTATTGGAGTTACGGCCTTAAATAAATATATATATATTTACATTAAATTAAATTTTAGCGATGGTTTGGTTGGTTTGAAGTTATCAACTATTGCGTTTTGAAGCACACTCAGATAAGGCAGCCTCAAATGGTGTCCTTACTTTTTGGTCATATTTTTTTCTCTTAGTCATAGTTAAGTTAGGAGATTGTATAATCTCTGACCTTTTATTTCTGCTACTGTTTTTCTCAAAAGATTTTTAAAAAAATCGAAGACCTTGTATGAATGATGGAATGAACCAACTCATTTATAAATATATTTTTGAAATACATTTTTGAAAAATAGATTATTTTTATTCAAGCTGCTCCCCGTCAATTATTACCTCGTAAATGTACTAATAATAATTTTACGCGAAATTAACCTGTAAAGGATTTCAAGTTCCTACAGAGCATTAGTCTTACGTTTTATGTTTAGTTTTTATGATTACGAGGTCATATCGCTTCCTGCAAGAGCACTCTGGTGGTCATGATCTTTCCTCCTTTATTGATAAAGTACCGTCGGGATTTTGTTCAACATATTATTTCCTGTGGGCAACACATAACATTGACTTCAGAGTTTAATCTGTGCCAGTTTCATTACTGAACAGAACTAATTTTAAGTTATATTGTTAACATGTGTTTTTTATTTTAGCAGTTTTTTACTAAAACATAGGGCAATATAGCGTTAACTACCTAGTAGTGAGAATGCAATTAGAAATGATCAATAACAACTGGAGTATGAAGAACTTACGATACCAATGGTACAAACACAGTTTCATAAGATGCCGTTCCGCTCTTCATAGCAATACTTTTCTGGATACTGATGGTGTGGAAAAGCAATTTCGTATGTCGAAAAACGTAATTTTTCAGAAGATACAAAAAACTCTCAGAAGAATCATTGACAATGTACTTCCCCCGAACGAATCAATTAACTTCATACCTCCCCTCCAAAACCAGTCGTTCTTTTGCGCTAATATTCACTTACATATGGGCTCCTCAATCCTCATACTGAATTTTGTGTCGATTAATTCATTACATTGGCAGTTATTAGGGTTTTTGAATCGAACCCCCCTCCTCTCATCATCCCCTTCCCTTCGGCCGATATCGCTGAAATTTGACCGGTTATGTCCTTGGGTTTTGACTTCAAATATGAAATGTCGTGTCGATACATTCATTCTATCGGCAGATATTAGAGTTTTCCTGTTAATCCTCCCCCCTAATTCACCCTTCTCTGATCGATATGGCTGAAAATCAATAGGGTTCTGGATTAAGATATAAAATTTCGTGTTGATGTATTTATTTTGGGAGTAATCTTGTTCACAGACAAAAACAGACTGTCTTTTTTTTTTATATATATGTATATTTAGAATTTGGAGGTCGAAAAAAATGAAATTCCGTTGAAAACTTCGCATCACATTTTTGACCGATTACACAACTTACTACATATATCTGGGAAATTAATAATAACCTTAGATAATTTTATTTTATTTTATTGATAGGATAATTCATAAGCAATTGAAATTATAATATAAACTATGACGTCCAACCACGTTGTGTTGCTTATTCCTTAGTTAAGGATAACATCTTTATAACAATGGCGACACAAGATAAAACGGGCAATGGGTACAAGTTCCTACCGAAGTTTAATTCAGTGAATAGTGCGTGAAAGAGGAAATGCAGGAACATATATTGTATGAGGTTGAAATATAGTCCATCCTTGTATGAAGTGCCAGTAGAGAAACGAACATTGGCGTTATTAGACTCCATCAGTGAGGACACATATGAAAAGCTATGTCATTTATGTCTTCCTGAGGAACCGGAAAATAAAAGTTTCAACGAATTATTAAGTATATTAGAGAACTTTTATCAACCGGAATCAAATAAATACGCAGAGTGCAAAAAAGTGAACAGGTGTTTCCAACTGAGTGCCACAGCTCTAGAATTTGCAATGGAGTTTTAAAAAATTGCTAAAGGAGCCCACCCAATTTATAGTAGGAGTTAAAGAGAAGAGTAGTGAATTCAAACCAAGTCAAATTACATACTGCGAAGGAAGTATTCCACCTAGATACCGCTCCTGTCTCATTAATCGGAAAAAATAAATTTTGTTCCATACGATCTGATATGAATCTAAAACTAAGTTAACTTTACGAACCTAATGATATATTTATTGACGATGGCGTAATCCAAAACCGCTTAACTTCATGTATATATTTTTCTGGAATTATACAGTATACAAGTTCTTTCTTTTTATTTATTTTATTAGCTTTCCACTAAATCGGCACAGATCGCAGAAATGTATTCTGACATATTCAGGATGGACAAAATTCAATCGACACCATTAGACGGTTGCAGTTACAAACTTGAAACAACCTTCTCTTTTTTTTATCCTGAATTTACAAAAAAACAATTTTGATGAGATAAGTTTCCTGGAGATATTTAGTAGAAACTAAATTTCAATACGATATTCATTTTTCTCCCTGATCTTATACTTATAGGCATGAAACAAATAGCATTTTTCATTATTTATTTTCTTAATTTTAAATTGTCCTTTCAACTTCACTATGGGGGAGGGGGGAATTGAAATTTGAGTCACCCTGAAAGTCAATATCATTTATGTGTTATTTCTCTTTTCAGAAAATCAATTTTTAAGATTTAAAAACCATAGCATCCTATTGACAAAAAATGTGTGGGTTGAAGTGCAGCCCTCCAAGGATAGGAGGAGGTTCAATAATGAACTTGGATAAAAGATAGAGAAAAATGGTGTCACGTTAGTAACTGCAATCATCTGGTAGAAATAGGGAGTCGAATTTGGGCTACCTTTTATTAATCGAACATGTTTGTACAGGCAGAAGTTTGACAAACAATTCTAGAATATCACAGAGGGAAAATTGGCACTCTTTAGAACAATGTTGGTACTATTTAACATTTTTGTAACCTCAAGTATTCTGAATAGTTAAAATAATACAAAATATGATTGTATTTAACACTCCCATGAATCCCTCAAGAGGCGTATGTCTAAACTCCTTTCTCCACTTCAAACTATTTCCGGAAACGCCTATTGTGTTCTCCTTGAAATTAAAATAGAAACTCTGTACAATTAAAACTATTATCAGAAAAATACAATCGTAATCATATCTGGAGAGTTTCCTAGAATGATACCCTTATCGGAGTGAATATATATTTAAAAAAAAATTACTTTACTTTTTCAAATGAAAATGTTTTAATCTAGTTTATTGACAAGACAAAATATTTTCGCATGAAATAAAGAAACAGTCAAACGGATATTTACAATGTAAATTTTAAACATGAAAAAAGTGTAAGTATAAGCACCAGGAATAGTTCAGAACCTCGTACCGATAATCCTGAACTTGGAAGTTCACAAGAATAGTGATCTTGAGTTATTTCTTAAGGGGCGGTTCCGCCGGGCCCGAAACTAATGGAAAAAATGTCTCCGAAAGTATTTGGAATACATATTTTGATAACATTTTTTGTTTCAATTTTTTTACGATGTCGCTTTTCTGGAAATGAAAGGAAAAAAGAACAAATAGGGATTAATATAGTGACAGGCAAGCTCAACGTGAAATAAAAATACAATCTTCAAACAATACTTCTTATTTATTTTCTCTTTTCTCTTCAGATTATTTAAATATTATATAACAGAAACAAAGACTTGATATTTAACACATAGGCTTGGAATTTTATTATCTGGCAGTTACGAGTTAGATAACAAAAATCAAATAATTTTTATATATTAGATACTATTAAAACCATCACCAATTATAGTATTATCATCATTCATAGCTAAATTGACAATATATAATAACTTTATATAACAATAATAAATCTATTAAAAAGAAAAAAAAAAGATACAATCTTGGTTATCTAATTTTGTTAATTATACAATAAAAAGCAATTAGTAGCTAATAAATGTATAACAATAAAGAGAATATTTAGTAAATAATAAATTATTTATACATGAATAAGAAAACAATTTTTTTTTATTGTTATTAAAGGTAATTGATCACTGAGGCATCAGTTGCTTTCCGATGCTGTAAGAAACCATCTTGTTCCAATCTATTTTTGAACGTGTAACCGGGAGAAGTCTTCGAAGTGCCTTAAATGTTGTATCGGACATGGTTAAATAATTATCCGATATTGCCTTTTGGTAGTAACTCTCTGAATCTTCAAATAATTTAATTAAATCTTTTGCCAATTGTTCCTCGTCAAAGACCTGAAGATTTTGAGAAATCTCTTTCGAACTTACCAATTGCACATTGCCATCTTCGTAATAGTGAACTTGTATTTTCAAAATGCCTTTAACCTCAGCACTATCTGAATCTATGGTAACAAACCACTGAGATCTCCAACAACCATTCCAACAGTTCTTCGGTTGAAATAGATGGGCTTCAATGCAAGCAGTCAAATGAATCTTGCCGTCTTTCTTTTTAGAATATATACTACCAGAACCACTCTCAAAATGTTTAGATATGTACAAATCTAATTCTGTTTCAAGTGCTCCTCTCCATTTTTCTGTTCCAGGATCAGGCTCCCATGTATCATAATTCGATGTTTCTCGTCTCAATGGATCATATTTGAATGATTGTTTAGTACGTGCATCATAAAACCTGTTTGATCCAAGATCATTATGTTCAGTAATTAAAACTGGATACTCACTGTTTTCAATTTTCACAGGGGTCAATTGATCCTTACAATATTGACCAAAAACCCCCAAAGCACCTTCTTTAAGAAGTGTATCATTATTCAACAAAATCCGTGCATCGTTAAATACCTCATTAAATTCACCCGGAGGTGAGTGTAGTATAAAATTTGAGACGATCCGCACTTTTTCTTGATCCGTGATAGTTTCTTCACCGTCTAATGTCATTTTGTTTACACAATTTGTCTAATTTACGAAACAACAAATAGAGATAAAGCGAACTAGAAGTGACGAGATAAACATAACCTCCAGGACGAGTGGAGGTGCCCACCCTAGGACAGTGGAGCGCTCTGCGGCCAGAACCTCAACTAGCGCTCTGTGACTGGTGGAGTGCTCTGTGCCCGGGCCCTCAACTACTGTCTCTCTAACCTCTGATTTTAGTGTTTCTCCAAGCAAGGAGCTGTTATCAGCTGCCTTCTTCACTCCCCTTCTCGTACATTACATCAGTGAAGTTTAACCTTTTTTTTCATTTTTTTTTTCTATGGACATTTCCCTTCCAATATTATTATTTTTTAAAATAATTTTAATTCAGACCGCCTATTTATGTGGCTAATAGTTTCAATTTCTATGTACAGATACATTTCAAAGTGTTTAAACAATCTAATAGATACTAGATATCATCAGCTGCTCATAGTTGTAATTCTATTATCTAGAACACATCAACATGTAGCCACCTCTTTCAACGTTTAGTTCCTCATTAACTTTACTTTATCTATTATTTATTTTTTTCTCGAAAACAAATGGAAGAAAGATAAGTTCAAATTTAAATTCAAATAACTCTGTATTTATGGCCGGAGTGAAATGGTTTCTGTGATGGATAGAGTGAATTCTGGCAAACAGCAGAACATCTCTGTGGATCGTCTTGTTCGTGTTGGATACTATGAATTGGAACACACCATTGGCAAAGGCAATTTTGCTGTGGTCAAATTGGCTACCCATGTTGTTACAAATACGAAGGTAATTTTTTTTTTTTTTTTTAATCTTATTTTTTCTGTACTGATATTTGCACAATATTTCTAAACATGAAAAAACAGACAATTAAGGTTTTGCGAGACATCTATTGACCTCTCATTTAAATCAGCATAACAGCCTTGCCTCGAGCAGTCCAAGGTCTAACAAATACATTGTAATATATTCCACAGATTGTTCTCTTCCAAATGCATCCCAAGTTCCATTTCTTATAACTTATTTTTCCATACTTACTGAAAGCCTTATTATAAGTTTTTATTAACAATAAATACCCTAAAAACTATTTAGGCTTACTCATTTCCCTATAATAAAAATAATTTCTTATTTGATTTTTTTTTTTTTTTTCGTATGAACTAATACACTTAAACAATGTTATTGATTATATTCCTTTTTGAATTTTATGGGTCAAAGACCAAAAAATAATTATGATCGTGTCTGTCGGTCTGTCTATATGGGCGGCCTCTAGCTCCCACACTAAAATCATGGGTATTCGGGACGTATTTGTCAACTACAAGCCGAGCTTAATGACCGTTTTCAGAAACTTATCACGCTGCTCGGCGTCAAAAAAAGATATTTTGCAAAAAAAAACAAATTTTGATACGGATGGGATGTGCCACTGTTGATGACGCAAGGCCGTTGAAAACCGGTTCTAGTCGGAAATAAAACAGTGCAAGATAACTACTTTTATTTCTGTGGAAAAATTTTTTTGTGTCCAGTTTATAGAAGGATATCATTGGTTCTATGTGTAAATAAAGTTATTTTATTTTATTTTTACTTATTTAAAATAATATAGCTGGCGTTCAAAAGAGTACCCAAATGTGTCTTCAATCCCTCTAAAATCGTTATATTGATGCTGGAAAAAAAAAAAAAAAAATGTAGTGCCATTTCTCGTGAAGGTAAATTTCGAAATTTGTTTCGGGAATAGTTGCAACTATTTGGGCCCGTCGTAGGGCTGATGATTTTTTTTTGCCTTTTCGTTTAATATTTTTACATTTAAAGTGTCAAATTATATGAAAGAGCATTAAAATAATTATTGGTAACAAAAAAAAATTGGGTTTTACAGCAATTCCAAATTAATACAAAAAAAAATTTGAACAATTCAGAAATGCTGTATTATAGAGATAACCGGAAAACCCGACTTCAGTTTGCGATGCGAACCCGTTGCTAAACAAATTGCCACTCTGTAGAACTTAACCAACAGTCGTATGTAAATGAAAAGTATCCATGGTCGTATAACTGAAGGGAATAAACGCGAAAATGTATTTTTGAAATGACTCTGACAAATTATGAAGAATAAGAATAAAGTCAGTGATTCACCGGCAATGTTCTTCACCAGAACGAATCAAATAAAACCTCTGTTCATAGATAGAATTAATTTTTTTTTCATTTTTGGAATCAAGAAGTCGGAAAACTTAACATTCCGCATCGACATTTTAACCGATTATATAACCCCTAGAGGGCGCCAGTGGCTCAGTGGTATGCGTGCTTACCTTCTGAGCTCAAGAACTTGGGTTCGAAACCCGACCAAGGCCCTTAGTTTATTTTATCTGGGAGGTAAAATAAACTTAAGCACGCAGTCCTTCGGATGGGACGTATGGTCCCTAGCCTGTGCGATGTCAGCTACTCGTTAAAGACCCCTGCCCTAGGTGAATAAAATTTAGGGTAGGCAACATTTAGGACTCCCACAGTAGAGTCGGGCTCATATACACCAGAGTTACGAAATAGCACTCTGGTAGTAGGCGATATGACCTCGTAGTTAAAGCCCGGGCATGAGTCATAAAACCTAACCTAACCTTACTTCCCCTATACTTCGTATAGCTGTGAAAGTATAATGTTAAAGATTGTATTACCATTTGATAAAATCGCTCAAGCAGGGCAAACAGTTCAAAAACATGTTTCGCCTCAAATTTTGAACAATTAATCCAGATGGTAGATCTGATTTTATCTAATTTCTATAAATAATTTAATTGGGTTCATCCGGTTGGGTCATTCAAAATTTTTTGATTTGCGTTACATACTCGTATTCATAATTTTCTATTAAAAACATATTAATTTGAAATTTAAATATGCGTTGTGGCTATAATTGGACTTTCTTATACTAACCACATTTTTTACTGATCACTCTCCCTTTTCCTCCCCACTCTTAAATTCATTTCACACTGCATCACTGTGTATAAGAAAGTAATGATGTTGACATAGTTTTTCTTTGTTTCATTGTAGCTCAATTCTGAGTGATTTTCTTGTACCCTGTAATGCACTTGCCCCCCCCCCCCCTCCCACCTGTCCAGAGCAAAAAAAACAAGATACAAATTAAATAAACTAAAAAAATAGTTTTTATTAAAATGGGTTGCTTGAAAGTTACCAATAGGATCTTCAAATTTCCCGTGCGTCTGATTCCTAAATCAGCAATCTGATTCCTATATGTTGCAAGTGCGGGGCAGGCGCCAGAATTTTTAAATATACATGGATTCGATCATTTCATTTTCTCGATCAAAATCTTCATTTATGGTATAATTTATTCTCTTAAAGCTGATTTTAGATGCGCAGTAAAAATGCAAAGCGCAGTAGCACGCACGCTATTGGCTGTAAGTAATTTAATTCTAAAAGCACAGAAACCATAGCGTGCATTTGCTTAAGTATTAGCTTAAGTCAGCTTAAGTATTACAGTCAGTGGTTACCTCAGGGGGAGTTTCTAGGGGTCCGAGCCTCCCAAATTAATAACAAAAAGTCTGCAGCGCTAACCATGGAAACTGCGGGCTGTGTCCCCAGGAGTCTATACTCCCCACCCCTGTAGCCTAACTTTGTCCCCCGTCCCGCTGCTCAATGGCTACGCTCCTGACAGTCAGTGCTCTGAGTGGTTGGTAATAATTATAAAAATATATTTTGAAATTCTTTGTCATGTTTTACAATTTAAACTTTGCATTGAACTATTTCTTATGGAAATGTATTTATTTTTCTTTGGAGCGCTGTAACTTTGTTCTTATTGGTCTCATCTAGTGAATGTAAGAAATTTAATAAGGATTTTTTGGTAAGAACCATTTTTTGATAGGAGTACTCGTTATCGCGTTGACCAAGCATAAGTCTAAAAAACTGCGTTTCGAGATGACATTGTGAGGCGGTTTCTCGCTAACTGGACGTAGTATGTACATAGAAAATCTTATATTTTTATATTAGATACATTTTAGTCAGGATATAAACATCATATTAAATTCTAAATATAATTTCCTCTACCGATTGGTCAGTGTTAGGGTCTCAAGAAAACTATCTTTCAATAAACTGCCATATCGAAAAACTCCGACTTTAGCCTAAATAAATGTCTCTATAATAACAATAGACATTTTAGGATAACATTTGGATGCTTCAAATATGGAGTTTTGCCCTGAAGGCTCTGTACCTTAGACGAAAAGGATGACCTTGTACACTTTTTGTTCCATTGTCCCTCTTTGTGTATCCCCAAGCAAACATTTCTTCACAATTATCTCACTAATAGAACAAAATTCGAATCAATTGTGGACTTTTTTTGATAATGTAGGTGAGAGGGAAGCCAAGTAAATGAATGGAAGAAAAAACGAAATTGTTCACATTTATATCACTTTTTCATGTGTAAAATTGAAAATTAATTCTACTAATATCTGCATTCAGAATAAAATGGGTTGTTAATTGTATTGGTCTTGAATGCTCCAACTGCCCCGCAAGGTTCCAGGTACATGCACTTACTTATTTCCGTTGAATGATATTTCCTTGAACCTTTAAGTTGCTTCATCTATGCGTCATCTTTTTATTTCTCACTATAGGCTTAAAAATTAAGAAAAATGTGCAGCCTTCATCCCACGACTCCTGGGAGCCCAGCATAGCGTCCACGTAACTGGTATCAGTCAGTGGGGCGCCCATGCTGCACTCCAGATTTTTCCTTCCCTCCTCAAATCTTGGACATTTGAGGAGGACATGCTCCGCCGTCTCCGTCTCACCAAGGCACGCGGGGCAGTCTGGTGTTGTTGCTGCCCCGATTAGGCGATACTAACTTATGAACTCTATAACTTTCTTATTCTCCTAGTGCAGTCATATCATTGTTGAATGTTTTGAACCACGATCTGGGCAATATATCAGTGACTGAAAAAAAATTGTAATTAATGTTTAAAATAATAGGGACATTTTGTCGAGCCTCTTGGAAAATTAGATTCCACAGGATTCATTTGTTTACCTTATTTTTTTTTTTTTGTTGTTATAGAATAGGAAATTATTTGATAAAAAGGAATGAGAATCTTCCATTATACTTCCAAATGTGACAAAAAAAATAGTTGATAATTGAACAGTAAACAATAAATTTATTGAATTAAATTTAAAAACACTCAAAGATGGGTGAAATATTTATTAAAAATATGTAAAATACGTGAAATATGTAATTCAACCGAAACATTAGACCATTTTTATTTTAAATGTTTGAGAATGTCATAAAACATTTATAGCAAGCTGCTAAATGACAATGCCATTAAATATGTAAATACACATAAACACTAAAACATTTAAATTTGAGAAATCTGGTATTTTGAGAGGGAAGCCAAGTAAATGAATGGAAGAAAAAACGAAATTGTTCACATTTATATCACTTTTTCATGTGTAAAATTGAAAATTAATTCTACTAATATCTGCATTCAGAATAAAATGTGTTGTTAATTGTATTGGTCTTGAATGCTCCAACTGCCCCGCAAGGTTCCAGGTACATGCACTTACTTATTTCCGTTGAATGATATTTCCTTGAACCTTTAAGTTGCTTCATCTATGCGTCGTCTTCAATTTCCAGTTCTGTCTTGTAGACATCTGCTGCCAGAGTAGGTCTATTGTTCGCCCTATGCGTGTGTGGTGTTGGTTCCTACACCATCCCCCGTAACTTTAAGAAAGTTCAGGATGCTGCTGCAGGTTCCCTTCGTAGCCTGCCTCAGCAGATCTGAAGCAGTAAAACCTCTTGCTTTCTAAAGTTTTACACTGGTTTAGAATATGAACCGGATTCTCATTTTCCTCGACACATTTCCTGCACAAAGGGTTTCTGGCGATGCCCATATTGTGTAGGTAGGTGTTTCTTCCGACTCGGCCTCAACATGGCGCACTTTTCTATTTGACACAACTCATTGAACGGTGTATGTACCGCACTCTGCCTTCGAGCAGGTAGAACATTTTGACCTTGTCATCTAATTATCCGATTTCCGTATAACCAGTGGTATGCCTGTGTTTCTCACGGTAACATTACCTTGATTGCTTGTTTAGTTAGATTAGGTCAGTTGTTATGAGATGAGTTTCGGTGCATTGGTCCCACCCAATGCCGACTCGTCCTCAACATGGCGCACTTTTCAGTTTGACACAACTCATTGAACGGTGTATGGACCGCACTCTGCCTTCCAGCAGGTAGAACATTTTGACCTTGTCATCTAATTATCCGATTTCCGTATAACCAGTGATATGCCTTTGTTACTCAAGGTAACATTACCTTGATTGCTTGTTTAGTTAGGTTAGGTCAGTTGTTATGAGATGAGTTTCGGTGCATTGGTCCCACCCAATGCCGACTCGTCCTCAACATGGCGCACTTTTCAGTTTGACACAACTCATTGAACGGTGTATGGACCGCACTCTGTCTTCGAGCAGGAGGAACATTTTGACCTTGTCATCTAATTATCCGATTTCCGTATAACCAGTGGTATGCCTGTGTTTCTCAAGGTAACATTACCTTGATTGCTTGTTTAGTTAGGTTAGGTCAGTTGTTATGAGATGAGTTTCGGTGCGTTGGTCCCACCCAAGGCCGGACTCGGCCTCAACATGGCGCACTTTTCAGTTTGACACAACTCATTGAACGGTGTATGGACCGCACTCTGCCTTCCAGCAGGTAGAACATTTTGACCTTGTCATCTAATTATCCGATTTCCGTATAACCAGTGGTATGCCTGTGTTTCTCAAGGTAACACTACCTTGATTGCTTGTTTAGTTAGGTTAGGTCAGTTGTTATGAGATGAGTTTCGGTGCATTGGTCCCACCCAAGGCCGACTCCGCCTCAACATGGCGCACTATATATTTCGTCTCTTGTTCTACCTATCTCACAACATACATACACCATATTATATCCTAAGATGCAGAAATCGATTTCGTTTGTATGAAACACAAAGAGGAAGGTTTTTTTTTTAGAAACGGGAGTTGGTCATACTTATCCGAATAGTGAAGAAAAAGTTCGACGGTGAATCACCGACAAAGACCCCCCCAGTTATAAGGAAATAAACAATTAAATTTATCGCGCTAGAATTTTTCAAACCTAATAATTTTGGCACAATCTAAAGCTAATTCTTAATGTTCGTGATTTTTTTCAGATTTTTCTGAGCGATCCTTTTGGTAATAAGGGTGGGAACAACAATTTTTAAGCGTTTTCCTGAAAAATGTTTTAAAAAATGCATTAAAAAAATACATTATATATATTGTTGATTTCATTTGACACCGTACACGATGCCCTTGAAAAATGTTTTGTTTTTTTTCATTTTCCAATTTACCCCCTGAACCCTGAAATTGACCCCAGAATCGAAATTCAACTTTTTATACTTCACGTGTATAATTGGGCCACCACTCTCTATCTCTGTGCTAAATTTTTACGTCGATTAGTTTCAGTTTCAGCGAAGTAAAACGTAGGTCTCCATGATTAGAATCATTTTTTTAAAATGTACTAATAGACATTTACAATTGTACAAAATATAAATACAACAAGCAAATATGCTAAAAGAGAGATAACGACAATGTCAAAATGTCAAGAGGGGAGAAATCACCAAGTGGTGACACTCCCTAGTCACTGAGTTACTCTCATTTGTAACTATTCACTGTCACTGCTGCTTCTAGAGGTCTCTAGGCCATTGACGCGTAAACCGTCGTTGGGGAACTGTGGCTGTATGGAGGGCACGGGCTACAGGATTATTGTGGGAACTAATAGAAGAAAATAATTGTTTATACTTGGATTTAGCAACTTCGGTGACAAAAGGTACGTTAAGATCAGTGTGAAGAATTTTGTTGGGAGATGATAAGGAGCCTTGGCTATTGAACGAAGGATTTTGGATAGAAAGGATTGGATACGCTAGAGATTGGAAGCCCTTGCAGAAAGCCAGAATTTTAGTCCGTAAGTCCACATAGGTTTGAGTATAGCGTTGTATGTAAGTCGCTTTTTTTTTCAAATGTTTGGATCTTTTGTCTAGTAGTCTTACAATTAGTAACAGTTTATTACTCTGTCAATTTCTTGTCATTACAGTCTAGTGTGAGGATATATGTTAGTGATTAGAATTCGATTTTATTATTCAATTGATGAATTCTAAAATCCACTATTTGGAAGACTGTTTGATTTTTACTCGTTTACTTCCCCAGATATACGAAGTATAGGGGAAGTTATGTAACGGGTCAAAAATTCGAAGCGAAGTTTTCAACGAAATTTCATGTTTTCTTACCTCTTGAATCCAAAATGAAAAAAAAAGGCGGTGTGTGTCTGTGAACACGATAACTCCCGGTAGATTGAATGTATCGATGCAAAATGTTATATGTATAACTAGGATCCATTTAGGACGACACCTATTGATTTTCAGCCAAGTCGGTGAACACAAAACACTTAACACAAAAACGAACTGCCGTTGTAATGAATGTATTGACACGAAATTTCATATGTAAATTAGATTATTTTCTAAAAATCATTATTCATTTTCATTCGAATTAAATATGGAGTCAACCTTTCCTATTTCGAAATACCCTTCAAAATAATCTTTGGAAGATTGGACATGACCACTTAGCCCTAGGACGACACCATTAATTTTCAGCTGAATCAGCCGAAGGAAAGGGGGCCCAACCCAAGATCCCATTAAATGCCCATGTAATGAATGTATCGACATGAAATTTTAATTTTAATTCAAAACTATAAGGTACCTATTAATTTTCAGCGAAATCAGTCGAAGGGAAAGGGGTATCAGGGAAGGTATCCTAATAACTGCCGATATAATGGATGTATTGACATAAAATTTAGTTTGAGGATTCAGAAAGTACTATTCAAGTCATATTGATTTTTAGCCCAAACTGTCGATTGGTTTGGAGGCAAAGAAGAATTTTTGACTTAGGGAGCTCTTCAATGTGTGATTTTTTCATAAATACTTTTGCAGTATTTTTTACTTACCAATCTGTATGAAGTATAGAAATTATATTAGAAACGCGATGTTGAGTTTTCGTTGGAATTTCATGTGGTTGTGTGTGAGTCAGGGGGTTTTGGTCGATACATTCGTGTCGATACATTCATTTTATTGGCAGTTATTAGAGTTTTTGCCGATTTGGCTCTGATCACACATTTAAAATACACACACACATACAGATTGACAGACACATTTATTGTTGGAATCAGAGGATCGGAAAACAGAAAATTCGGGTGAAAACGCAACATTGAATTTCTGTCCAATTACATAACTTCCCCTATACTTCATATAACTGGGGAGGTAACAGAAAAATCTATTTATTTGTGTAATATTTAAATCACAAATCCCGCTGTGAGAGTGGGCTTAATAAACTCTCCACCCTGTCAAAATATTCTGTATTTATATACAGGGTGTCCTTTTTAGATGGCCCGGCTGAATTTCTCTTGAATAGATAACGTTATAAAAAAAAAAAAAAATAATGCGTAAAAAATAATTGTATACAGGGGGTACTTCAGATTCGCTACAGCTTTAAAATTTCAAATAGGACTTCATACTTTGTCACACCATTTTAAAGGCTTTTTCACGCTGAAATCAATGCAGCAATCCGATTTTAAATTGGTCAAGAAATAACAAAGTTATGGTACGAAATTTGCAAAAAATTCCTTAATTCGTTTGGCCCCGTGTGAAATGTGTGTGGACACACGTAAATGCAAGATTGACAAGCATGCATGATCAATAATTTTATACAAGCATGTTTGAGCGTCTGGAGGATAATTTTGTACAAGTATTTCGATTTTACAAGCGGCTTGAAGATTTAGATTATGCATGCTTGTACAAGCAGGACCATGTGTCCTGTGGAATGTGTGTACCAAGATTGTGCAAACTTGTACAACGTCTCTCATCAGTCGCATGGAGAGCTGGCCTCCAGGTTTTTTATTTAATTTATTGTGCGCTATGATCTGAAAAAGTTGAATCGTGAAGCCCTTGAAGATTTTATCCGTGTATACGAAAGTCAGCCGTGCCTCTGGCGCATGAAATCGAAAAGAGCACCACGACAAAGGAATGAGAGATGCGGCGTACAATAAATACTGAGTAAGTTGATGTGAGAATAAGTTATTCTTCTCTTAAGCCACTCTTTACACCACATACCACAGATAAGACAAAAGCACCCAAAGCGAACGTATCATCGTCGTCTCAACTTGACATTTTCTACGCACAAACTGCCGCTGGTGTAGCAAACTTGTGCTGTGTGATGGCGGCAGGGTATTTGTGCATGCTTGTACAAAAGGATTGATCATGCATGCTTGTCAAGCTTGCAGTGACGTGTGTAGCTACCCTTTAGCCAGAGGAGGGTCTTACCTCAATAACTACTGTTGTTATAATTCGACACTAAATTGTGTTCGAGAAGTCCTGAGTAAGACAATTGTCGATTGGGTTTAAAGGCATAACCTTAGTTAATTATGTTTCGCTGAAGAAGTTCTTTGTCGGGGATTTACCGATGACTTTTTTTTTTTTCTACTGTCCTTATCAAACTGAAGTATTAGGTACCACGAGACTGGGTAGAACCTTTTACGGTGTACATAAATGTGTGTACACTGTACAGAAAATTGCCAAGGTCAGAGGCAGCCTGCGTTCAATGGCTTTTTTTTTTTTTTTTTTTTTAATTTTATTCTATTTGCAATCTATATACAATATATACATAATAAGCAAATATGTGGTAAAAGAAAAATATAACGTCACTTGATGGGAGAAGCCAGCCAGCGCTGACACTCCCTCGAAAGTTAATTGTCATTATTCACTATCCTCCGAGAGAAGATCGCGAGGCCACCTCCTGTTCAAGCGGCGGGGAGGATTGTCAGGATGGGAATGAGAGGAAAGGTCTTGTGCGAGAGGATTTGAATGGGAAGAAAGGTTTCTGTGGAATGATTGGAATCGGGATTTGATTAATTCATTTACAGTGGGAATACTGAGATCTCTGTGTAGGACTTTATTGGTGACATAGAAAGGAGCGTTGACAATTCGTCGGAGGAGTTTGGACTGGAATGCTTGGATACGATTGATGTTGGATTGTTTAGCTGTACCCCAAAGTTCGAGTCCGTAAATCCAAATTGGACGTATAATGGTCTTGTAAATCGTAAGTTTGTTGTTAGTCGTCAGTTTCGATTTTGGTCCAAGTAGTCGACGTAACAGTCCGTATCTTCGATTCAGTTCTTGTCGTTTAAGTCGTGTATGTGGGTTCCACGTAAGTCTACTGTCTAGGTAAAACCCGAGATAGCGGACTTGGCGTTCAATGGCTAGGATAGAATTATGGCAAGTACGTACAATAAGTAAATCAAACTATAATAAATACCGTACTTATTTCAGCTAATGTCAAATAACAATGTTTTCCCGAGATTTTATATTGCTTATGAAAAAACCTTGAGCACGTTGTCTTTCGGATGGGATGTTAAGCGATGGTCCCGAGTCCCTGAGATTTCACTCCCACAGTAGAGTCGAACTCATGTCCACAAGAGTGACGAAAGAGCGCTCTGGTAGTAGGCAGCGACGGATTTAAAGCGCCAAAATTTGAAGGGCGACTGAAAATTAAAATCTAAATAGCTTGAATGAGTTAGGAGCATCTTGTATCATCTCAATTATTATTTATCTCAATTGTCAAGCTTTAAGTGCATTCATTGTTTATATGTTTACTTAAAACAGCCACCCGAATCGAAACTCGAGGCCCATGTTGACAGGCGTTATGTTGTATCGTGATATTTTAGTCTAACTTCGTTTTGTTTTTAATTTGCCATACTTTTAATCTTGTGTTCGTTCTATTCAGTCTTTTCAACATTCTAAGTTTGTGAAAGTGTTAATATTATTTAAGATAATTTGTTTTTTTAATATTGAAACGATCATATTAAATGTTTTAAACTGGCTTTTTTTCTGGGGGGCCATGGTGGCCATGTGGGCTAGAGCGTAGGGCTTTGGTCGCATGGTCTCACCATGGTTTGTGGGTTCGAATCCCGTCTGGGGGTGAGTTTTATTTCGTAGATAGAACTCCCTCCTGGGGCCATGGATATCGTAAATAACTAGAGATTACACAGTGACATGGCTAATATGCATTGTACATAAAGCCAAAAAAAAAAAGTGGCTTTTTTTATAAGCAATCGATAATATTTCTATGTTATTTAAATTAAACATAAGTTCTTGCCGGAAAAAAAAACTATTTTTCATCTAAAAATGTTAATATTAAAATTTTTAGTTTCTTCGTAGTATTTTTAAAATAATATATTAACGATATTGATAACTATTATTAACGATAATACAACATTTTTCTTTAGATGGGATTTGGGGGGGCGTCAAATCGGAAAGGGTCTAGGGCGCAATCTATCTCAAATTCGCCTCTGCTAGTAACCTCTTTCTTTGTTAAAGCCTGGGCAAGACAATAACTAAATAACTATTGCTTATGTTATGAATTTTACTTCTCCATCTATAAGACGTATAAGGAAAGTTATGTAATCGGTATTCGATGCTGAGTTTTCACCGGAATTTTATGTTTTCCCCGTCCCCCTGATTTCAAAATAAAACCATTCCCTGCCTTTCTGTGTGCGCATCTTCGAAGAAACTCCCAATAGAATGAATATATCCAGACGAAATTGTATTTGAATAACCAAAACGCCATTAGGACGACACCTATTGATTTTCAGCCAAATCGGCCGAAGGGAAGGAGGGATTCACAGTTGAGGGGCTCAACTGAAAAACCCTAATAACTGCCGATGTAATGAATTTCGTATGAGAATTCAGAAGCCCTTATGTCAACTATTTTTAGCCCAAACTTCTGACTAGTATTGAAGCGGGAGCGTTGAATTGAATTGACCAATTCGTTCTGGGGAAGTACGTTGCCGGTGAGCTCCATAGGCGTGAAATACCTGTTCCAAAATATATGGTACAGATGATTAAGGCCAACCTCACATTAGGCAATTCCGAAGCGACGCGACTGATACTCAAGTATCTTGAGGGTATCTTAGAAGTCACTTCCTATGTTGAGTGGTGGGGAGACACAAACGACGCCACTCCCAGGAGACGCGTATCCTACCAGTCTCATGCGTCCTGCTAGGATGGTCTCCTGCGTCGCCTCGCAATGGCTAGTGAACACACTCTTCTGCACTCACACATTCCCGCATTTATGTGTTCCTCTGTCTTATGGATGGAGAAACAATGCCAATCAAGTGTAGGAATGATTCTTTCGTCATTCGGTAGAATGCTACGAACTTGGAATCCGACTTTTCCAGCTCTTTAGCACCAACAAATAGTTAACATTCCTTTCGATGTAAGGATGGCGCCATAATCTTCAGATCTTCCTTTTTCTATAATAATAATAATAATCAACAACGACATCTTCATCACTTGAAGAAACTTCACTTGACATGGTGAACAACTCAGCTTTTCGCCACGGCTAGATGGAGACTGAAGAGATCCTAGTCGCTGCACAATATCCTCAGTGTGAGGAGAAACGTTGCCTACGGGTATTATACCCACAAGCAACTCAAATGGCTGATACTTGAGTATCAGTCGCGTCGCTTCGGAATTGCCTAATATGAGGTTGGCCTAACTCCTAAACTATTTCTGCAGACATGGAAATACCTGTTCCAAATTTATATATATTTTTAAGTTTTTTTTTTTTTTTTTTTTTTTTTTTTTGAGCTGTATTAATTTGTTCATGTTACTGTAAAATAACAGTTTTCGACGGGCTTAACCCTCCCCTAGATATTTGTTCCGGGCCGCCTTTCGTCGTTTGGCCTTGGACCTATCTAGATAATTTCTTTAGTGTTTTTTATCATTTATAAGTAAATGTTTTTTTTTTTCTTTTTTCTTCTTCTCTCTCTCTTTCTATGAAGGTTGGCCGTTGATAAGGTTTCTTACAGTTTTACTTGTTGAAAAATAATATAAAA
Source organism: Aradus depressus (assembly GCA_963662175.1). Taxonomy (NCBI): domain Eukaryota; kingdom Metazoa; phylum Arthropoda; class Insecta; order Hemiptera; family Aradidae; genus Aradus; species Aradus depressus. The sequence goes on from OY759214.1 coordinate 81,648,768, forward strand.
TTATTTGATAAACTGGCTGTTGTACGTGTTGCTCGGTCCCAAATACTAGGCAAGTCCAAGACTTAAACATCTAGCCACGACAGTGTCGCTATACAGCAGAGTTGTGCAAAATTGCAATCAAGTACGATGATAATCAGAAAAAAAAATTGTTGATTACATAATAAATCAATTACTCAGTAATCAGTCTTCGTTTTGATGACAATAATCAATTTCATTATTATCAATCCCTATTCTGAATACGAAATTAGTCAATAACATTGTAATCGGTTAATTTTTTTTAAATATTTTATTTTGAGTTAAAAAAAAAAATTGTCGGTGAATCATCAACAATTTTACTCTTCCTCTGGAAACAATTTACCGATTTTGATGAAATTCAATAGGTGTCTTACTTAATCAGTGACTTCAGAATCATCAATTTCTTGTTTCATTCTTTACATTGGTTGGTTGTTATGTTTTTTTAGTACAATCCCCCCTCATTTGGTTCCCCACTCCTCTTCGGCTGAAAATTGATGGCTATCGTCCCTATGGGGTTTAGGCATATGAATTTTCGTGTCGATACATGCATTACATGGGAGTTATTGATAGAGTTTTTTACATCTTCACTATCTGTCGCCACTTCCCTTTGGCCGATATGTGTCGTCCCTATACGGTTTAATATTATAAAATTTTGTGTCGATATATTTATTTATTTCATCGGGAGTTATCGTGTTATTTGACACACACACGGATGACATTTTTGGAATCATGGGGTCCGAAAACATGAAATTCCGATGAAAACTCATCATCGAATTTCTGGCCGATTTTATAACTTCCTCTATACTTGTTGACATAAAATGGAGCATTGACAATTAGTAATAGAACTTTTGACTGAAAAAATTGTATTCTGTTAATGTTGGATCACTTACGAGTAGTTGAGCCCCCACAGTTCTAGTCCGTACGTTCGTATCTTGTAGAAAATAAATAATAACAGTGATAAAAAAAATATGATATTACCAAATAAATACTAAGATTAGTAATTAAATACAAATATGAGAGACACTGTAGTCTCTCGTATCCACCAGAGCGACGAAAGAGCGCTCTAGCAGTAGACGATACGACCTCGTAGTTAAGGGCCTGACTCACAAAAACAAACGAAAGGAAAATTTCATCTAACATACCTATGCCTCAATTCTCAACTTCATTTGACTGTTGGTTCTGTGTAAAGTTATGTTCTTGATATTATAGAGAATATTGACAATACGTCGAAGAGCTCGACCAAAGAACTTGTTGCTGTCTGTAAGAAACCATTCTTGGACAAATCAGATATTCTTAGTTAGTATTGCTATGAATATGACAGTCGGTAAGGTTGGCTACGTTGTCTTCCATTGTGGAAACTTATAGATGTTGGTTAGATTTGTTTTGTGTATTGTGTCAGCTATCAGAGAGGTCAGGGCCCACCTTATCTCGGAGGCCGGGTCAAATCTTTTCGGGGGGGGGGACTCAAAATAGGAGCCTATGTTAGTCTTAGCAACAGCTATTGTACCTGCTTAGCTTTGCAATGTTGTCCTTATGGGAGAATGTCCCTCTTCTGCAGTCTGCCAGGGCATTCATAAGTGTCCTTATGGGGTTTTGAATTTACATATAAAATTTCATTATTTTATCGACAGTTATTAGTGTTTTTGTGTTAAGTCTCGCCCTAATCCTCCCCTTCTCTTCGGTCGATTTGGCTGAAAATCATTAACTTTTTAAAGAAAAAAGCTCCTCCAAAACCAGTCGACCGTTTGCGCTAATATTCAACAGTTGTTGCCTTACATAGGAGCTTCTAAACTCTCATACTAAATTCTGTGTCGATAAATTTATTATATTTATCTTGTTTTTGAATTGCCCTTCCTCTGAACCCCTTTTCCTTCGGCCGATATCGCTGAAGATTGACAGGTTATCTCCTCATTGGGTTTTGTCTTCAAGTATAAAATTTCATGTCGATACATTCATTACAACGGCAGTTTTTTAGAGCTTTTTTCTTTGTCTGATTTGGCTGAAAAATAATAGGCTCGTTGTTATAAGGTTCTGGATACATATACATTTTCGTGTCGATACATTCATTCTATCGGTAGTTATCATGTTTATGTTCAGATACAAAGTAAGACAGACATTTTTTTAGTTTTTCATTTTTGGAATCAGGGGATTGGAAAACATGCGATTCCAGTGAAAATTCACTATCCAATTCCTTGACAGATTACATATCTTCCGTTCGTAAAGCTGGGAAAGTGAAAAATTAAACAAACCAGGGTTGTACATTTAAAAATTAGTATCCTTGAATAGGAGAGCACACATGGCTATCGTGTGATAAACTTATCGTACGATCTTTTGACAATTTCGCATGCATTTTCCACTTATCGTGCATTAGAAGTATACATTGATTAATATTTCCAATTATAAAAATACAATTAAAGTGTATATTCAAAAGGATATAAGGAATAAATTGTTTACTGAGCTCAAGATAGCGGGTTCGAAACCCGGCCGAGGCCTTTAGTTTATTTTATCTGGAAGGCCTTCGGATGGGACGGTAAGCGTTGGTCCCGAGCCTGTACGATGTCAGGTACTCGTTAAAGACCCCTGCCCTAGGTGAATAAAAATTAGGGTAGGCAAAATTTAGGACTTCCCACAGTAGAGTCGGGCTCATGTCTACCAGAGTGACGAAAGAGCGCTCTAGTAGTCGGCGAAATGACATCGTAGTTCAAACCTGGGCATGAGTCATAATAACTTGTTGTTCATTTTTGGAATTAAGCGTTCGGAAAACATTAAATTCCGGTGAAAATTCAACATCGTATTTCTGACCGATTACATAATTTCCCTTATGCTTTGTTCTGTGGAAATTATTTTATTTATGTAACACGACTTTTATATCAGTGGTCACAGGGAATAAATTGGTAAGTATAAATTCGTAACTTTTCAGGGCAGCACTTTTTTACTTTTACATTAATCGTGTAAATCCAGTTTATGGAATAAATAAATTATGTTTGCTTCATTATTAATCATATACCTTCTAAATCTATAGGAGTGACAGAAAATGAATATTGTTAATCCTTTCTTGGATTTTCCCTTAGTTACGTAATCAATCCCCACCACTTACCTAATTATTTACCACACTTACCTAATTTTTATACACACCTAATTATTAATCATACTTTTTAAAATACGCTTGAATGATGCCTCTCTAAAGTTGAGCAAGTCGATTTAACCGAAAACACCCTCTTCACTTGGAATAGTCTGCCATAGTGATTAATGGTTAAATCCTCAAAGAAGTAGATTAAGAAGGTTTAACCGAGAACATACACAATTTTACGAGATAACAAGAAACCCACATCTTTATAATTCTTAAGTATTAGAGTCCTGAGCTCCCAACTTCTTCACAGTGCGCAGATGGCTTGGGAGATGATCACAGTACACTTGAACTCAATTTGGCCATTTTTCGACTTAATAACTTATTCCCTGTGACCATAGATAAGTTATTTATTTATTTTTTTTTTAACAAAGAATACATTTCCGTTTCCGAACAGATGATTTTCTCTACATAAATATTTTTAATTGAATTCGAATGAAAAAAAAAATTATTACTTTCAACAAGTGGGGAAGGGCATTGAAGAAGTTGATTTCTTTATGAGTTATACTTTTTTCAAAAAGAGAGTGACGAAATTCTTATTTTTTCCATGAATATCGATGTAAATACTGGCATATGGATACGGGTGGGCAATATCGACGATAAACAGCTGAATTATATGTTTTTATTTGGATCTCTAAAGGTGCCTACATGGTGCCCTTTTGTCCTCAATAACGCTACGGACTGAGAAGGCGGGCCGTGATATTGAATTTTAGTTAGCTCCCCCCTCCCCCACCCACGTTTCAACCTACCTCTCTTCAATGGCAACTCTCCTTCATTGATAAAAACATTCATTCATCTCTTTTGGCCTCAAAGCTTCACTCATATTTTTTTTTTTTTAAGATGCCAATTTCCCAGAAAGTTAACTCGTCTGTTTCGAATAGCGGTGGATACTCAAAGCTTTTTTAAATATGGATCGACTTGTGATCGACCATCGACTCAGAAATAAGATGAATTCTCTCTTCTACTATAAAGTTTAAGTTGTTCTTGATTTGTTTGTCATCACTGGTGCCATTGGCAAATTACTTGATAAACGGAGATTGTTTATATGTTCAATTAGATGTTTAAATGCATCGTAGTCGACCAATAAACGAGCCTTCAGTAAAGTGCTTTACACGTTCGACCTTTCGTTCTGATGATCAATCCATCGTCGAAAGCTGTCTCCGAGTTTCTGAAAATACTTCACCAGTATCTGCTTAGACAACAAGTTGACGACAGCATTTTTTCCGCTCTCATTACAATTGAAAATGCAGTGGATCGAGCATGCTTAGCAACTTTTACAGCAGCAAAAATTATTTTTTTTATTTTTTAACTTTTTGGAGATACATATGTACATGCATTTATTGAATTTACAGAATTTATTGAATGTATAATACATAAATAATGAAAAGTGTAATGGAATTTTTATGGTTTTCTTTACATTTTTACTCCCTGTTGATATAATGAATTTTTTTTGATGTTCGCTCGATATTACGAACTGTTATTATAGCAAAAAATCGATAATACCAATTTTTTCTTGCCACTGCGCAGTCTTTCATAAGATGTCCTCTCATTATTCGGTTTTCTAGACTTTCCTCGCTCTGACCTTAGTATTTTTCTATTAATGACACAGAATTGGAGGGGAGGGAAGACAGGTTGATATAAGGACCATGCTATACGAATTATAGGGGAAGTTATGTAATCGGTAAGAAATTCGATGTTGAGTTTATACCGGAATTTCATATCTTCCAATAATTAAAGAAAAAAGTGCCTGTGTTTATGTGTGTCTGTGAACACGATGAACCTCAAAGGAAGTCACTTATTGATTTTCAGCCAGAGGGAAGGGGTGATTAGGGGGTTTTAACACAAAACTGCCTATAACTGCCGGTGTAATGAATTTATCGATATGAAATTTCGTATATAATCCCTATCCATTTTCAGCCGAATCTGCCGAAGAGAAGAGATGAACAGTGGTGGGTAGTTTACACAGAAACACTAATAACTGCCATTGTAATGAGTGTAGACATGAAATTTGATAGGTTTCAGAGGGAGAGCAAAAGCTTAGTCGTTATATCGTGCTGGGGAAGTATATTGCCGGTGATGCACCATCGACAATGAGAAAATATAAAGTTATCTTCTGTTTATCTCGGAAGCAAGGTGACGATGTAATAGGTGTGTGTGTTTGTGTGTGTGTGTTGGGGTGTAAGACAAGCCTTCTTCCTTGTTGTGTGGAAAGTTGATAGATTCGTTACCACAGGTCGACCTTCCGCCATGAGATCAACTCACCTGTTCAAACTTCTATCATTTCACCTGACTCTACCAACATTGCACACGACAATATTGAAAATATTCCCTTCTAGGTCTACCATATCACAGTCTCCAAAGATACTATGATATATTTCCAAAGTATCTGAGTCTATTTGAGGTATAATAAATAATCAACAGTGCAGTGAGTAACTCTTTACTGAAGGGCTCCGAAATCCTCATACTAAATTTTGTGTCGATAAATTACATACATACATTACAAATGCAGTTATAAGGGATTTTTGAATTTGGGCCCCCTCCCTGAATCCTTTTTTTTTCTTTTTTTTTTTTTTTTTTTTTTCTGAACTTCTTGTTTTCGTTTCATATTATTGGAATGCAACTACATTTATGAAACAACATCAAATTCACAGATCAGTACTTTTCAGACATTTCAAATTATCATGTTTCTGAACATTTGAGAAAAAATGAAAATTCTATAACAGGTTCAGGTTATGTATATTTTAAGCCCTCAATTCTATATTTTCAGTTATGTGAGTTCAGAATATGAAAGAGGGTGAAAACACGTATAAGAAAATGATAACATCTCAAAATGAGTTTTTTTGTGTTTTTCTTCTTGCGAACTACTGTATCGATATATAAATCTGTCAAAGGGAAGAGTGGGATTAGGAGGAGGAAGGCGGGATTAACACAATCCCTAATAAATAACTGCCGATGTAATGTATCGACATGAGATTTTATATTTAAATACAAACACATAAGGACGCCACCTATTAATTTTCCGTGAAATCCTCCGAAGGGAAGAGAAGTTGAGAGGAGGAGGGCGGGATTAACACAATCGCTAATAAATAACTGCCGATGTAATCTATCGACATGAGATTTTATATTTAAATACAAACACATAAGGACGCCAACTATTAATTTTCCGTGAAATCCTCCGAAGGGAAGAGAAGTTGAGAGGAGGAAGGCGGGATTAACACAATCGCTAATAAATAACTGCCGATGTAATGTATCGACATGAGATTTTATATTTAAATACAAACACATAAGGACGCCAACTATTAATTTTCCGTGAAATCCTCCGAAGGGAAGAGAAGTTGAGAGGAGGAGGGCGGGATTAACACAATCGCTAATAAATAACTGCCGATGTAATGTATAGACATGAGATTTTATATTTAAATACAAACACACAAGGACGCCACCTATTAATTTTCCGTGAAATCCTCCGAAGGGAAGAGAAGTTGAGAGGAGGAGGGCGGGATTAACACAATCGCTAATAAATAACTGCCGATGTAATGTATCGACATGAGATTTTATATTTAAATACAAACACATAAGGACGCCACCTATTAATTTTCCGTGAAATCCTCCGAAGGGAAGAGAAGTTGAGAGGAGGTGGGCGGGATTAACACAATCGCTAATGAATAACTGCCGATGTAATCTATCGACATGAGATTTTATATTTAAATACAAACACACAAGGACGCCACCTATTAATTTTCCGTGAAATCCTCCGAAGGGAAGAGAAGTTGAGAGGAGGAGGGCGGGATTAACACAATCGCTAATAAATAACTGCCGATGTAATCTATCGACATCAGATTTTATATTTAAATACAAACACATAAGGACGCCAACTATTAATTTTCCGTGAAATCCTCCGAAGGGAAGAGAAGTTGAGAGGAGGAAGGCGGGATTAACACAATCGCTAATAAATAACTGCCGATGTAATGTATCGACATGAGATTTTATATTTAAATACAAACACATAAGGACGCCAACTATTAATTTTCCGTGAAATCCTCCGAAGGGAAGAGAAGTTGAGAGGAGGAGGGCGGGATTAACACAATCGCTAATAAATAACTGCCGATGTAATGTATAGACATGAGATTTTATATTTAAATACAAACACACAAGGACGCCACCTATTAATTTTCCGTGAAATCCTCCGAAGGGAAGAGAAGTTGAGAGGAGGAGGGCGGGATTAACACAATCGCTAATAAATAACTGCCGATGTAATGTATCGACATGAGATTTTATATTTAAATACAAACACATAAGGACGCCACCTATTAATTTTCCGTGAAATCCTCCGAAGGGAAGAGAAGTTGAGAGGAGGTGGGCGGGATTAACACAATCGCTAATGAATAACTGCCGATGTAATCTATCGACATGAGATTTTATATTTAAATACAAACACACAAGGACGCCACCTATTAATTTTCCGTGAAATCCTCCGAAGGGAAGAGAAGTTGAGAGGAGGAGGGCGGGATTAACACAATCGCTAATAAATAACTGCCGATGTAATGTATCGACATGAGATTTTATATTTAAATACAAACACATAAGGACGGCACCTATTAATTTTCCGTGAAATCCTCCGAAGGGAAGAGAAGTTGAGAGGAGGAGGCCGGGATTAACACAATCGCTAATAAATAACTGCCGATGTAATGTATCGACATGAGATTTTATATTTAAATACAAACACATAAGGACGGCACCTATTAATTTTCCGTGAAATCCTCCGAAGGGAAGAGAAGTTGAGAGGAGGAGGGCGGGATTAACACAATCGCTAATAAATAACTGCCGATGTAATGTATCGACATGAGATTTTATATTTAAATACAAACACATAAGGACGGCACCTATTAATTTTCCGTGAAATCCTCCGAAGGGAAGAGAAGTTGAGAGGAGGAGGGCTCGACTCAAAAACCATAACTATCGATGTAATGAATATATTGATACACAATTTAATATGAAAGTCAACCATTGATTTTAGCGGGAGAGTGAAAACTCTAATCTCAAATTTCAGACAGATTACATAATTTACTCCATACTTGACTAGGGAAGTAAAACATTTTATCAGTTCATATTGCAGGTTGAATCTTGAGAGCCTCAGACATATTGATTTTCTGTTGTCTTTTTAAATCTCTTTAAAAGAAAGTGTTGTTTTTTGTCTTCTGTTGAAGTTGTTTTCTGGCCAATATAATTGTTATTTGTACAGTCCGGTTACATTTGAAGTGCATTACGTACTAGAGATAGGAGAGATGTGCAGTTCTACTGTATCCCAGCTCTGACCTTGGCGTTATTATAATTCACCTTCTATGGCTGTCTGTACCTTCCTTATTTCTCAAACCAACACTCGTTCATTATTATCTCCGGTAATTGTTCCGAATTGGGGCTCCTGGTGTCCAGCCATCCTAGATTTTTTAAATATATATTTCTCATGTTTTATCCCTTAAAAAAAAACATGTGTGAGTGACGCGGTACTCACGAGAATTGATGTGTAAACATCTGCTTTAGTTTCAAAAATTTGCTGTCGTGCACTGATTTTGATTAAAATTTGTTTTATAATGTTACAATAAGAAAAGTAGTATGAGGAATTAAACTTTCAAATTATATTTCTTTTATACATGAAGTTATGTGATAGCTAAAAGAACATATATACAACTGTGATTGTAGTGTCTTTAAATACCACGAGAATACAGCGTCGATGGTAGTTTTTGTTGTTAAATGGTTCGATTCATATTCATTTATAGATTAGGTTTGTCATTTAAACAAGGAATAAGCCGTTCGGTATCTCCTGAAATTGGTTAAAACATTATATTATTTGTTATGACAGTATACCAACAAATATATTATTTAATGAGCAATTATTATTAAATATTAATAACAATATTATATAATATCATATAATAGTATTTTGAAATACTATAGGTAGGGTTTAGATTAGGTTAGGTTGCCCGGGTTTTAACTACGAGGTCATATCGCTTACTAGCAGAGGGCTCTATCGTCACTCTGGTGGACATGAGCCCGACTCTACTGTGGGAGTCCTAAATTTTGCCTACCCTAGATTTTTATTCACCTAGGGTAGGGGTCTTTAACGAGTAACTGACATCGTACAAGCTCGGGACCATCTCTTGAATTTACATCCGAAGGACGGCGTGCTTAAGTTTATTTTACCTCCCAGATAAAATAAACTAAGGGCCTCGGTCGGGTTTCGAACCCACGATCTTGAGCTCAGAAGGCAAGCACGCATACCACTGAGCTACCGGCGCCCTCTATTATATAGGTATATTATATTTTTTTAGATTTACACTGTTATATTATTTTCTTTTGCCATAAATTTTATTTATTGTGAAAAATTTAAGCTATCGAAGCATCTTAACCCAAAAGTTTCTTACCGAAAGATCATTTTATAGTTCGTAATATTTAGTTTAATTCACTACAACGGTAAATATGATCAATAATGTTGTAAAAATATAATGTTATATCTATTCATGTCTTTATACTGAGATTCGATGATACGCCATCTTGAGCTCTGTAGTCTAGCACGCTACTTCTGAGCTACCGGCGCCTCCTCCATTTATGTTAAAGGAAACCCTGTATTCGAAAAGTTTTTTTTTTTCTCTTTGTCCAAAAAGAATAAAATAATCATGCTAAAAAAATCGTGTTTCATTCTACATATAAATAAATTTAGGCAAAATTTAGGACTCCCATAGTAGTCAGGCTCATGTCCACTAGAGCGACGAGAGAGCGAAGCTATACCTGGACATTACAAAAATAATTATATAATTAAACTTTATTTAACCTTGAGCATGCCGTCCTTCGGATGGGATGTAAAGCGATGGTCCCCATTGCGAAGTATGGTACTGGTGAATCTGCTACCGTAGATAATAAATCTGGTTAGGCTAAATTTAAGAGCGCTCTGGTTGTAGGCGATATGATCTCGTAGTCACATTAACTAATTAAGAAAATAATAACTTAAAAACATCAAGTAAACTACTTATTAACACAATATGAATGAAAGAGGTTATTTGAATAAAGATAAAGGATTCAAATTATTACTCAATAAAAAAATCTATTATGAAAAATTAGTAAGTTTAAATATAATTACAAAATATAACTTGTTCCGTGCCATTCTAGTTCAACAATGAATACATGAAATGACCTACTAACAAACATAAATTATTCAGTTTGTGAGGATGTGTGGCATTGTTTTAATTGTTTCCAATTTACCCGAATACTGGTTTTTGCACCTAGCCCTTCAATTGTTGTTTGAATATTTACAGCTATTCATTAGCAAGAATGTCCACTATTTTTCTGTAATGATATATAGTAGTCTAATTAGTTATTTTCGTTATTTCTTGTGGTTCATTGATAATTGTATAAAATTTGAATAAATTATTAGTTGATCACGCAACTAAATGCACGGAACAGCTGAAAAACTCAATGTTGAGCCGTGAGGTGTATTGACGTCATAGAAGTCCATTATATTGCTAATGTCCCTGTAAAAATAAAATATAATAACTTAGATTATATCTAAGAATAATTATTAAATATAAAAAATTAACGTTAGAGAAAAAAGTTGTCGGTGAATCACAGGCAATAAACTTCCCGTGTACGAATTAATTAACTTTTCGCTCCCTCTCCAAAACCAGTCGACCGTTTGCGCTAATATTCAACAGATGTTGCCTTATATAGTAGTTTTGGTCACACATATAAGATTTCGTGTCGATGCATTCTTTCTATAGGCAATTATTGGAGTTTTTATGTTGAGCCTCCCTCCTTCCCTTTGGTCGATGTGGCTGAAAAATAGTAGGTTCGTTGTTAAATTTCGTGTTGATACATTCATTCTAACGGGAGTTATCGTGTTCACAGACAGAAATTGTTTTTTGTTTTTTTCATATTTGGAATCTGGAGGTCGGAAAACATAAAATTCCGTTGAAAACTTCGCATCGAATTTTTGACCTATTACATAAATTCTGGGGAAGTAAAAAAAAGTAATAAAAAATAAACTTGTTGGGGGTGGGTAGCCTTGTCGTGTTCTATAAAATAATTCTATAAAAATCATTTTCGATTTCTCATCTGAACTCAAGTCTAAATTTAGCATTTAGATGAGCTCTGAGGTGTGTTTTGTATGTAATTAGCAACTAGTTGCGTGTCTCCATCTCATATACCAGAGGCAGCAAGGTTGCGAGGTCCCACCTCGGCCCTATTTAGCACACAAAAACGCATGCTTTCTGTTCTAGTTTGGTCTCTTGTATAGCTTGCTGCTCCGGGAAGCTCCCACAACATATTCTTATACACGTGTGTATATCATTAGGGGATTTCAGCTTAATTCTTGAAGTGATTTTCTTATACCCTGTAATGACAGTATAAAATAAATTTGGGCGCAGGGGACAGTCAGCAGGGGCGTAGCCAGGTGGGGGCAAGAACTTCAAATTTCCCGTGCGTCTGATTCCTAAATCAGCAATCTGAAGGCGCCAGAATTTTTAAATATACATGTATTCGATTATTTCATTTCCTCGCTCAAAATCGTCATTTATGTTATACTTTATACTCTTGAAGCTGATTTTACATGCGCAGTAAAAATGCAAAGCGCATCAGCAGCAAATGCACGCTATTGGATGTGAGTCATTTAATTCTAAAAGCGCAGAAACCACAGCGTGCATTTGCTGCTGCTGCGCTTTGCATTTTTGCTGCTCATGTAAAATCAACTAAAGCATTACAGTCAGGGGAAGCTTCTAGAGGTCCGAGTCTCCCAAATTAATAACAAAATATCTGCAACGCTAACCATGGAAACTGCGGGCGTAAAAATTCCTTTTTTCTTCGAGGCGATGATGATCCTACTCACGACGTACTGTAAGGTCAGACGAGGCAATGATGGTCCTCCCAGACTTCTCTGACGTACGACTACGCCCAAGGTCAAGCGAGGCGATGATGGTCTTTCCCCGGACTACTCGCGACGTATACGACTACACCCAAGGTCAGGTGGAGCGATGATGGTCTTCCCAGACTACTCGCGACGTCCATGTACGAGGAGTGATCAAAAAGTTCCAGTACTTTTCGGATTGCGCGCCAACGGAGCGTCGCAGAGCAGTACGGTTGGCAGCATTAGTTTTTGTGATTCTTCCTGTAGATTCTCTACAACATACTTTGTTGTGAAGTAACAGACATTTTTTGTCTTTGGCTATTTTGTGAATGAATCAAAAAGAAAAGCTACGCGTTTGTGTCACATTTTGTGTGAAGGTGGGTAAAACATTTACAGAAACTTTTCAGATGTTGCAACCGGGTTTTGGGGATGAATGTCTGAGTCAATCACAATCCTCTCCTACACCTAAAAAAAGCTCGCGAAGTCAAATCAAATGTCAGGGTCATGCTCACTGTTTTCTTCGACTGGAAGGGTGTTGTCAACTACGACTTTCTTCCACGAGGTGAGACAATTAATAGTTTTCGTTACCTTGAAACCTTGAGACATTTGCGCGAGGCTATGAGGAGGAGGAGATCTGAGCTGTGGCGAAGTGGGTGCTGCACCTTGACAACGCGCCTGCTCATTCGCGATTATTGTACAAAAAACGCCATGACCGTCATCCCCAGTCCCCATACTCGCCAGACCTGGCCCCTGCTGACTTTTTCCTGTTTTCGAAACTCAAGAGTCCCTTAAGAGGGCAGAGATTTCAAGAAAAATCGCTGGAGGAGCTGTACGTCATTCCAGAAGATGAGTTCTCAGAGTCCTTCCAGGAGTGAAAACGTCTGCTTCCCAAGAGGAGTACTTTGAAGGGATAATGTCCAATAACTTGTACATTTTTAATAAATTTTAAAAATATCAGTCCTGGAACTTTTTACTCACCCGTCGTATGCCCAAGGCCAGACGAAGTGATGCTTTACCTCCCAGGCCACTCGCCAATGGGTTTGTTTGCTCAATTGCAATTACTCGTGCATTCCTTTCATGATCTCCTCTTCACCCAAAATCATCATGATATTTTCCCTCTTAAAATTTCAGTACCTATGTCATCATTTCTATTATGCTTGAGGTTAATGGGGGCGCTTCTTTTTCGGATAAATCTAAAATATCTGATGTGACCATAGCAGGACTTTCTTCTATCAATCACGTTTTTACAGATCATTCACCCTCCCTCCTCTCACAGTTTGGCATTACTGCTTATGAAAGTAATGTGTTAGCATCAGCAGTTTTATTTGCTTCATTATGTTATGCAGAGTAATTCTGAAAGTGACTTTCTTATACCCAGTAAAGCCAGTTTGAAATGAATTTATATTGTGATGTATAAAAAATACACACATTTAAATTATTAATATTAAAAAATTAATTATATTTATTTTTCTATAAAATCCAAGAAGCAACTAAATTAGTAAATAAATAATATGAATGCATTTTCTTTTAAAACAAATTAGTAGAAAACAAAACACGGCTGTCAGCTGTTTTTGAATTAGTGTAGTCGAGTCAATAGTTTTTTCGATTTTTCTTTTGATTTTTGTTTCAATGTTTAGTTTTTAATTTTATAATGTAGATGTAAAAAAATTAACCCAATTGTTTGTTCTCGTAAATTCTATGCTATTCATTTTCCCTGTTGGCCCAGTAAGGTAATTTGAAAACCTTTGGATTAGATTTAATATTTTTGAAAAATTTAGAAAAACATATGGCATCTCTTTAGAAATCCAAATGAAAAGTTTGTTAATTGAATTTTTTTGAAAATATACGTGCACTTTCTTAGAAAGTTGCACGTCTTGAACTTTTTTTTTAGGGCCCTTTTCGGAAATTACTTTAGAAATCAAAATTTTGTAAAAATACGTTATAAAATTTCTACAGGAAATGTAATTGGTAAATTATTATTATTTTATTTGTTTAATTTTATTAATTCAATTATTAATTATTATTTATTTATTTTTATTTATCAACATAATTTTTTTAACTACAATATAACTTTGTTTGTAATGGTCCAAGCTCACATAAGAGGGAATTTCGATAGGAATTTTCTAAGGAACATTTTTGGTAAGGAGCAACTATGACTGACAGGACTAACCGTTTTCGTGTAAATCAACTAACGGTTTAAAAGATGAGAGACGGCCATGGTGGCCGTGCGGGCTAGGGCGTAGGGCTTTGGTCGCATGATCTCACCATGGTTTGCGGGTTCGAATCCCGTCCGGGAGTGAGTTTTATTTCCTAGGTAGAAGAACTCTCTCCCGGGGCCATGGATGTAATAAATAACTTAATAACAAGCACATATGGCTAGTGTGGTGTCTGCCGAGGCCAATCAAAAAAAAAAAAAAGATGAGAGACGGTTTTCGATTTATATCTCGCAAAGTGAGCGGGCTTCGAAAAATTGTATGCATTGTTGATGAAATGTGTCTTCCATTTTTCTCTACAACTTTTATTTGAAGAGATTTTTCGATTTAATAAAAGTTAAATGTACTTAATCTGAAGTAAAATAGTTCTAATTTCGTCCGATTTCGGTCAAACCATAGTAAGATCTAAGTTAGCACATTGTTAAATGTTCGTCTAAAATGTTAAGTTCATTGTTACAATCGTTTCTGAGTTTTAGCACTCATATACAGTAGAACCTCTATAAGTCGAACATCGAAGGAGACGCCAAAAAATTCGAGTTATAGAGTTTTCGACTTATGGAGGATTTCGACAGGCGGATTTTCATTCGACTTGTAGAGGTTAAGATTCCTTCTAACTCATTTTGAGTTAGAGAGGTGAAATAAATAAAAATTCAAGTTACAGAGGTAACAAACATATTTATATTTATTATAAATCAACATTATTTCAAAACATCCTTAAAATAAAAAATACGTAGTATATGTAGGTATTAAAAAACGTCAGTAATTTTTTTTGCTTTAGATAATTGGTAATCCTATTTATTGTATACTCCTAAATTGTTTTCTAAGAAACAATGGTTTACATTGTCGGCAAATTCTTAAAGTCGGTAACTTATTTTTCTTCGAGCTATACCTAGAGGTAATAAGTTTCAAATAATCGAGTTGTAAAGGTTTTAAAATAAAATTGCTGTTCGAGATACAGAGGTCCAATTTATTTTTTCGAGTTATAGAGGGAAAATATGTACCAAAATGGCTTGTAGGGACTCACTGATTATTTCGACTAATAGAGGGTTGAGATTTCGAGTAATGGAGGTTTTGGGGCTTGAAGGGAAAGAAACAAAACTTTTTTTTGAGTTTTGGAGGTTTTCGACTTATCGAGGTTCGACTTAAAGAGGTTCTACTGTACCTCATAGCGAAAACATGTTTGAGGGACCTTGAAAAATCGATCTCGGATTTTCGCACGATTACAATACTTCCTATAGTACATATATGTATAAGAAAGTACAAATAAAACGCACTTGATTTTGAGTTTAACTAATGAAGATGACTTTGACTCGGAGTATGCTGATACAAATACGTCGAGAACCAGTTCCAGAACTCTCGCCTCTCCAGTTATATGGGACTGGCTTCAAATAATATGGCATGTAAGGTTAACCTCTTGCCATGTAAATTTATCTTGTGTATAGGGGATACATTGTTAGTGGGCCTGTTCGTACTTGGAGCATCCTTCGGCCAGCCCTCCTGGATCTGTTGTCAGCTGGTAATGACCCAGTTTTAGCACCTTCAACTCGAGTTAATTATAGCTACACCAAGTATAGGGGAAGTTATATAATCGGTCAGAAATTCGATGTTGAGGTTTCAGCAGAATTTTATGTTTTACTATCCCTGATTCCAAAAATGAAAAAAAAGTCCGAGTTTGTGAACACGAAATTCCCAATAGAAGGAACGTATTATAACGAAAATTATAAAAACAGTAAAGTTAAAATACCTAATCTCTTCCACTTCACTTTTGTGTTTAAAAGGTTATTATTATAGATAAACTTATTATAACCTCCTTGATTATCACATACACCATACAATCAATTGTACAAGCGATTAATCTGTTCGATGATTGCATGAAAATTTCTTCAGATCAAAAATAGATCTGAAGACCAACCAATCGAACCCGATAACGCCATACATTAAACGATTCATCGAACGATTGTCGATCGTCAGATTCATCTGACGATCAATTGCTTCGTGTATGGGTACCTTAAGTACGAGACCTATTGATAAGCTCAGCTAAATCGGCCCAGAAAAAGGGATGAAGGGAATGTATCGACACAAAATTCAGTATTAAGATTCACAAGTCCCTATGTAAGTAAATTATTGATTTTTTGTACAAATCGTTTGATTTTGGAGGGAGAGCGCAAACTTAGATGAATAATTTTTGATGAGGAAGTTCATCGACTTTTCCATCGATTAACTAAATTGTGGAAAATAGTGTTTAGTACCTACCACCCCTGCGAAGTTTAGTGCAAGTTATATAATCGGTCAGAAATTAGATGTTGAAATTTCATCGGAATTTCATGTTTTTTCTACCTCTGATTCCAAAATATGAAAAAAAAAAAAAAAATCCAATCTGTTTTTTGTGTGTATGCGAACAAGATAACTCTCGATAGAATAAATGTATCGATACGAAATTTTATATGTGTATCTGAAACCCATAAATGTGACATCTATTAATTTTCAGCCAAATTGGCTTGAGGAAAGGAGGGGGGGGGGGGGGAGAAGGGGTAGAAAAGTTTTTTTTAAACTCAAACACCATAATAACTCTCGACGTAAGGCAGCCCTTAATCTAACCAGTAGACTCCTCATATACAAACTTCTGTTGCGGCTAGTGATAACGTATGCATGCCCAGTGTGGGCCGGTATTGCTTGCAACTTGAGAACTCTTCAAGTGGCCCAAAACAAATGCCTTAGATTGGTTGGTAGCTACTCGAGGGACACCTCCATCATCCAAATCCATGAAGACCTAAATGTTCAGCTTCTTCTGGACTACAAAATAAATTTCAGTTAAAACTTTTTACTTAAGTGTGACACACATCAAAACGTTTTGGTAAAGAAAGTAGGGAAAACTCAGGGAGGGAAACACAAAAATATCCGTTCACGATTTTAATTTATAATCTCTGTTTTTGAATGTTTATTAATTTATTTTCTATTCATTTCAGTTACTTTGAATTTTTTTTTTTCTTTTTTCTTCAAGAGTTTTTTCAATTTACTCTTAGGCAGCCGCATTGTTTTTAATTTAACTAATTATTTTTGATTTGTAATTAGTGTATAAAGGTAATGGTTAAGGAATCTTATTGTATAATTGTACCTCCGTAAATGCGACTGTTATAATAAACTCTTCTTCTTCTCGATGTAAAGAAAGTGACGACACTATATTCAGTGTGATTCAGAATCTCTATTGATTGTCCAAATGGAACATTGCTGTGGGAGAGAGAGCAAACCCTTAGTTGATTAATTCGTGTTGGTTATTCACCGATGCCTTTTTTGCCTTTTTTAAAAATGTGTTACCCCTTTTAAACCGGCCGGTGACTCATGCCCGGGCTTCAACTTCTCATATTGCCTACTACCAGAGCGTTCTTTGTGTCGCTCTAGTGTACATGTGCCCGACTCTACAATGGGGTCCTATATTTTGCCTTAATATTTAGGTTAATTTTTATGACTCAACCCGAGCTTTAACTACGAGGTCATATCCCCTACTACCAGAGCGCTCTTTCGTCACTCTGGTGGACATGAGCCTGACTACTGTGGGAGTCCTAAATTTTACCTACCCTAAATTTTTATTCACCTACAGCAGGGTACTAGAGTACCTAACATCATACAGGCTCGGGACCATCGCTTAACGTCCCATCCGAAGGACGGCGTGCTTAAATTTATTTTACCTCCCAGATAAAATAAACTAAGGGCCTCGGTCGGGTTTTGAACCCGCGATCCAGTAAGCAGGCACGCTACCATTGAACTACCGGCGCCCATTTCCCGGCCATCTATAGATAAGAGACAATTGGTGTGAGTTAGCCGAGCTGGGTCAAACAAGGCACTTATATCCTATTGGAAGGTCACCCCTCCGGAGTTGTTCCCTTTCTTGTTACTTGAGTTACACTACCTTGTGTGTTTATGTCCCATTTATCGTTAACTTACCTTTTGATCTGTGCTGAGTCGCGACCTTTGATACGAGGAAGGGAGAGGGGGTGGGGGTGGGTGAACCTTGACGTCACTGCATCCTTGTTGACGTCAGTGCTACCATCTAGCTCTGCGTCACAAAGCCCCTTCGCTCGATATCCCTCCCTACCCTAGTGTGCTACCTTAGTTGGCCTAATGGCTTACTAGGTAGACTGTTGAGCGCATATTGTCTGACACAGCCGTTCTCAGACTGGGCAGACAGGTGAACAGCAACTGGAGGAAAAAAAAAACCGGAAATGGACAGGACCATTAGGGCTTTCGAGTTGAGCCCCATCCCCTGATTCTCCGTTATCTTCTTCCGATTTGGTTAAAAACTTGTAGTTGACGTCTTTATGTCGATATGTCTTTATGTCTATACATTCCATTATGTCGATATATTCCACAGATCGCAGAAATGCATTCGGACAGGGCCCCATTAGGGCTTTTGTATAGGTGACGTCTTTATGCCGATATATTATTGCAATGGAAGTTTGGGTTTTTTGTGTTAAGCCCCTCTTATAGGGTTTTGGATACTCATGTAAAATTTCGTGTCGATATATTCATTTTATCGGGAGCTATCGTTTTCACAGATACACCGACAATTAGGAATTGTTACTTTGCCAGCAGTAGGAAGCTATATAATCGGTCAGAAATTCTATGTTGAATATACACTGGAATTTCGTGTTTTTATACCGCCTGATTCAAAAACAATTTATTAACTGACACAAAATTTCATATGTAAATTCAACCAAAGACCAGTCTGTATTATCTCTGTTTTTACATTCTGTTACGAAGGGTACGAAGACATTTGAAACCTTTAAGGAAAAATTATAAAAACTGTTTAGACATGTCTCGAATGGTTTTGTAGCTATACTACTCATCGTAGTGTTGACACAAATATTTGTGAAATTTCATTATTAAGACGAATTTTCTAATATGAAAAAAAAAAAATAATAAACATGATTATTTTATTGTGACCCATTAGTGAGAGCGCAAAGAAAAATAAAACAGAAATATATAACCATAAAGGTTATACACAGGGGTAATTAGGTGTAATAAATTTGAGATGATAAGATAATCAACTTTGTAATAAAATGTTTACCATAGATAATACATTACATATACATACCTTACGTAATCATGCTGAACTCATCTTCTCAGTCATAATATTACATCCTCAGATATTCGAAATATATAGGGGAAGTTATATAATATGTCAGAAATTCGATTTTGAGTTTTCACCGGGATTTCATGTTTTTCTCACTGTAACTCCCGATAGAATGAATATATCAACAGGAGATTGTATATGTGTATCCATAACCTTATTAGGACGACACCTATTGACTTTCAGCCAAAGCAGCTTGAGGGGGAGGGGGACAGGAAAGGGGGAGGGGGACAGGAAAGGTGTTTTGAACTCAAACACCATAATAAGTGTCGATGCAACAAATGTATCAATACGAAATTTAGTCTGTGGATCCAGGACTCAATAAAGATATCGCTTTTTTGAATGAAATCGGTCGGAAGGAAGAGGGGATTAAAGGAGAGGGTCCAGCTCAGGGGCGTAGCCAGTATTTTGAGCAGGGGGGGGGGGGGGCAAAGTTAGGTTACAGGGGGGGGGGGGGGGGGGGTAATTCATTTTTTTTAGCTAATTTCAAAAGTTCATTTAACATATCAATTAATACATTTTTTCTAGTCTGGCGGGGGTAAAATGTTTTTTTACATGTTTTCCAAGCATTTTCACCTTTAAAATTTGAGATGTTTGATGGGGTACCTTCTATTTGTGCCATGGGAGCTTGGACTATTAGGTTATCTGTCTGAATCTCTAGGCTCTTCAATTCAATTATAAAATAATTCAAGATACTTACTAAAAAACTTCCTAATATCCATGCTAATTTTAATAATTTTATGCAAATATGGAAAACAGTCAAAACGGAACGGAACTGTTAGACGAAAACTTCGTCAAAACCTCAAAACAAACTGTCACGTGAACACAAACACAGTGAACAGTTACAGCGCCTGCACTTACAACAGCTGATTGCTGATTTAGGAGTCAGAAGAACGGGAAATTTGATGATCCTATGGTAACTTGCAAGCAATGCATTTTTAATAAAAACTATTTTTTTAGTTTATTTAATTTTTATATTTTTATTTGTCTGGCCAGGGGGGGGGGGCACGCTCCCCCCCCCTGCCCCCCCCCTGGCTACGCCCATGGTCCAGCTTAAAAATTCCTAAGAACTGTCGATGTGTCGATGAGGATTTAGAAGTCCCTGTGGAAAATTGATGGTGCTTTTCCAGAATTTAATCGCAAATAATTTGATTTTTTTTTTTTTTTTTTTCTTTTGAACCTATGCTGTTCTAGGAAAAGGACCGGTGGGATTGTCAACATTTTATTCTTTCGGATACATGATATGATAGCCATGAAAGAACCAAGCATCACATTTATCCGAAATAATAAAATGTTGATACTCCCATCGGTCCTTTTAATGAATCGGGCAGTAATGGTTCAGGGTCTCTGATTTGGAATTTTCGAAAACTAAGTTGATTAATTTGCGCTGTGGAAGTATATTTCCGGTGATTCTCACGGATGACTTTTTTTATTCTGTAAAAATTTGTTTGAGTAACAAGTTATAAGAAGTAAGTAATTTAACAAAACATTTTGGAGCACGCCGTCCTTCGGATGGAATGTTTAGCGATGGTCCTGAGCCTGAACCTTGTCAGTTACTAATATGAAGATGGATGTAGTAGTGAGAAGTAATTATTTCACAGGTTTCAAAATGAAAATATAGTCTGGTAAAAGAACTTTAAAAGCAAGATAATTCATTTTTTTTTAAATAAATAAGCTGCTAAATTAAATCAATGTATATAAACAACACAAATCATTCGTGGCTTAGATGGCGAACAGGAATAACATATCTGTCCCCATCTATGATATTTTAAATAGTTGTATATATCAAAGTTTTTTAAAATTTCTTAAAACTTATTTATTTTAAAAAAAATTGAAATATGATGTTTTTAAAGTGCATTTACCAGACTGCCTGATGATGAGGGCAACCTCGAAAGCCGGCTAGCAAAAATTAACAAAACCTGTGAGAGGTCTAACTATTTTTTTTTTTTTTTGCAACCTGTTGTCAGGTACTCGTTAAACACACCTACAGGTAACTAACTAAACCTGAATAGGCAGAATTTAGGACTCCCACAGTTGAGTTGGGCTCATGTCCACTGGAGCGATGAATGAACGTTCTGTTACTATTAACTAACTCCTCCTATCTTATTTCAATTAATCTTATATTAATAATTATTTAGTTATTTATCTCAATTATAGTCATTAGTGACTTAATCTTATATCTGCTGTAACAAGGACAGATGATAGAAAAAAAACAAGGGACTATACTTACAGTTGGTAAGTGGGCGCAGGTAGCTCAGAGGTAGCGTGTTGCCTTCTGAGCTCAAGATCGCGGGTTCGAAACCCGGCCAAGGCCTTGGTATTTTTTATCTGGGAGGTAAAAACCTTGAGCAAGCCATCCTTCGGATGGGACTTTAAGTGTTGCTCCCGAGCCTGTGCGATGTGAGATACTTGTTGAAGACTCCTACATTAGGTAAGTGAACCTTAGGTATTTAGGAGCTAACAGGTAAGTGATAAGAGTATTGGATACTTAGGTCCCTAGGTGCCAGCCCTCTTAATATATCTATCTACAATTGGTAATATAATGGTATGTTTCTGTTAGTTTTCTCTTCCCTAGTTCCAAGATGACATTTTCTTTGTCAAATATTTATACAGTTGCTGCAAATGAATAATATACTAACAAAAATTGTCTAACTCAACGCATGAACAAAGAGTAAACTTTAGAAATATATATTTCGTAACAAAAATAAAGTATTGGGTTTGGTGTCGATAGTGAACATAAGTACATAACGCCGGGGCTCCACATATTGTCCCAACGCTTGGTCGTACATGGCGTTCCCCCATGTTACAGTTTGGGTCAATGTAAATATGTCGTAAGAACGAATCGCTGTTGGTTGTGTATCATACATTATACTTCCCCTGAAATAATAAATAAAATAAATTAACTTTTGACCCTCCCCTCTTCAAAACCAGTCGACAGTTTGCGCTAATATTCAATAGTTGTCCTACATAGAACCTAAATCCTCAAACTTAATTTTGAGTGAATAAATTCATCACATTGGCAGTTATTAGGGTTTTTGAGAAGAGTCCCCTCCACTGAACCCTTCCCTGTTGCCGATTCCGCTGAAAATTATTGTGTCGTCCTTATGGAGTTTCGAATTCAAATTTAGTGTCGATACATCCATTACATCGGCAGTTATTGGGGTTTTTGAGTTGAGCCTCCCTCTGATTCCTCCTTTTCCTTTGGCTGATTTGTCTGAAAATTAATAGGTGTCGTCTTTATGGGGTTCTGGCCACACATATAATATTTCGCATCGATACATTCAATCTACCGGGAGCTATCGTGTTCACAGACACACACAGACTTTTTTTTTTTCATTTTTGGATTCAGGAGGTAAGAAAACATGAAATTTCGTTGAAAACTTCGCTTCGAATTTTTGACCCGTTACATAACTTCCCCTATACTTCGTATATCTGGGGAAGTAAACGAGTAAAAATCAAACAGTCTTCCAATAGTGGATTTTAGAATTCATCAATTGAATAATAAAATCGAATTCTAATCACTAACATATATCCTCACACTAGACTGTAATGACAAGAAATTGACAGAGTAATAAACTGTTACTAATTGTAAGACTACTAGACAAAAGATTCAAACATTTGAAAAAAAAGCGACTTACATACAACGCTATACTCAAACCTATGTGGACTACGGACTAAAATTCTGGCTTTCTGCAAGGGCTTCCAATCTCTAGCGTATCCAATCCTTTCTATCCAAAATCCTTCGTTCAATAGCCAAGGCCCCTTATCATCTCCCAACAAAATTCTTCACACTGATCTTAACGAACTTTTGTCACCGAAGTTGCTAAATCCAAGTATAAACAATTATTTTCTTCTATTAGTTCCCACAATAATCCTTTAGTCCGTGCTCTCCATTCTGCCACACTTCGCCAGTGATTAGTTCCAAATGAGAGTAACTCAGTGACTAGGGAGTGTCACCACTTGGTGATTTCTCCCCTCTTGACATTTTGACATTGTCGTTATCTCTCTTTTAGCATATTTGCTTGTTGTATTTATATTTTGTACAATTGTAAATGTCTATTTGTACATTTTAAAAAAATGATTCTAATCATGGAGACCTACATTTTACTTCGCTGAGGGAAGTTGATTACTGATTCCAATATGAAATTAAAAAGTCCTGTCTGTCTGCGTTTGTATGTCTGTGGACAAGACAAAATGAGTATATCGACACAAATTTTATAAGAGTCCTGAACCTCAATAAGGACATCTATTCAACAAAATCGGACCAAAGAAAGGGGAGAATTAGGGGGCGTTTAACACAAAAAAAACAATAATTGTCAAAATAATGAATTTATCGACACGAAATTTTATGTGTATATCCAAAACCCTTTAAGGACAACATAACAATTATCACTTAAATCGACAAATGGAGAGGGAGGACAAGGGGGGGGGGGGTCGATGTAACGATTGTTTCAGCACAAAATTTAATTTTGTATTAAAAAGTTCCTACTTAAGAGCGACATCTATTCATTTTTAACCCCCTCTATTTATTAATTTAAACGAAATCGGTAAATTTGTTTCAGTGGAATATCGAAAAGTTTATTTGATTTCCGTTTCTGTGAGTACTGTGGACATGAGCTTGACTCTAGGATGGTAGTCCTTACTTCTTCACACTGACCTTAACGTACCTTTTGTTGAGCTCGACTCTAGGATGGTAGTCCTAAATTCTTCACACTGACCTTAACGTACCTTTTGTTGAGCTCGACTCTAGGATGTTAGTCCTAACTTCTTCACACTGACCTTAACGTACCTTTAGTTGAGCTCGACTCTAGGATCGTAGTCCTAACTTCTTCACACTGACCTTAACGTACCTTTTGTTGAGCTTGACTCTAGGATGATGGTCCTAAATTTTGCCCGCCCAGGTTTTTAAGTTACCTGGGATAGGGATCTTCAACAAGTACCTGACATGGTACAGGCTCGGGACCATCACTTAACGTCCGAAATAGTTTGTATGTATCCGACTCATGTGAGATTTCGCGTATTGCGATATATATATATATATTTAACTGAATTTCGGCTGAAAAAAAAAATCAAAAATGTGTTCTTTATTCACTTGGAAAGTTGAACGTTTGACCATTGCCTTACATAATCAGGAAGACAGACCATCAGAACTTCACTTTTTGCTTACATAATGAAGTGATAGCGGCTATCGGCTCTTATTGATTACAAAGCACGGTATTCCTTCTTCATTTTAGTGAGCGGGCTATTTACAGGCAAGCCTCCCCATTCTCAACATCCACGGGTATTAGTCAGTGGGAATAAATTAATAATAAATTTAAAAAAAAAAATAGTCTGTGTATCACCGGTTATGTACTTCCCCAGTAAGTATTAATCAATTACGTTTCCCCTCTCCCTCCAAAGCCAATCGATCCCGTTTGGGAGAAAACGCAAAATTTTGTCTTACATAGTGACTTCTGAATCCTCATACTAAATTTTATGTCGATGTATTCATTACATTGGCAGTTATTAGGGTATTTAAGTCGAGCCCTTCTTCAAAGGGCCCTTCCCTCCGACCGATTTCACGGAAAATTAATAGGTGCCGTCCTTATGACGTTATGAATTCAAATATAAAATGTCATCTCTATACATTCAATTCATCATCATTGGGATTGAGTTAATGACCCCCTCCACTTCGGCTGATTGCGCTTAAAATTAATAGGTGTCCTTAGAAGACTTTAAATCTACATATAAAATTTCATGTCAATACATTCATTACAACGGCAGTTATTACAGTTTTGTATGAAGCCACCCCCAGTCTTCCCTTCCCTTTGGCCGATTTGTTTGAAATTAATTGGTGTCGTTCTTAGAGGGTTCTGGATACACTCGATTCATTCTATCGGGAGTTATTGTGTTCACATACAGACAGCCTTTTTTTTTTCATTTTTGAAATAGTGAGAAAACATTCTGTTGGAAACTCCGCATTGAATTTTTGACCGATTTCATAACTACCCCTAAAGTTCGTATATCTGGGGAAGTAATAAATATATTAATAATAATAATAATAATAATTTATTTCCGTTAAACCAATACATGATAATAGGATACGTCAAATGAATTTATACATTAAGATAGCTTATATATTAGATATATAACTACTTGAGTCTAACACATCTATGATTAGTAGTAACATAAGAAGCATTAAAAAAAGTAAAATGAAATTAATAAAAACTGTGCAAATAAATACTTAAAAATATATCAGAATATAAAAAAAAAAAAAAAATAATAATAATACAAGATACGTTCATAATAAGTAGACACATTTTTCAATTTAATACAAATTAAGATAACTATTTTTCAAAAAAAACTCTTCGGATGTGTCTTTATCCCCCAACGATGTTTCGGGACGTTCTTACGTCCCATCATCAGGTCCCAATGTGCGAGATATAGAAAAGAAAGAAAACAATGTAACTATAACAATATATGAAAAATATTATATATATATATATATATATATATATATATATATATATATATATATATATATATATATATATATATAATATTTTTCATATATTGTTATAGTTACATTGTTTTCTTTCTTTTCTATATCTCGCACATATATATATATATATATATATATATATATATATATGAGGAGCAAACATTCAAAAAAGGATTTGTCCAAAAAAATAAGAAATGAGATAAACAGCTGTTCTACCTGGAATTTTACCGCGCTTTTTTTACCGCGCTTTTATAATATCAACTCCGTTCTTTCAAAAAAAATTTTGTCCCGTGTATATCCAAGGTTGTTTTATAGGGTTTCAATCAAAACCAAACTTGTCCAAAGAGCGTTTTCATGCAAACCCAGTTTTGTCCATCTAGACCAATCATAGTGCTAGCTGATAGGTAGGTTCCAATAGTGCAGGTATTGCTTGTTTTTGTCAATTTTTCTCAAGATTGTATTGTTTCTTAGTTTCTTTTATTCTTTTTTAATCATTTGATTAAAATGGACATTTTTACAGACGACGAAAATTAGGGAAACGTAAGAATGGGAGTAGAAACAGAAAGTCAACTGGAGGTTGTTTTCTTGAAAGAATAAAATGCAATAATCTGCTAGAAATTTTACTAGTTTTTCCAATTAGAGGTCACAGCTTTCTACCTGCTGACCGAGTTTTCGGCAGCGCCGAGAAACTGTTGCGAAAGAAAACCATTATCCTAAGCAAAGACGAATACGCCAAATTTTCTACGGAAATAGGAAAAGTAAATGAGTTAGGGAAACATTGGGATCTGCTTGACACTAAAGCATTATTAAGTCAGTGCTACAAAAATTGTGATAATTTTAATTATTAAAACAGGATTAGGAACAATTTTAGCTCAAATCTGTTTTATTTTTATTGATAATAATATTTTTATTATTTAATTTTAATTACATTATTTGTTTTAAAAAGAAGTCAGTATTAAATTTTTTTGATAATAAAGTTTTCGCTCAAATCCTCTTTATTTTTATTGATTAGCCAATTTTTTTTTTTTTTCGAAAGGGAATTAGTCCTAGAAGGATTCAATCTAAACACGATTTGTTCATGTGTTTCAAACAAACACGGACATGTCCAAGCTATTCACAATTTTAATTACCATTATCAAAATTATTTTAGCTAAAATTTGATTACCTATGATATTAATTATGTTTGATTAATTTAAAAAAAATTAAAAACCTATATGAAATAGCGTATAAGCACGCAAAATCATTTCTTGCTGTTTTCTCGAATCTCTACCAATGTGACAAATCTCTTTTTGAAAGTTTGCTCCTCATATATATATATATATATGTATAAAAATGTCTAAATAAAAAAAAAATATAGAAATGAATAAATAAAACAATAACGTACATTGGACTCACCTTTAAGGTGTGGAGGAACTCTGCCCAAAATATAAAAATGAAAGCTTTGTATCAAATAATGATTTTGGATATTATATTTACATTACTACCGAATCGTGTTTCGAATCCTAATTCCTTGGCTTCGAAGGCATATTTTCTCGTTTTGGTAGTCAGCACCTCAGATGAGCGTTGCGAAATTGATAGATAATGACAAAAACAAGTTGAGAATGTTCTTCATATTTGGGAAACTTTCTGGGATCACCCAACGCCTAGTTTTATGGTCACAGGGAATAAGTTGGTCAGTCGTAAAATGGCCAAAATGAGTTAAGTGTACTGTGATCATCTCCCAAGCCATCTGCACTCTGTGAAGAAGTTGCGAGCTCAGGATTCTAATACTTTCGGAATTATAAAGATATGGGTTTCTTGGTATCTCGTAAAATTGTATATGTTCTCGGTTAAATCAACTTGCTCAACTTTAGAGAGGCATCATTCACGAGTATTTCAAAAAGTATATGGTTAATAATTTGGTAAGTGTGTATAAGAATTAGGTAAGTGTGTATAAGAATTAGGTAAGTGTGTATAAGAATTAGGTAAGTGTGTATAAGAATTAGGTAAGTGTGTATAAGAATTAGGTAAGTGTGTATAAGAATTAGGTAAGTGTGGTCAATAATTAGGTAAGTGATGGGGAATGATTAGATAACTAAGGGAAAATTCAAGAAAGGATTAACAATATTCATTTTCATTCACTCCTATAGATTTAGAAGATATATGATTAATAATAATGCAAACATAATTTATTTATTCCAAAAACTGGATTTACATGATGAATGCAAAAGTAGAAAAGTGCTGCCCTGAAAAGTTATGAATTTAGACTTACCAATTTATTCCCTGTGACCACTGATTTGTAGTTATCCCTGCCGCTTAATGGACTTGGCAAAAAGCGCCCCCTCTTTTCTAAAACTTGTCCTGATCAACTAAGTTAATTAGTTAAGCCCAATTCTTATTATTCTCCTAAATTAGTAATTTATTAAATCGAGAGGGGGTGTTAGCCTTTGAGAGGGGTGCGGGGGTATCAAAAAAAAGATTTAGAATGAGGGGAGGGTATAAGGATGGACCCCCTCTCCCCCCCCCCCCTTATTACATAATTATTACATAAGGGTTGCCAAGGGCGGTGTCTGTTACGTAACTCAAGCCACCCTCCTAGGACAAGGTCAGTGACGTCAGCATATCAATTTTTTTTAAAATGACGTCTGTTTATGTAGAAATTTTGGTGGGGGGAGGGAAGGGGTTGCTCACGTGATTTAATTTTCGCATTTTCTGTCAATAAACGTTTATAAGAATCGAGACTTTATTCCAATGTTCGTTACCTCCTCCCCAATAGTATACGTAGGTATTTTAATCGTCCGAAAATCTGAGATCGAGTTTTGAACGGAATGCCAAGTTTCAAGGTCCCTTGAATCCTCTTTGACTATTTTAGCGATGATGTCTGTCTGTGTGTATGTGATTACTTTAACTCAGAAACGATTGTAGCAATTTAGGATACTTGAAATTTTATACAAAGATGTCACGTGTGCTAACTTATATAATAATAATAATAATTTTATTTCCGTTAAACCAAAATTTGTTAGTAGGATACGTCTTTAGAATATTAAGATAGCTTATAAATTAGTTTTATAACTATTTGAGTCTGACACACTTATGATTAGTAATAACAATACTATTAAAAAAATAATGTGAATTGAATAAATAAATACTTGAAAATATGTGAGTACAGAAACAATAATACTAATACATAGATACATTTATAAGTAGATATATTTTTTTAATTTAATAAAATTTAAGATAACTATTTTTTATAACTCTTCCGGAAATGTCTTTATCAAAACGATATTTCGGGACGTTCTTACGTCCCTTCAACAGCTCCCAATGTGCGTATTATAGAAAAGACAAAGAAATCAGTGGAAAAATAACAAATATAAAATTAAATAAAAAACAAATATAAATTAATAAATAAAAAAATGTAAATAAATAAATTTACATAAAATTATAAGAATAATAAATAAATAAGAATGAGAAATAAATAAAAAATAATATTTGTATGTATATACAAAGGAGTTCATCTAACTTTCACGAGCTAATTCTCACATGCTGTTAACATTATCAACAAATACAATAAAAAAATAAATGTTATACCTAAATAACATTCATGACTAACAATAGCCAGTAAAACTTTAATAATAACAAAGGATGAGTAAATTAGTACTTAGAGACATGCAAATAATCAAACTACAATACTAAATAATAAATTGACACAAAAAAATATAAAAAGAACATGTCAATGAATAAATAAGAAAGTTCATAGGGTCATTCCATGTCAAATCAGCCAATGTCTGAACCTTGACCTCTCAGATTTGCACGATTTTCTGAGCATACTACCTTGTGAGTATAATAAAGAGTCATCGATGAATGACCGAAATTCAATTTACCGATTTGGCTGAAAATCAATAGGTGTCTTACTCAAGGACATTTGAATGCTCATATGCGTACTAAATGTCGTGTTGATACATTTGTCACATCGACAAGAGAGTTATTAAGGTTTTTGAGTTAGGCCCCCTCCTCTGATCTACATTTCCCTTTGGTCAATTTGGCTGAGAAATCAATGTGTCATCCATATTCTGAATACACATGTAAAATATGGTGTTGATATAAAAACGTGATACCTCATATGTGCAAAAAGCCAACATTACAGGAGAGACAAAAAAATGATTAAAAAAATATTCTTTATAGGAAACCTCAATTTTTTCGATATTTGTATTAAGTGAGATGTATACGCATGCCATGTATTGTTTTTAAGCTAGTTTGAAAATCCAAGTATAGAATTAACGTACTTGGCGGAGTTACGAGGTTTCACCACAATTTCGTTTCCATTTCTTTTGCAAGGTCGGTTCTTCAAACCGTATTTCATGTTTTTTTCGTTTCATGTCGTATACCAAGTCCCACTAGATCAATAGTTTTTTTAGTTTTTTTTTTGGCATAAAATAACGATTTTCGGAAAAATGTCGTTTACGAGGTATCACGTTTATGTTAATTTCGTTGTGTTCGCAAGCTTAAAATGTCAAAAGTACAGACTTTTTAAGGTCTTGGACTCATCTTATCAGAGATACTCGTTTATATTTTTCAGAAGGGCTCAGAGAGTATTGCAGTATGAGGTCGGAGTGAGCATTTCACTTTTATTGGATGTATTATACAATAATTTTTCTTAGATGTTTTTTCAAAGAATTTAAACACTTCTGAATAACCGAAAAACAAAATTTATATATTTTTTTGTAAAAAATATATTACATAGTCTTTTCGGTGTTGAAGGAAGTCGAGGTTCTATCGTGTAAATAAATAACTCAGTATTTGGCCAACGTTTTGGAATCCTTGTTCAGAGCCTGGAGTGGATGTGTGTGGTGAAGGTGGTATGTATATGTGACCGTGGTGGTACACATCCACTCGAGTCATTACAAGGCCCTGAAGAAGGAAATAAATAGTTTCCGAAACGTTGGACAAATATTCAATTTTTATTCACATGGCAGAACCTCGACTTCCCACATTCAAAAGATATCGATATTAAGTCATAGTCTTTCCTCTCCTCTCAAAACTGACGAACGTTTCAAAATGGGACAAAAATTGGTTTGCATGGGGAAAAAAAATTGCTCGAACTATTTAATGCAGCAAATTTTGAACTTAAATTGTATCTCCTCCCCGTTGTTCCGCGGCCTGTTGTAAAATTTTTCAAATTTCAAGTTCCGTGCAATTCCAACCTACACATATTTTTCTGTAGTATATACTATTTACTGTTACACCAAAATCAACTAGTAATCGGTGGTTGCCGACCGTTTTTGTAGCATAGTATCCATTTCATTGCAGTTCTCCTCCGTCGTGATGCACTCCTCGGCCTTCAGGGAAGGATAACGGATTATCCCCTCCTTGAAACACCACTCATCCACGCCTTATTAATTCCCTCTGGGGGGAAAAACTATTAGATCCACTGCAGCAAAGCAGTCCTTTAAAAATGTACTTTTTATCAAATCATTCATTAGGTATTAATATTTATTTCCGTTAAACCATAACATAGTAATAGGATACATACAATTTTGTACATGAAATTAGTTTAAAAATCATAATATTTCAACCGACATTAATTCCTAGAATATCAACATATATAAGATGAATAATAATATTAAAAAAAAATAATAATAGAAGATAAATGAATATAAAATTCCTAACATTAATAAATACAATAGATGATATTTTTCTTTTAAATTATAACTATTTAATACTATTATTTCTTGAGAAAAAACTTCTTTCATGATATACTTCAGGGCGATGATAGGTCACAAAGAGCGAAATATAGAAGAAAAAATATATGTATAGATATAGTACCTGGTTATAACGCTTGCATCTCAGAGGAACAGGAGAGAAGTGCGTTTTTTTTTTTCGGTTTCCATCCAGTAGTATCCCTGGAAGGGAATACATTTAACTGCATGTGCCATATGTATATTACATGCTTTAACACAACTTAATTTTGAATTTTACATACATTAATTTAGATAGACAATCGAGTTATAGTTCATCAAAATTAATTTTCTGTACAAAGTTTAAAAATTGTTTATAAAAACGTCGCACTAAAATAGTTGTTGACAAAGGCCAATTTTCTCCATTGTCCATCACAAATCTGACTAGGGAACTTCTTAGACCCTCCAATAGTTCACAGTTGTACATTATATGATGAGAGAA
The DNA here is from genome assembly GCA_963662175.1 of Aradus depressus. Classification (NCBI taxonomy): domain Eukaryota; kingdom Metazoa; phylum Arthropoda; class Insecta; order Hemiptera; family Aradidae; genus Aradus; species Aradus depressus. Next base: position 81,680,778 of record OY759214.1, read on the forward strand.
GTGCGTTATAACCGGGAAAACATAATCAATTGTTTTCTGTCAAAAATGTATTTTACATCATTATTAGAATAATAAGCAAATATGCAATAAAACAATCAGTCAGGAAAGTAATAAAAAAAAAATAACAGATTAATTTAATTATAATTTAAATGTACATAATTAAAATTTCTTAAAATAATCATCAATTTTTTTTTGTTTATTCAACGATAATTATGATTTAAAAAGAGAGCTTTCTAAGCTATTAATTTCATAAATAAAGTCCATGTCAACATTTTAAAATTGTCTATTAAATTGTTTTTGATTCATCTAGTTTTTTTTTTTTAATTGCGAATAATCTTATTTTTTTTCGCCATAGAAAGAGATTTTCCCTAAATTGACATTATTTTTAAAAATGGAAAATACATCTATGTGTAACTAGCGGCAAGTTGAGACCGAAGAAAATTAAGTTCGTAAAAAAAGTCTGAATACTAAGAAAACAAAGCGAGGATTGCTCTCAGAAAATTTACGAATAAATTCACTCAATGGTTCTTTTTTTTCTCTCTGACTGGAATAAAAAGCGTTATTATACCGGAAAAATGCACAGACAATCACACTAAAAGGTCGGGGATGATAGAAAAGATCTCTGTAGCCGTGAACACGTTATGAGCGGAAGCGTTATAACAAAGTTATAAATTACTACTTATATATATATATATATATATATATATATATATATATATATATACATACATATATAACAAACAAAGTAAATAATTAAAAAGATTATAGGTAATAATAAAAAGTAATTACTATGACATGACATTTAGAGGATAATATCCTTTAGATATATTATATTTTTCAAGAAAATAAAAATGAGAGCTAAATATGAATTGAAGCTTTTTTTTATATATGAAACACGACTTTTATATGATTGTTGTTATTTTTCTTTTTGAGCTGAGAAAAAAAATTCGGCTCCGAAAAGAGGGTTTCTTCTAACATAATTATTTGAAATTGAATTTTAATTTCTTAAATTGTTTCTATTGCTTTCAAGATGTGGGGAAGGGCATTGAAGAAGTTGATTCCTTTTTGAAAATATACTTTGTTTTTTCAAAAAGAGAGGGACACAATGTTTAGTTATTGACCCAATGCAGGAGAATGTTAACCTAGGGAGATAGCAAATCGTAAGTAAACATTAGTTATGTCAAAAGTTAGAGTTAACGGTGAGAGGACACAACATGCAAAGGGCAAATGTGAGACCTCTAAGACTGCAGAGCGCTATCAGTGCAGTGGCTTGAGTCTCATTAACCTCTATAGGCATGTTAATTAGAATAGGATATTTGTTATTATATGACTTGGAACAAAACCTTGAGCACACCGTCCTTTGCAGGGGAAGTTAAATGGCGGTCCCCGATGTCAGGTGCACCTGGATAGGCAACATTTAGGTCTCCCCCAGTCGAGTCGTTCTCAGAGAGTGCTCTGGTAGTAGGCGAAATGACCTAGTAGTTGAATCCCGGGCATGGGTCACAAACAATGACTAATTTTTGTGGACTCCTTTGCATTACTATATATTCGAAAAGAAGGTATACTGGTGTTGAGTGCGTGGATGAACAAACCCTTATAAAGGAAAAATATAAATTTATTCTAGAGGGCGCCGATAGCTCAGAGGTAGCAAGCTTGTCTACTAAGCTGAAGATCGCGGGTTTGAAACCCGGCCAAGGCCTTTAGATTTTTATCTGGGAGGTGAAATCGAATGAGAGGTTAAGCGATGGTCCCGAGCCTGTATAATGTCAGGTACTCGTTAAAGATCCCTACACTTGGTAAATAAACATGGGTTGGCAAAATTTAGGACCCCCATAGTAGAGTCGGGCTCATATCAAACAGTTAAAGCCAGGACGTGATTCATGATAACTAACTATATATTGTACGCGTAACTCCTTCTAAACTACTGGACCGATTTAGATGATCAAGGTGTAATTTGAAAGGGCTTGAAGTATAGATGTGCCATATATTTTGTATGCTTAACTCCAGCACTAATATGCATTTTAAATCAAACATACAACGCCTTCAGTTACTACAATCCATTATACCACGCCAAATTGCAGATGACCCATTTGTAACCACCGCTTTCATGACATGATATCAACATTTTTACGACAAACTTCATCATCAAGCCAATCACTCATTCAGCAGTTATCATCACAACAATCTCCCCACAAAACCGCCACGACTCCGCTCCAGGTCTGTCCTGGACTTCTCTTCGGTCACATACCTCAGCAGTACAACCACTCCCATGTCATTCCTCAATATACACGATAATGACGAACAATACGTCTTTGTAAATATATAAATCCTTTTTTTTTTTCACTTTATTAGAACGATTCAAACTCTTTAATACAACATAACGATCAATGATGATCTCAGAAACAAAAGAACAAAACACTTGATGAAACGGGTGGTCAGCACCACCGCCTCCTCAGGCAGGAGGTTACGCGGCCAACAACGATTCAGTCGTCAGAAGGTCCACCCAGCAAGGATCGGACCGACATTGCTTCCACTAGCGTGTTCGGTGAAGTTCGAACTTTTTCTGCATATTTGTGCATAGTTCTTGTGTGTTATCCTGTAAGAATGGTTTGTCGAGATCGCTGTGTAATGTTATGTTCGATGATAATGGGCATTGTGTGACTGTTTCATTTTATTTTGAGTGGTTTGAATTATTTTTGTGTAAAAGGGCTTAACAAAACCCCAGAGCTGAACACCGTACGCTCAGATAGTTCTAATAATAGTCTTGTAGGCACTCAGTTTGTGGTTGAGGTTGTCTTTTGAACAGTCCAAATCGTTGTTTCATTTTCTTGCGAGTCTGCATAACGTGTTTTTCTAAGTCAGTCGTCTGTCAAGGTAAAGTCCTAAGTATGCTATAAGATGTATTTAAAAAAAAAAAAAATTAAATAATTTTATTTTATTTTTAGTATCAGGCTAGTACGTTGTTAACAACGTATACCTATTGTATAGTTATTCAGTACCTAGTTGTGGGTGCATTGATACATTAATTTTCAAACGTTTCTCCCCCCCCCCCCCTCCCCCCCCCTCCCCTCCCCTCCCTCAGCTGTACTTCATGGAGGAAAAGTGATGTTTTCACCGAAATTTCATGGTTATTGATGTCCTGATTCCAAGAATGAAATACAAGTTTCATGTCAGAATGTGTGTTTGTCTGTGAACACACAATAACTCTCATTAGAATGAAGAAATTATATATGTGGATTCAGGCCTTTCAGAATAAGAAGACATCTAATGATTTTGAGCCAAATCGACCAAAAATGGTGGGTTTACACGAGAGAACTAGAACTTGAGAAATCCTAATATCTTTGGAATGAACATTTATTCCTATCGGGCAAAGGAGAATCAGCGTTTAGAAGGAGAGCGGAAACTTACCTTATTATTAATAATTTTAGTACATTGCCTTTGTTGCGTGTTCGGCATTTATTTATTCATTTTTTATGAAAATGATGCATTTATGATTTTTTTGTAATTACTTTATTTTATTGATTTCAGGTGGCTATTAAAATAATAGACAAATCAAAATTAGATGAAGACAATTTAAAAAAAATCTTCAGGGAAATACAAATCTTAATGAAGTTAAGACATCCCCATATTATAAGACTGTATCAGGTATTTTTGTTTTATCGTAACTACATATATTTTATTGTTTAACAATTTGTGCATTTCCAATTTAAAATAATGCTAGTATTGGATATTGGATGGAACGTTCTGTTTGAATATGCAAGATGGGTGAAGCCAGAAGACCGTATCCTCACTAACTGATGGCCATCAATAAACCTATGATTCTGTTCTTCTCTTGACTTTTCACCGTAATTTCATCTTTTCTGTCCTATAGAACTAATGCAAGTCTTAAATGCAATAAACATTAATTAAAAGTATATGTTGACTGTAAAAATCAGCGTCTGGAGAGATGCGATACATTCACATTCTTCTAGTCGGCACTTAGTTATTTTGCAACACGATTCAAATCCAGTGCTGAAGTAAAGCTGAGCAAGTTGCAAAGAATAACAAAATAATTCAATAAAGTCATATATAATTGTAATATTATATAATATAGTCTATGATTTTATAATAATAAACAAAAATAGAAAATTTGATTTTAAAAAAAGGAGCTGAATCCTTGAAAACGTTTCACAGAACCCCCCAATATCTTTTCAAAGGTTTATGGCATATTCCATTTTTTTTTTCTTTTTCCTAATTTTTATTTTTATTTTACAGGTAATGGAGACTGAAAAAATGATCTATTTAGTTACTGAATATGCTTGCGGTGGAGAAATATTTGGTAAGAATTTATTTTAGTTTACAGCAACATTTTGGGTACCTACTGTTTGTTTTTTGAATATTTAGATCTCCTACTAATTTACTAATTTAGATCTCCTGTTCCCAAAATTGAGAGTTTGCTTGATCACATATTTATTTTGCAATAATTATGGTCCAAGTTTTATTAAAAATGAAAAATATAAAATTTTTTAGTGGGGTTGTGGGAGACGCTTTACTTAGCACGATAGTTGAGAAGTAGCCTGCTAGCCTATTGAGGTCAAGATCGCGAGTTCGAAACCCGCCTGAGACCCTTTTTAGGTTTTTTATTTAGAGTGAAAGAACCTTAAAAATTTAGGGTAGGCAACATTTGGGTTTCCCAGAGTGGAGTCGGGCTCATGTCCACCAGAGTGACGAAAGAGCACTCTGGTTGGAGGCGACATGATTAGTAGTTAAACCCCGGGCACGAGTCACAATAACTAACTATAACATTTTTGAAAATTCATAACTTCAGAAATAATAAAGCTAACAACTTCCTGGGTAGTATTTGTTCCTTTAATTCGATTTTATTTTCATGTTTAAAATTATGAAAAAAATTAATAAACTGTAAAAAAATCGAGACAGTTTTGGTTGGCAATTTTAAGACATAAGAATTTCTTGTATTAATTATATTACTTGCACTATTTTATATCGCAATATTCATCGTCATATTTGACTGGAGAATATCGTAAAGATACGTCCGTGTCTAAATGATCATACTTCCAGGTCCCCATCTAAATGATTGTACTTCCACGTCCATGTCATGAATAATTCTAGAATAGGATTAGAAACGACATTGTTTTCTTCTAAAATAATTTCTAGAAATATCATTAATAGTTTAAAAAAAACGAAAATATTGTATAGATTTTCTGAAATGTTGTCGTTCTTTTGAAATTATAAATTAACCTTGAAATACCAAAATTCTAATTGCCTTTCTTTGCCCCTATGTGTAAGGATCGCAAAAAAGTATAGGATCATTCTTTTAGGACAAATGAGAAAGGTTTGCATTTAATAATTGTATCTAATATATTATACTAAATTCGTTACTATTTTAACATATATGCATTATACCTCAGAACATTAGAAATTTATTGGTTATAGCTAATAAGCGTAATTTAACTAAAATTTACAGTGGAATAGCACATTTACATATATTCAAAAGTCAACAAAGTACATATCTGGCGTAGAACTTCGTTGGCATAGTGTTGCCATTGCAAATAGTGAAAAAGTAAATGTTTTACGATTTTCTATTGTGAGATGTGGAAATACGTTCATTTAGGCAGGTACGTGGAAGTAGATAAATTAGGCAGGCACATGGAAGTACGTACATTTAGGTAGGCACGTGGAATTACGATATTCCGGGGATGTGCTAAATAAGACATTATATCATTAAAAAGGGGTCGATGAATCACCGGCAATGTACTTCCCCAAATCGAATTAATCAAATAAATGTTTGCTCTCCCTCTAAAACCAATGTTTACCTTTTCCTAAATTTTAAAATCGGTTCAGAATGCGCAGTGAAGCATGCAGTGATACTCTGTATAATTTAGGAACCAATAATTTATTGTTATTATTTATTTAATATTTCGTGGCAACGGTTCCATTTAATAACATTAGTTTTGTACTATATTTTATTGACGGGATGTTGCAGACTTCCTAGTGAAACACGAACGACTGAGCGAGGGAGCGGCTTGCAAGGTGTTCCATCAGATCGTGGCTGCGGTCGCCTATTGCCACTCCCGCTCTGTGGTCCATCGCGACCTCAAGGCCGAAAACCTTCTTCTCGACGCCAACATGAACATCAAACTTGCTGGTTAGTATCAGGAACAGTTCCGGTAGTGAGAGTAATTCTCACAGAGTTGATTCAGAGGCTCGCAGAAGCATAACTGGGAGGCTGAGGTCAGTAATTGAGTCGCGGAGACGCTTAGTGCAGTCTTTCTCAATCTTTTTAATTGGTGTATCACTTAATCAAATGGTCTGAGAGGATAAGTACCACGGAATAGTTTTATATATCATACCACACACGCATACATACAGATTCTCAATATCCTCTATCGTAAGAACACAAATACAAACAAAATGTTCTTACAATAATTGTTTTTTTTTTATTTTAATAATATTTTATTTTCATAGTTACAACCGACTGAAAATAACCATAGCTAAATATGACGACTGTTTGACTACAATATAAAGTGTATAAACAAAATAATAAGAAGAGAGAAGACGACAATAATAATAATAATATAAAGTATGTACAAAATAATATGAAGAGAGAAGACGACAATAATAATAATAATATAAAGTATGTACAAAATAATATGAAGAGAGAAGACGACAATAATAATAATAATAATAATATAAAGTATGTACAAAATAATATGAAGAGAGAAGACGACAATAATAATAATAATATAAAGTATGTACAAAATAATATGAAGAGAGAAGACGACAATAATAATAATAATAATAATATAAAGGATGTACAAAATAATATGAAGAGAGAAGACGACAATAATAATAATAATATAAAGTATGTACAAAATAATATGAAGAGAGAAGACGACAATAATAATAATAATAATATAAAGTATGTACAAAATAATATGAAGAGAGAAGACGACAATAATAATAATAATAATAATAATATAAAGTATGTACAAAATAATATGAAGAGAGAAGACGACAATAATAATAATAATATAAAGTATGTACAAAATAATATGAAGAGAGAAGACGACAATAATAATAATAATAATAATAATATAAAGTATGTACAAAATAATATGAAGAGAGAAGACGACAATAATAATAATAATATAAAGTATGTACAAAATAATATGAAGAGATAAGACGACAATAATAATAATAATATAAAGTATGTACAAAATAATACATATATGCAAAATAATAAATGAATGTAAAACTAAATAAATAAAATAAAATATAAGGACCATGATCAGGTAAAATACATAATAAAAACATACACTAAAATAAAAAAATAAAAGACTATGTACAAAATAATATGATAAATCATAATAAAAACAACTATTCAGCTCCGAGACGCCCCGGAACACCCCCGGAAGGTGCCGTCCTCTTCCTACTACTAAATGGAGTTCTGGAGGGCGCGGGTGGTACCCCATACCCCCCCCGTCTAGACTCTGACTAGCAGTGTACAGGAGGGCTGAAGAGTAGCGACAATGAGGGAAGTCCATAAGATACATAGATTTATTGAGAGGGCTGAGCTGGAAAGTGCACCCAGGGACCTCAGTATCCAATGCTCTTCTCCCTCCCTGTTAGCTCTACTCTGAGAAGTCCTACATTTTGCCTACCCAGGTTTAGTTACCTAAGGTAGGGTCTTTAACGAGTATCTGAAATCGCACATCTCAGGACCATCGGTCAACGTCTCACCCGAAGGCAGGCGTTCTCAAGGTTTTTACCTCTCAGATAAGACACCTAAGGGTCTCGGTCAACATTTTTTTTCTATTAAAAAGGGACATTTCCACTTTTTTACACCAAAAGGGAACATATCCAAATTAAAAATGACGATTTCTCTTTGTAAAGGCGAGAAAAAGTTTCTAAACTTGTAATAATAATTACCTGGTCTATATTCAAAAATATAGTAAGAATTTGTAAATTGTAAAAATATTGTTCATACCTTAATACGTTTTTTTTTAATTTTCCACAAAATTATCAAAAATGGATATGCACTGCTTTGAAAATAAACTCCTAAATAAGCTTTTTAGCGACACTATATTGAATCCTGTCGAAATGTTTTAAACAATCTGTGATTACGGTGTAAACATTTCCAAATATGTATATATTTAAATGTCTCTTTAACTTGTGACGTCCTGCTATTTGATAAAGAAGTTTTTTTCTATCCGAGGTGACTGACCTTATGTATATTATCTTCTAGATTTTCTTCTCCTTTAAGACCTGATGTTTACTAACTCCCTTTTCCCTGTTCTTCACCAGACTTTGGCTTCAGTAACAACTTTGAGGCCGCTAAGATGCTCTGCACATGGTGTGGTAGTCCTCCTTATGCCGCTCCTGAACTTTTCCTTGGTCTTCAGTATGACGGTCCTAAAGCTGACATTTGGGTAACTATACTTTAGTAACTTTACATCCTTCTGTTTGTTTTGCATTTAAATACGATCCTAATAAATAAATAAAAAAAGTCTTCATGCCTACATATTTTATATTAGAAAAAATAATGAGGTAAATCATTGACAGTGTACTTCCCCTGCACGAATTAATTAATTACGTTTTTGCTCTCCCTCCATAACCAAACGACCGTTTGGTATAATCATCTATAGTTGTCTTACATAGGTACTTTTGAATCCTCATACTAAATTTTGTGTCGATATATTCATTTCATCGGCAGTTATTAAGGTTTTTGTATCGATTTTGTATCGATTCCCTTGTATCGATTTTGTGGAAAATTAATAGGTGCTTTCCTTATGGTGTTTTGAATTTACATAAGAAATTTCGTGTCAATACATACTTTACAACAGCAATTATTAGTACTACTGAATAAAACACTTAGAACAAGTCACAAATTCCACTATATTTATATAAAATACACGATATATTCCGCTGGTTAGAGCATTGTCAAGTGTACAGGATACATAGAGTCATAAGTTTGTCTCCTGTACACTTGACAATGCTCTAACCAGCGAAATATATTGTGTATTTTATATAAATATAGTGGAATTTGTGACTTGTTCTAAGTGTTTTATTCAGTAGTATTTACAATGAACTTCCACAAGATCTCTGGCGAAAACATCTCTAATGTAAGCAATTATTAGAGTTTCTGTGTTAAGACTCACCCATGATATGTGACATCGGTGCTGTCCTTATATGGGTTTGAATTCAAATGTAAAATTTGATGTCAATATATTCATTACATCGGCAGTTATTGAGGTTTTTGAGTTTAGCTCCCCCTCTGATCCTCCCTTCCCTTCGGACAATTCAGGTGGAAACGACGACACCTATTGTTTTTCAGCCAAAAGGAAGGGGGAGGCTTATCACAAAAACTCTAATAACTACCGATGTAATAAAATGTATGTACACAAAATTTTATAAGTCAATTCAAAACCCTACAAGAACCAATGAGTTTCCAGTGAAATTGGCGAAACGGAAGGGGGATCAGATAGATTTATATAACAATTATTTGTTATTGATATGTATTAATATAGACTAGGGTTAATGCTGTTTAGAGCTTGGGAGTGGTACTGTACGTGTTGGTCTGTGGTTCTCTTCCTTTCGATGGACAGACCCTCTACATTCTGAAGAACAAAGTCATCTCCGGCAAGTTCAGAATACCCTACTTTATGAGTGCTGGTAAGTGAATCACATCAAATCAAATAAAATGATTAATAATTATTAATTAATTTTTTTTCTGGTCAAATTTCAAGAAGATTTTATTTTTAATTTTCCTTTTTTAGAGTGTGAACAACTGATCCGACAAATGTTGCTTGTTGACCCAGAAAGGAGACTGTCAATAAAACAAATCCGAGCCCACAAGTGGATGGGACAGGTAACCTGATATTTTTTATTTACAATGATTCGAAAAAAGTATTAATATATGTTATAGTTAGCATGGATTATATGGTTTATTTAAACTATATAATCCAAAGTAAAGAACATTTTTTTTTAAATATTCACTTTTCCCCAAAATATATATAATATGGGAGTACTTTCGGTATTGCTACCATCTTCTGCCACGACTTAACAAATACTAAATGGAAGTTCAATCAGTTCACAATCCAAACGGTACCCTTCCTTCAGCCCCCACGGGGTTTTTCCTGTCCCTCCTGTACAGTTATGTTTTAAAATATGGAAACCAATAGTCACATCATTGATAAGATAAGATGTAAAGTCATAAACAGAATATAAAATAAATTTCAAAATTAGACACAATAAATAATACAGGGACTAAAAAATGGGTGGTAGTACCATATTTTTGAAAACTTTCAGACAGGCAATATACTTAAAAAAGAGGAATTTCGGGTAGGTTTGAGAACAAATTATACACTATACAAACATCTCAACAAGACTAAAGACAAAAAGTAAACAGAAGAAAAAAGTGTGGTTTACCAGCTAGAATGTAATTCTTGTATTTTTGTTTATGTAGGTCAAACTGGAAGACAATTAAAAAATAGGGTAAAATAACACGTATCAGAAATAGGGTTAAACACTGACACAAAACATTAAACTCAGTAAAATCGACTTTCGCACAACACATTAACGAAAACAAACACCATTTCAATATAAATAAAGGCATTCAATACATTGTTGTGACAAAGATACAGTACTTAACTCACTGGAACACTACAAAAAGGAAATTGTATGAACGATGAGACCAATCTCAAATATTCACCCCTTTTACTCCAATAATATAATCCTCCAGTCTCTGTGTGTACGTACCTACTTCCTCAAAAAACTGTGTATCTTCATTTTATGTATTTTTATTCATATATTTATTATTGCCATCTTTAATTTATTTCATATATGCATGTACATATATTTGTATTTTAATCAGCACATACTATTTCAAAAAGTTTTCTTTTATTATTAAGATTTCAATTTGAAGCGAAATTTTATTTTTAATGTTTTCCATATTTTAAGACATAACTGTACAGGTACAGGAGGGACAGGAAAAGCCCCGTGGGGGCTGAAGGAAGGGTACCGTTTGGATTGTAAACTGCTTGAACTTCCATTTAGTGTTTGTTAAGACATGGCTGAAGATGGTAGCAATACCGAAAGTACTCCCGTATTTATATATATTTTGTGAAATAGACAATATTTTTATAAAAACACGTTTTTTCTTTACTTTTTATTAAATATTTCACAATATCTAAAAAAAAAAAAAGTTAGTATCATTATATAATCCGTGCTAAGAATATTAGTTTCCATTTGATGCGATATTATAAGAAAAAATGTGAATTTGTGGGTTTAAAAATGTTACTACTCAATCCCTTCATTTTACATATAAAAAAATGTAAACATTTACTTTCATCGCAATAATAATTGACGAAAAATATTTATTTTCAGTTTAAGATTATCGAAAATGGTGATGAGTCGTTCGGGATGAATGTGCTGCTAATTTTTAGCCATTTTTTGGGGAGGCTTAACACAGAAACTTAAGAAATTTCATATGTAAATTCAATTCTCCATAAGAACGGCACCTATTAATTTTCCGCGAAATCGGTACAAGGAGAGCGGAGCTCGACACAAATACCCTAATAACTGCCGAAGTAATGAATATATCGACACAAAATTTAGTATGATTCAGAAGTCCCTATGTAAGTCAACTATTGATTTTTAACCCCAAATGGTCGATTGGTACTGGTGGGAGAGCGAAAACGTATTTGATTACTTCTTACTGGGGAAGTATATTGCCAGTGATTCATCGATGACTTTTTTTTTTTTTTAACTGTTTTGTGATGTAAATTAATTAGATAAATTAAGAAAAGCACAATTTTGATAAGAACTTAACTACCATTATCTTATGATAAGAACTATCTAGAAGAACATTTTGGTAATACACATTGTATGTATCGACAGATGACGTTGGACGAAACTGTTGTGAATGCAGAAGATCTGACGAAAGATGTGGATCCCGCTGAAATAAATCAGACAGTGGTGGAACATATGTTGAAATTGCCAGGACTCAACAAGGAGATGATCATTGAGGTATGAGTATTTGCGGAATTTCACATTCCATCATTGAGATAATTATGTTCAACGAGATAATATAATTATTAATTTTGACCCTATTGTATTATCATCGTCTTTGAGGTAATTGTGCCATTCAAAACTTTCATTAGTTTTGAGGTTTCGAATAGAAGTGATCCTGAGGGCTTAAATGAATAGATTTAATTGAATAAAAAATAAAGAAAAGTAATTTATTTATGAGTAAAGGCCATGACTGAATAGCTGCATTTTGTCTATATTTCCTCTATCTGAATTTATTTATTCACGAACTGAACGCCTCGATTACCTTATTTCTACCCAAAATAACTAATGCAAATTAGGTATCAAAAAAAAATTAAAAACACGTTAATCATGGATTAATTGATGCCCTACACTGAACTTATGCATGTTAAGCGAACAAAGGGGGGAGAGCTTAGGCGTTTGTTTCTAACAATCCGCTTTAATAAAAAATGTTTTCAAGGTAATTCGTAGTTCACACAATCACTATTTTGTTTTTACAGGGCTCAGCCTTAAAATATAACCTCAACTTCTGGTTTTAGTCAACTATTGTGTATTATATTAATTGTGAAAAAACTTTCCAAAAATGAATGTCTTCTCACAGATAGCTATTGTTTCAATGACAAATAAAAACAAAGCTATCCATAGATTTATTCATCCCTCTAACATGATAATATATTTTGAGTAAATATTTATTTATTTATTATTATTAGTCGGTGAAGGAGAATCGTTTTGATCACATCAGCGCCATTTACAACCTGTTCGTGGATAAGCTGGAGGGGAGGATCTCCAGTGCCACTGTCCCTAACCCTACCAATTCGCTTCTTCCTCATCAACAGACACGGCGGGCCAGCATTACTACAGGTACATAAAGACAACTCTTTGAGAGAGATATGGTGGATCTTTGAACTGTATTAATACTACCTACTACCTCTTCAGAAGTGTTGTGCCATTTCCACTGATCTGATATAAGAGTGAAGCAGGAGTCGACTTGCCTCCATGGGTCCCACACTTCGGTGGTCAAACTTAAGTAGTTATGGTTATCCTAATTATCTGCTGCACTCATACTAGTTACATAATGCACTAGGTTATAGATTGAAATGTATTTATTCAAAATTCAAATTTTATTTATTGCTTACAACATAATACATCAATTTTTAGTTTTTTTTTTAGATAGGCCTCTCCTTTGATCCCACAGAGAAGGATCCCTTTGGCCGATTTAATTGATAGGTGTCGACCTTACAATTTGATTTTTCATGAAGATTTAATGTTGCTGATATTAATTTGTTGGATTTTACCAGGTGTTGTAGAACGATTGACACCAGAGATGGAGACCTCCCCTTTGATGGCCAACATGCCTACCATGCCTGCTGTACATCTAATTGAGGATCCGCCCTTAGAAAAGGTAAGATATATATTATTGTAGTTGGTTTATAGTATCCAATGATTCGCCACTATTTCGGTATATTTTAAAACTCTCAGCGTTGCTAATCTAGTTTTAATGCACTTATATTTTTTGGATCTCTTACGGCCGGTGCCCATGGTGTGGCAAATGGAACAAAGAACATATGAGATGAATAATAATAATTACTTTAAAATAATAATAGAAGCGCTCTTTCGTTGCTCTGATGGAGCTTGAGCTCGACTCTATTGCAGGAGTCCTAAAGTTTGCCTATCCCGGTTTAATTACTTATGGAGGGGTCTTTAACGATTACCTGACATTGTATAGGCTCTTGTCCACCAGAGTCATGAAGGAGCGCGATATTACCTCATAGTTGATAACAATAACTAACTATATTTTGTTATCGGTTGCCAGAACCGGCTCAATGTCAGTGAATTTCGGCCCAATGTTGCCAATCCCCCATTAAAATGTTGACCCTCCCATCGGTCCTTTTAGTGAAACAGTCCAGAGAGCATAAAAAAAACGATGAAAATTAAATGCACAGTAGCAAAACTTGTGGACAATAATTAAAGTTCAGTACATAACATATTACTCGTATTCACAGTAACAAAATTAATTCACATTTACAAGATTAAATTCAGAGTAATAAATTTATAACACGGTTAAAAAAGTAAACGAATAGTAAAAAAAAGGAAACTTACTGTAAGAAGGATATATTGACAGTAAGTAAATTAAATTCTAGTAGAATAATATTTATCGTTTGGTAAACAAAATAAACTCCCGTTAAAAACGATATATTTACAGTAAACTGCAATTTTGTACTGTGAATTTAAAATGTTAGTCTTTCATTTTTTTTTACTGGGCATTCAAATTTTGTACCGAATGTTAAGAAATTTTCTACTGCGCCCTATTAACTGCGGTGTTATTGGATAAACTTACTAGGCAATACATTTTTAGTTATTGGGTTAAAATTTTATTCATAGTGTTGCATTTTACTGTGCATTTATCATTTTGTACCTTGTAATTAACCTTTCGTATTCGGTAAGCTGTTTTTTTTTTACTGTGTGCTTAAATCCTAGTGTTCATAATATGAACCTATAGGAAGTTTATAAAGATATAGTTTACTCGCAAAATAAGATGTCATTCTCTAACCAGTTTTTGATATTTTTGAGCATTCCCCGATTTGAGTTGAATTATTGACTTTTATTCTTGCTATCTGCTACTGTACGAATCAGCTTGACATATTCCAATGGCAATTTAATAGACATTTTCAAAGTTAGAATGTAGGATAGTTTCCCGTTGAGTGTCAGTTCGCTCTACGACTGAGCATGTCAGTGTCTCAGTATCAAGAACCAGTCTGAGCTAAAACTATGAAGGCCCTGATAGAAAAAAAAATCGTGTTCTGTCTCGATGACTACGTTTCTATAACTTGTCCAATTTCAGGATTTTTAAATATTTTTTACTCATTCGAATAGCACATAAATTGTACCACATAAAATGCTAAAGGTGGTTATTATTTCAGTATGGAGAAGCAGTAGAATGTGATATGGAGGCGGAGAAGACAGCTCGTTGCGATGGTGGGCAGAACGGTGACAAGTACCAGGTGACGATGAGGCGGCACACGGTGGGACCTGGGGATCCTACCCACGAACAGGTATGTTGGCTACATGAAGGATTGGTAATAAGACCAAGGTGGGTGAACTAGTACTAGTGCACTCTATCTGTGTTTGTTGTCTCTGTCAGGTATTGGAGGCGCACTACATGAAGCAGGGAGGTGGGGGAGATCTGCCTCTCATCTTCCCCGACACCAACCTGCCCCAGAACATCCCATTGGTCCAGTACCAGTCACCGCACAACTTCACTATCAAGGATCAGCATCTTCTCAAGCCTCCTCCTGTCATGGGAGCTAGTAAGTTGTTACAATCACTTAAAATATGTAAGGATACCTACTCTGAGTAGCATTATCAACATCGACAGCCTGCTCGGGTAGTCCCTATATTATGAGTATAACCGATGTATAATAAGTTAAAAAAGATTAATGATTCTGATAAAAACTGTTTTTAAAGAAATCATTTAAATAACGTTCTTTGTCTCACCTGTAAAGTAAGACTTTTTGGAGACGTGTGTTTTGCTAATTAAAGGAATGTGTGTCCTAAATTTTTTTTCCTAGGTTCTTTAACGAGTACCTGATATCGTATTAACGTCCAATTCGAAGGACGGCATGCTCAAGGTTTTTTCATCTTACAGATAAAAAACCTAAAGACCTCGGCCGGGTTTTGAACCCGCGATCTTGAGCTCAGCGAGCAAGCAAGCTACCTCTGAGTTACCGGCACCCTCAGTGATTCAATACCATGCGATTTGCCTTCATAGAATTTTTGAAATAAAAAGAATATTCCCCCCAGTGTGTTTCATTAAGACAGTAACGTAAAGTGAATTAAAATTATAATTTTTGATGTTTGTTAGTTAACTCTGTATTAAAACAGAATTGTATTTATTTTTTTAGTTGGAGGATTTGGGAGGAGAGCTTCGGATGGAGGAAGCCACTTCCATGGTTACTCGCAAAGAGCAGTCAGCGAACCTGGTAGTCAAGAAGAACTACAGCTTGTGAGCGCCATCAAATTATACTTTTTTATTTAGATATTAACATAACATTCTGTCCTTATCTGATGGATTATTGAAATGTTACTTTTCGATTATTATTATTATTATGTTCATTATTTCTTCTGTGTGGACTTCAATTGTTTTCTGTTTTTATTTTTATGGGTGTGTATTTGTGAAACTATTGGTTTTATATCTTAAATCATCTGCCAGCTTTTATGAGAGTCATTATAAGAATGTGTACAATATTAACTACCTATTATTTGTTGCAGCTGCAACCTGGAAGCCCGGGGCTGGCGCAGCGGTCCCAGCCGATCAGTGCCACTAATATGGAGAGTCCGGCGGACGGCCCTTCCTCTTCGGGACCAGACGAACTCTTCTCCGAGGCACATGCTATCTCCAGGTACTTCCTAAGTTATATTAATAAAATAAAAAATTATAACTATTTCTCTTATCAGAATTGATAGGATTGAATCTGTACCATTAGAACTACATAGGGGCATGAGAACACGAGGTTCCAGGGAGGCAGCGACAATCATAGAGAGCGGTGACGCGGCATAACTTTATTTAGTTGCGGTTCCTGCCTTTACGTGGTGACACCATTTCAAGGATGAACACTGGGAAAAAAGAACCAATCACTTTGATTGAGGCTGTGAACTACTGGATATGGGGATATCTGAAGTGAGGCGTCACTAAACAATTGTTCAACCTCTCCTTACTGACAATTTTGCGATGTCCCGGCCCGAAGTATAGGAAAACAATGTATTTTTACACCCCTCTAATGGACGCGGACAACCAATTTTTCGTCACCAAGAGATAAATTTATCTCTCCTAAGCGGACACTTACAAAAGGATTCTGAATTTTGAATGCTTTCTATTATTCGTAGAATTCGCTGTTTTTGAAACAGGTATACATACCTACTGTTTGGTTTATTAACTTAAAATCCATAATAACTATTATGTGTGTTTTGTCTAATTATCTATTATTCGTTACCTTTATATGTAGTATTAAACATAAGAGCAAATTAAACGTTTTGTATATATAACTTTTTTTTTAAACCCTCCTCAACGAATACCTTTTGGCAACGGATAATTTTCTTGTTCCCATGACAGTCCGTTGTAGAGGGGTTTTACTGTACACCTATTTTTATTTTTATGATTTATTTCATTTTTTTTCTCTTATTTTATTTTACGAGCATATTCCTTATTATTATTATTCTGTTTTGGGTTATAATGTTATTTTAATATATCTACTTAATATCCTAATTATTAACGTTTTGATTACTAATAGAGATTGTAATGTCCTTGCTGACTGTTCCCCTCCCCACATTCAGACAGTCTTCTAGGAGGTAGCCGACTGATGTAATGTCCTTGCTGACTGTTCCCCTCCCCACATTCAGACAGTCTTCTAGGAGGTAGCCGACTGATGTAATGTCCTTGCTGACTGTTCCCCTCCCCACATTCAGACAGTCTTCTAGGAGGTAGCCGACTGATGTAATGTCCTTGCTGACTGTTCCCCTCCCCACATTCAGACAGTCTTCTAGGAGGTAGCCGACTGATGTAATGTCCTTGCTGACTGTTCCCCTCCCCACATTCAGACAGTCTTCTAGGAGGTAGCCGACTGATGTAATGTCCTTGCTGACTGTTCCCCTCCCCACATTCAGACAGTCTTCTAGGAGGTAGCCGACTGATGTAATGTCCTTGCTGACTGTTCCCCTCCCCACATTCAGACAGTCTTCTAGGAGGTAGCCGACTGATGTAATGTCCTTGCTGACTGTTCCCCTCCCCACATTCAGACAGTCTTCTAGGAGGTAGCCGACTGATGTAATGTCCTTGCTGACTGTTCCCCTCCCCACATTCAGACAGTCTTCTAGGAGGTAGCCGACTGATGTAATGTCCTTGCTGACTGTTCCCCTCCCCACATTCAGACAGTCTTCTAGGAGGTAGCCGACTGATGTAATGTCCTTGCTGACTGTTCCCCTCCCCACATTCAGACAGTCTTCTAGGAGGTAGCCGACTGATGTAATGTCCTTGCTGACTGTTCCCCTCCCCACATTCAGACAGTCTTCTAGGAGGTAGCCGACTGATGTAATGTCCTTGCTGACTGTTCCCCTCCCCACATTCAGACAGTCTTCTAGGAGGTAGCCGACTGATGTAATGTCCTTGCTGACTGTTCCCCTCCCCACATTCAGACAGTCTTCTAGGAGGTAGCCGACTGATGTAATGTCCTTGCTGACTGTTCCCCTCCCCACATTCAGACAGTCTTCTAGGAGGTAGCCGACTGATGTAATGTCCTTGCTGACTGTTCCCCTCCCCACATTCAGACAGTCTTCTAGGAGGTAGCCGACTGATGTAATGTCCTTGCTGACTGTTCCCCTCCCCACATTCAGACAGTCTTCTAGGAGGTAGCCGACTGATGTAATGTCCTTGCTGACTGTTCCCCTCCCCACATTCAGACAGTCTTCTAGGAGGTAGCCGACTGATGTAATGTCCTTGCTGACTGTTCCCCTCCCCACATTCAGACAGTCTTCTAGGAGGTAGCCGACTGATGTAATGTCCTTGCTGACTGTTCCCCTCCCCACATTCAGACAGTCTTCTAGGAGGTAGCCGACTGATGTAATGTCCTTGCTGACTGTTCCCCTCCCCACATTCAGACAGTCTTCTAGGAGGTAGCCGACTGATGTAATGTCCTTGCTGACTGTTCCCCTCCCCACATTCAGACAGTCTTCTAGGAGGTAGCCGACTGATGTAATGTCCTTGCTGACTGTTCCCCTCCCCACATTCAGACAGTCTTCTAGGAGGTAGCCGACTGATGTAATGTCCTTGCTGACTGTTCCCCTCCCCACATTCAGACAGTCTTCTAGGAGGTAGCCGACTGATGTAATGTCCTTGCTGACTGTTCCCCTCCCCACATTCAGACAGTCTTCTAGGAGGTAGCCGACTGATGTAATGTCCTTGCTGACTGTTCCCCTCCCCACATTCAGACAGTCTTCTAGGAGGTAGCCGACTGATGTAATGTCCTTGCTGACTGTTCCCCTCCCCACATTCAGACAGTCTTCTAGGAGGTAGCCGACTGATGTAATGTCCTTGCTGACTGTTCCCCTCCCCACATTCAGACAGTCTTCTAGGAGGTAGCCGACTGATGTAATGTCCTTGCTGACTGTTCCCCTCCCCACATTCAGACAGTCTTCTAGGAGGTAGCCGACTGATGTAATGTCCTTGCTGACTGTTCCCCTCCCCACATTCAGACAGTCTTCTAGGAGGTAGCCGACTGATGTAATGTCCTTGCTGACTGTTCCCCTCCCCACATTCAGACAGTCTTCTAGGAGGTAGCCGACTGATGTAATGTCCTTGCTGACTGTTCCCCTCCCCACATTCAGACAATCTTCTAGGAGGTAGCCGACTGATGTAATGTCCTTGCTGACTGTTCCCCTCCCCAGTCTTCTAGGAGGTAGCCGACTGATGTAATGTCCTTGCTGACTGTTCCCCTCCCCACATTCAGACAGTCTTCTAGGAGGTAGCCGACTGATGTAATGTCCTTGCTGACTGTTCCCCTCCCCACATTCAGACAGTCTTCTAGGAGGTAGCCGACTGATGTAATGTCCTTGCTGACTGTTCCCCTCCCCACATTCAGACAGTCTTCTAGGAGGTAGCCGACTGATGTAATGTCCTTGCTGACTGTTCCCCTCCCCACATTCAGACAGTCTTCTAGGAGGTAGCCGACTGATGTAATGTCCTTGCTGACTGTTCCCCTCCCCACATTCAGACAGTCTTCTAGGAGGTAGCCGACTGATGTAATGTCCTTGCTGACTGTTCCCCTCCCCAGTCTTCTAGGAGGTAGCCGACTGATGTAATGTCCTTGCTGACTGTTCCCCTCCCCAGTCTTCTAGGAGGTAGCCGACTGATGTAATGTCCTTGCTGACTGTTCCCCTCCCCACATTCAGACAGTCTTCTAGGAGGTAGCCGACTGATGTAATGTCCTTGCTGACTGTTCCCCTCCCCACATTCAGACAGTCTTCTAGGAGGTAGCCGACTGATGTAATGTCCTTGCTGACTGTTCCCCTCCCCACATTCAGACAGTCTTCTAGGAGGTAGCCGACTGATGTAATGTCCTTGCTGACTGTTCCCCTCCCCACATTCAGACAGTCTTCTAGGAGGTAGCCGACTGATGTAATGTCCTTGCTGACTGTTCCCCTCCCCACATTCAGACAGTCTTCTAGGAGGTAGCCGACTGATGTAATGTCCTTGCTGACTGTTCCCCTCCCCAGTCTTCTAGGAGGTAGCCGACTGATGTAATGTCCTTGCTGACTGTTCCCCTCCCCAGTCTTCTAGGAGGTAGCCGACTGATGTAATGTCCTTGCTGACTGTTCCCCTCCCCAGTCTTCTAGGAGGTAGCCGACTGATGTAATGTCCTTGCTGACTGTTCCCCTCCCCAGTCTTCTAGGAGGTAGCCGACTGATGTAATGTCCTTGCTGACTGTTCCCCTCCCCAGTCTTCTAGGAGGTAGCCGACTGATGTAATGTCCTTGCTGACTGTTCCCCTCCCCAGTCTTCTAGGAGGTAGCCGACTGATGTAATGTCCTTGCTGACTGTTCCCCTCCCCAGTCTTCTAGGAGGTAGCCGACTGATGTAATGTCCTTGCTGACTGTTCCCCTCCCCAGTCTTCTAGGAGGTAGCCGACTGATGTAATGTCCTTGCTGACTGTTCCCCTCCCCAGTCTTCTAGGAGGTAGCCGACTGATGTAATGTCCTTGCTGACTGTTCCCCTCCCCAGTCTTCTAGGAGGTAGCCGACTGATGTAATGTCCTTGCTGACTGTTCCCCTCCCCAGTCTTCTAGGAGGTAGCCGACTGATGTAATGTCCTTGCTGACTGTTCCCCTCCCCAGTCTTCTAGGAGGTAGCCGACTGATGTAATGTCCTTGCTGACTGTTCCCCTCCCCAGTCTTCTAGGAGGTAGCCGACTGATGTAATGTCCTTGCTGACTGTTCCCCTCCCCAGTCTTCTAGGAGGTAGCCGACTGATGTAATGTCCTTGCTGACTGTTCCCCTCCCCAGTCTTCTAGGAGGTAGCCGACTGATGTAATGTCCTTGCTGACTGTTCCCCTCCCCAGTCTTCTAGGAGGTAGCCGACTGATGTAATGTCCTTGCTGACTGTTCCCCTCCCCAGTCTTCTAGGAGGTAGCCGACTGATGTAATGTCCTTGCTGACTGTTCCCCTCCCCAGTCTTCTAGGAGGTAGCCGACTGATGTAATGTCCTTGCTGACTGTTCCCCTCCCCAGTCTTCTAGGAGGTAGCCGACTGATGTAATGTCCTTGCTGACTGTTCCCCTCCCCACATTCAGACAGTCTTCTAGGAGGTAGCCGACTGATGTAATGTCCTTGCTGACTGTTCCCCTCCCCACATTCAGACAGTCTTCTAGGAGGTAGCCGACTGATGTAATGTCCTTGCTGACTGTTCCCCTCCCCACATTCAGACAGTCTTCTAGGAGGTAGCCGACTGATGTAATGTCCTTGCTGACTGTTCCCCTCCCCAGTCTTCTAGGAGGTAGCCGACTGATGTAATGTCCTTGCTGACTGTTCCCCTCCCCATTCTTCTAGGAGGTAGCCGACTGATGTAATGTCCTTGCTGACTGTTCCCCTCCCCAGTCTTCTAGGAGGTAGCCGACTGATGTAATGTCCTTGCTGACTGTTCCCCTCCCCAGTCTTCTAGGAGGTAGCCGACTGATGTAATGTCCTTGCTGACTGTTCCCCTCCCCAGTCTTCTAGGAGGTAGCCGACTGATGTAATGTCCTTGCTGACTGTTCCCCTCCCCAGTCTTCTAGGAGGTAGCCGACTGATGTAATGTCCTTGCTGACTGTTCCCCTCCCCACATTCAGACAGTCTTCTAGGAGGTAGCCGACTGATGTAATGTCCTTGCTGACTGTTCCCCTCCCCACATTCAGACAGTCTTCTAGGAGGTAGCCGACTGATGTAATGTCCTTGCTGACTGTTCCCCTCCCCACATTCAGACAGTCTTCTAGGAGGTAGCCGACTGATGTAATGTCCTTGCTGACTGTTCCCCTCCCCAGTCTTCTAGGAGGTAGCCGACTGATGTAATGTCCTTGCTGACTGTTCCCCTCCCCAGTCTTCTAGGAGGTAGCCGACTGATGTAATGTCCTTGCTGACTGTTCCCCTCCCCAGTCTTCTAGGAGGTAGCCGACTGATGTAATGTCCTTGCTGACTGTTCCCCTCCCCAGTCTTCTAGGAGGTAGCCGACTGATGTAATGTCCTTGCTGACTGTTCCCCTCCCCAGTCTTCTAGGAGGTAGCCGACTGATGTAATGTCCTTGCTGACTGTTCCCCTCCCCAGTCTTCTAGGAGGTAGCCGACTGATGTAATGTCCTTGCTGACTGTTCCCCTCCCCAGTCTTCTAGGAGGTAGCCGACTGATGTAATGTCCTTGCTGACTGTTCCCCTCCCCAGTCTTCTAGGAGGTAGCCGACTGATGTAATGTCCTTGCTGACTGTTCCCCTCCCCAGTCTTCTAGGAGGTAGCCGACTGATGTAATGTCCTTGCTGACTGTTCCCCTCCCCAGTCTTCTAGGAGGTAGCCGACTGATGTAATGTCCTTGCTGACTGTTCCCCTCCCCAGTCTTCTAGGAGGTAGCCGACTGATGTAATGTCCTTGCTGACTGTTCCCCTCCCCAGTCTTCTAGGAGGTAGCCGACTGATGTAATGTCCTTGCTGACTGTTCCCCTCCCCAGTCTTCTAGGAGGTAGCCGACTGATGTAATGTCCTTGCTGACTGTTCCCCTCCCCAGTCTTCTAGGAGGTAGCCGACTGATGTAATGTCCTTGCTGACTGTTCCCCTCCCCAGTCTTCTAGGAGGTAGCCGACTGATGTAATGTCCTTGCTGACTGTTCCCCTCCCCAGTCTTCTAGGAGGTAGCCGACTGATGTAATGTCCTTGCTGACTGTTCCCCTCCCCACATTCAGACAGTCTTCTAGGAGGTAGCCGACTGATGTAATGTCCTTGCTGACTGTTCCCCTCCCCAGTCTTCTAGGAGGTAGGCGACTGATGTAATCATTTATTCCTCAAAAATAAAATTGAATTCACGTTACTTGATAATTTACTGTAACTCCATTACTGTAATTGAAACACTGAACAATTGAATTTCTTTGTTTATTAATTATGCCCAAGACTGTCTCCGTCTCTCCCTGTAGGAATGTTGCCGTCCTCACATGACCACCCCATCAGCCCTAACCAACAGTTCCTTTTACATCTCTTAAGAGTAAAAGAGTAATTCTCTTATACTTCTTGGTAATCGGTGACCAAAGATCTATAATAGACTATTAAATGATGATATTAAATGCAACTGATAAAAAATATCTAAGTAACAATGTATTGCTCAGGTACATGGAGACTCGAGGAGGTGCTAAGCGGCACACAGTGGCGACAGGATCGGAAGAGGGACACAGACTACAGACAGTTGCACCACAGGGACGGATGAGACGGTCAGGGCTGCCAACAGTCACAGAGAGACCTCCAGGTAAGTTGAAGTGGAAGGGAGGCTGTCCTATGGAGGAAGAGGCTGGGGAGGAAGGCTTAAAGCTGGGACAGGGTGTTGGGAGCACTGGATACCAGCTGCAGTTCACATTGCATTACTCAAACCCTCCAGACAAAACTAGGATAAACAGGTCCATACTTGTCAACTTTCACAGAAAAAACTGACAGCTCTCAGTGAAACTATATAAGTAGTAGAGACAACAACGAGCAAGATAAACGTGCTGTCCGGTTGGGGAAAAGCCGATCCATGGTAAAGCAAGGTTAATAATAAAACAAGATACGTTAATAATTTGAATAGTTATTCATTGTAAAATAAGATGAAAAACATATTGTTTTCTCATTTATAAAATTAATAAACAATTTTTTTTAGCGATTAGAGTGAAGAGAGAGATTAGAAAGTGAGGAGATCTCCAAAACTCTTTAAAAATTAAAACACCCGGTGAAATTAATATATCGATTCTCACTAAATAGGTCACTTAAAGAAAAAAAATAGATTTTCAGACGAAGAAGGAAGGTAGAGTTTTGAAAGAGAGAGCGATAATTTTATCGAAGTTTGTAGCCAACTCGTCGCGAAAATGCCAAAATAAATAAAGTAAATTCATTATGGATTCACCTGATACTTTTTCTTAAGGTCTTTAAAAGCTTATAAGCCTTTCTCAAATACAGTGGAAAAACAATTAAATAAAAATAAATTGTATACTAGTTTTCAGTTTGCACTGTAGAATACGCCACATTTATGTAGTGATTTTTTTCTCCTTTTGTATTTAAATAGATACTTGAGTGTAGGTTTTGATTGATGTATTAACTGTTTACTTGCATGTCAGATAGCATGCGCTTTTTTTTTTCTTTAATTTCAATGTATATTTTTTTATTTGTATAAAAAAGTTTATGTAGGTATATGCAATGAACATATGAAATCAGGAGTTCATTTACCTGTTGAACAAATGGAAAAGTCCAGTATACTTCAATTTCATTTCTTGAACTCTAAATTATATTTTGTACTTTTTTTTTTAAGTAAGTGAAGAATGAAAACTGAATCTTCTTAAATCCCTGCGTCTATTTAAATGAAAAAATAATTATTTTTGTTTTCATAAGTAATCTTGTGGATTTTTTTCTCTTATATGGGTTGTTCCATGGCTTTTTACTTTCTTATATCATAGTATAACAAAGTATTGTAATCGTGCAAAAATCCGAGATGAGTTTACTTTACTAAAAGCTTGGTTGGTATAAGAAAGTCCTCTAATGACCACATCACATATATGTATTTTTATTTTCTAATATGGTTATAATTGAAATATTAAAAGAGCCATTAAGAAAAAATAAACATTCATTATATGCAGATCGTAAACTTTCTTCATTATTAAAACGGCAGATTTCATATTTTTTAACAGTAAATTTCCCTATTTCTACTCTTCCGATTTTTTTCTTTTTTATCTGATTAGCCTCTGAACGACACATATTTAGGAATGAATTATAAAGACTCTCATTAATGTGAACACAAAAAATATTCAGAACATTTTTATGAAATTAACACAATTCTTATTCTTATATATAAATTTCCCCAATTATAACAATTTGTAAATTGTAAGAGACATCCGCAAAAACTTTAATTAAGGAAATATGACTTAGTAATTTCAACATTTAGGTGCAATGAGAACATAAAAAATTCTCTACATCAGCATCTCGGTCGTAATCTGACATAAGTATACCTACTTAAACTTAAACATAAAAAGTGTAAATAACTGCATTAATTAATTTTATTGCAATTTTGTAGCATGTGATTTATGGCACCGATGACACAAGACAACAGCTCTTCTCAAAAAATAATAATAGATTTTAACAGGGTAAAATTTTTTATCTTTGTGGGTGTATCTGTGAAA
The DNA here is from genome assembly GCA_963662175.1 of Aradus depressus. Taxonomy (NCBI): domain Eukaryota; kingdom Metazoa; phylum Arthropoda; class Insecta; order Hemiptera; family Aradidae; genus Aradus; species Aradus depressus. The sequence goes on from OY759214.1 coordinate 81,706,240, forward strand.
ACTCCCGATAGAATGAATGTATCAACACGAAATTTTATAGTGTATCCTGAACCCTCTAAGGACGACACCTATTAGTTTTCAGCGGAATCAGCCGAAGGGGAGGGGGGGATCAGAGGAGGGCTCAACTCAAAAATCCTATTAACTATCGATGTAATGAATGTATCGAAACGAAATTTTGTATAAGGATTCAGAAGCCTGTATTCAACTCAAATATTGAGCTTTAGCCCAAACAACCAACACTTTTTTCCTCTCAAATTGTTTTTTAAAGAAGTAAGGAACAAAATTTGGTTTAGGGTAATTAGCATATCAGTAATGTTTTTGTATAAATGTATAAATATACACATGGGTTCTTCTAAAAGTATAGCCATACGAAAAGATTATGTTCATAAATGATTTTACAAAAACAGTGTTATTGGAATTTCGAAAAAGGGGCCCCGTTTCTCCATGATTGTGAGTCCTTCATAATGAACTGCAACGAGGCGAGAAAATTTTAAATATCTTGCGTATGCTCCCGAAAAAGGAAGATTTTAACATTTCTCGGCTCTTCGTAGTTCATACAAGGACTTACATTTTTTTTTTTTACTTTTGGAATTTAAAATTTCCTTTTGGCATTCTGTACCAAGTAGTACTTTTCTAAAACCAACTTTAAAATATTTTAGAACACAATGCAAAGATGTACAGATTATTATTCATGGTGTCGTTCACCCTTTGTCGGCCAGAACCTTATAATATCAATAGCTTTGTGGTACAAACTGTAGCAGATTGATGAGGTTTGGCCTTTGGACTCCCTGTTGAGAGGAGGCTATTGGTGGAAGCTGGGAGGAGGGGAGATGAGGAAAGGAAGGTGATGGTTGGAGATGTTGTCATGTGTGTTATGTGTTGTTGGGGGGGCTATGCAGAGATAAGTCCGGAGCTGCGTCGGGAGGTGGAGGCAAGAATGAGTCGGAGGTACTTGACACCCTCTCCACAGCAGCGGAACCGACTCTGGAAGCATCACTACCAGCCACTACCCACCCTCCAGGAGTCTCACCGGCCAGGTAAGATAACCACTCCGCTCTGTACTCATAGACGTAATATATCCTTGGTGCTTGGCAAAAATAGTTCATTTCATATTATTAAAAAAATGTTTTAATTTCATTTGAGAAAATAGTATATAACTTTATGTTAGTGAGAAAGTTCTATCAGTTTTTTTTTTTTTTTTTCGCTTTCTCGCATATGCTTTAGGATATCCTAAGGTAGAAGAAGCTTTCGGATCATATGTGATAGTAAGACATTGAAAGATGTCTTCCCACTGTTTTATTTTTGACCAGAACCGGTTTTCAACGCAATGTCTACGCGACAGCGGCATCACCCGTACAGTGTAGCGGCTAAAGGAATGCTGGGATGTGCCACTGATGACGCTTTCGCATTGAAAACCGATTCTGGTAAAAAATAGAACAGTGGCAAGACAACGTCTATTATTTCTATGAGAAGCTTTTGGATCGTTTCTGAGAGTGAAACATTTTTTGGTTCTTATTTCCTTCAGATCTTTACGTATCTGATAGAAACAAACACTTTTTGTCTGTGTAATTGTCCCCCAAATCCTTGTCACACTCCTAACTCGATTAGAATTTTATGAAAATTCATAAGTATATAAGTTCGATTTTGCATGTAGGCCGTCCCGTTTAAAATTTTGAAAAATCGAGTAATGATTGAGGGTAGTTAATCTCTACCGAGAAACGCAGACATATTTTGGAAACTTATAATAAATAAAAATAACTAATTTATTTTTTAAATATTGTCTACTCGGTAAAATTGTTTCATTTTTGTACAATAGATAATATTTCAAAAAGAAGTTTGTTTTATTAATTTTTTTGTCGAAATCAAAATTTAATCACAAAAAGTTTCCCCTCAACAAAATTCAGTTTATGGTCTAAACTATTTTTATAACTCTCAAACTTCTAAGAAATGGATTTGTTGAAGTTCAAATTCTTATATTAATAATTATAATGTGACTAGCGAATCACTAAATGTTTCTCTATAATTGACATAAATTTAGTATTATTCTGATTGATTTAATAACTGATTTAATTTGTTGAATTGATATGAAATTATACATTATTTTCTGATGATCTGGTGAAGACTTCAAGAAAATATGAATTATTTTTATTTTACTTTTCGACAGCCTATTGATGATTCAATTGGAGCGTGAATAGCCAAGCCCCTCCTCATCACACCTTTGAATCATCATGTCGTTCTATTTTATTTATTTATAAACATTTTTATATAGAATGAAGATTGTTTCCTAATAAAAAGATGCTGTGTATAAATATCCGTTCTAAAGTGTCTGCATTCAGCACCAGCAAAGTGTTTAAGTATTGATCATTGTTGAATATGAATCTAAAATTTAAACGTTTCTGAAATTAAATTTCGATTTTGGGTTGTGTGAGATTTTCAGATAATTTAGTAATTTTTTATGCATCTCCCAATTTATTTCAAGCCATCGACTTCAATCCCATTGAAGTTAAAGAGGAGACACCTCTCATCCTCACTATTGGATTCATGAATTGGATTAGAATGTCACCGAAAATCCATATTTGATATCCGAAATTTTACTATGGAAATTTCGGATATAAAATATGGATTTTTGATAATTTTGTGACCTTATTGTCTATTTGAAGAGGTCAATACTGAAGATAGGAGATATCTCCCGAAACGTTTAACATTATTATGATTTAAGGTCGATGGCTTGAAATAAATTGGGAGATATATAGCTCCATAAAAATTATTGTGAAATTAAATTTATATTTAACAAAATTGGTCAATTTAAATTTAACTGTAAATATTTATTTGCTATTAAAATTTTTTTTAATGAACTGTACACAGCCTACCAATGTGGAAGTTTACCTCAAATCAGGTTTTGTATGCCAACTCTAAATTTTTAAATACTTTGAATATCACTTTTAATTTGTATGCTTTTTTATATTCCATTAATTTTTTTACCTACTTTTTTTGCTTCATATATTAGCTTTGCATGATAGATGTTTTATTTATATTTATAATAATTTTTTCGTCCTCTCTTTAATATTTTTTATTTTTAACTAGTGTGTGAGTTTTGATTACATAGAAGAACTGTTGTGACTTAGATACGATGTCTGATGGTTCAGGTGGCAGAGACAGTCTGAAGGAGGTGTGTCATCACTTCCCTGGCGGCACCGAGCGCTATTCCCCAGTCAGGCGGGCCAGTGAGGGCTCCACACACTATCCTGGCGAGCAGCAGTCCCTCAGAGCACTCCAGTTTGAACATCAACAACTTCAGGTAGCCTAGGCGGTCTGAAACTACAATGCTTCACATAAAACCGGAGCACTCTGAAAATTTAATTTTTTGTTGTAATTCGGTTTTTTTGGATCAAATATAGCTTAGATTGCAGCAAATTTCATATGAAATTGTGAAAGATAAATCAAAATGCTCTCAATTGCAATCCTCCAGTCATGGTGTATGGAACGTATCATTCTCCAGGCCTCCTGTAGACATAGAGTCGACCATCTGGAATAAGCAGGCCCTACACTATCAATCCGCTTGATCAAAACAGCGCGTCAAGCGATGGTGTCAAGCGTGATTGATGATCTAGGAACCCGTTTGAAGCTTGAGTCAAGCCTTGACGGTGATTGATGGAAAGTTTGAATGACTCAAGCTGCTGGGCGGAGCGCTTGATAGTCTAGAGCAATTTCGATCAAGCATTGCGTCAGTCACCTGCTCGACACCAACGATGGAGGGTCGTCCGCTCGCTTTCTAAGGTTGATGAACTCTCTGAAATGATCAAAACTCTCTTGGTCCATTCTGATAAAGTTTTCCGGCTCAGTTTCACGCAGAACTGTCAGTAAATTTTCGTGAGTGAAGCGGTTCCTCAATTTATACCACACCTTCGACCAACGTCGTTTCCTCTGGATCTTTTTTTTCCGCTTGAGAGCAACAAGCGTCAAGATGAGAAACCCCAAATCCTGATTCGAAACCATGGTATCTACACAACACCGATTCACTACAGTCCAGGAGGAGCAGTTCACTAGTCGAAAACTCCGCTACAAATGAGTGTTGATGAAAAGATTGATGGGATGCTTGATGCGCCCCAAGGCTGTTTGAAGCGCGTGTCAATCAGCTGGACGCGCTGTTTCGATCAAGCGGATTGATAGTGTAGGGCCTGCTTATGGAGAGCAAAACGGGACTCATCTGAGAAGAGGATGTTGCTCCAATCTTCTTCCGTCCAAACACGGTGCTCTCTAGCAAACTCCATACGCGCTCTTCGATGGTCTGCTGTAAGAAGAGGCCCATAAAGGATTCCTGGGCCCTCTATGACAATATGTAGCGTTCATTGTACTTTTTTTTTTGGGGGGGGGGGGGGGGGGGATTTCAAAAATGTACATCAGAGATTTTGTGATATTTTTTAATTTTAACTGGAAAATTGTTATAAGAAATTTTTAGAAAATGTGTGTCTTATTTGCGACGTATATTTTTAAGTGACTTCATTTATAGAAAAAAAGATGTGTCAGATATACGGATGTCTTCCATGAAAAACAAAACTAGAGAGTAGTAAAAAGTCGCGTAAAGTTTCGTTGATTCTTGGACATAGTTATTATCACTTGCGGACTAGAACAATAATTGTTATGATCGTTACAAAATGTGATTGATGTTCGACTTTGTTTTTCAGAAGAACAACATGACGGTAGGTGACAGCAATGAGCTGCAGTACCGACACTGCATCGACCTGCAGCAGATGCGGGTGAGCCCCTCCCCCTCTCCACCGCAGGTCATCAGTGGTGCCGTTTCTCCTCTCACACCTTCTGGTAATCCTCATATATGTATCTATTCTGTATGACGGAACGGTTATAATATAATTTTCTATAACTCGGGTGGACTGGAATTTCAAATTAGGTACTGAATTTTTTTTCGCCATCATGAATCAAAGTTACAGATATAAAGATTAAAAAATATGATTTTTGAGCTCAAAAACTGTAGTAACTTGAACATGTTTAAAGGAATCTCATTTGTCGATACTTACGGATCCTCCAGATTCTGTCTGTGCGTATCTGTGAACACGATAACTCCCGAGAGTATGAATGTAACAACACGAAATTTTATATGTGTATCCAGAACCCTCTGAGGACGTCACCACATTGATTTTCAGCTAGGCCAAAGGGAAGGGGGAATTAGGGGAGAGGCTTTACACAAGAACTCTAATAACTAATAGTAATGAATGTCTTGTCACAAAATTTCATACCCAAACATCTATAAAGAAGACTCATTTATTTTCAGCGAAATCAGCCGAAAGGGAGGGGGAGATCAACTCAGAAATCCCTATAACTGCCGATCTAATGAATGTATCGACATGAAATTTTATATTTAAATTCAAATCCTCATAAGGATGACACCTATTAATTTTCCGCGAAATCGGTCGAAGGGAAGGGGAGACCAGAGAAGGGAGCTCGACTCAAATTCTCTAACAACTGCCGTTCTAATAAATCGACACGAAATTTAGTTGAGGATTCCGAAGCCACTATATAAGTTAACTATTGAATTTTAGTTAAAACAGTCTTTTGAGTTAGGAGGGAGAGCGAAAACGTAATTGATTAATTCGTGCTGGGGAAGTGGTCATCACTTAGCTGGTGATTCACCTACGACTAGTTTTCGTTTGCCTGCAGTGTACTTGTATCATTTATGTATTTATTTTACTTTTTAATCAGTTATGTATTGTTTAACTATGTGTTGTGCAACTCAATATCCGGAGGTTGAACCCCTTGGTCACGCTATATTTTTGTTTCGTTCCAGGCTCTCCGATCCACTACTCCAGTGTGAGGTACTGCGAGACTGGAGGCACCCTCACCCAGCACTTCCAGGGACTCCAGCTACAGCCTGATATCCTGGCTCCCACCCCTGCTGTCGGTGTGTATCTTACCTCCCTACTGGATATGTCTCAAGTTTCACTAGTCTTATAGGAGATCTAAAAATGTTCGGCTTGGTTTAAGTACAGTGTTCATATAGTACTCTGCGTTATCTTGAAAAGTAACGAATCTTTAGACAATTTCAATGTTTTCATCTACAATTGATATTACAATATCATTTCCGACGTGGTAGCCAGTGTGTCTAAAGGTTCGTCTTAACGATTTAGGATGCATTTAGAAATATTATTTTATAAACAAATATTCTCTTTTTACTTCAAGTTGCCAAAATGATTCTAAAACAAGTCACAGATATTATGTTGTATATTTTTTTTGTAATATTATTTCTTAGCCGTACACAACTATGACATATATCTCTAATTGTATGATCTCGACAATCAGCTCTTAGAAACTGTACAATTAATATTTTATTCAATTCCAATAATATCTCATTGAAACATACACATGTCCATGCGTCTTCAAAAGATGAGCCACAAGGATATTTAATATTGTTGTGGCTCACCTTTTGAAAACATCGAAGGGTATTTAATATCCTTGTGGCTCAACTTTTGAAGACGCTTCCGAGGGTATTTGATATTCTTGTGGCTCACCTTTTGAAGACGCTTCCGAGGGTATTTAATATTCTTGTGGCTCACCTTTTGAAGACGCTTCCAAGGGTAATTAATATTCTTGTGGTTCACCATTTGAAGACGCTTCCGAGGGTATTTGATATTCTTATGGCTCACCTTTTGAAGACGCTTCCAAGGGTAATTAATATTCTTGTGGTTCACCTTTTGAAGACGCTTCCGAGGGTATTTGATATTCTTGTGGCTCACCTTTTGAAGACACTTCCAAGGGTATTTAATATTCTTGTGACTCAATTTTCGAAGACGCATACATTTTCAAAACTGGTGAACCAATTTCCCTTTGTTTGGAATTTTTCGCTAATTTCATCGTTTTGAGAGCTAGAGTGGTGTTATATACCTCCTTTGGGTGGAAATAAATAAGCTCTATTAAAATATATATTGATTTGAGAAGTGGTGGTTATTTTTTCTATGGTTACGTCTTATTACTATCGGAACCTCTGTTTTAGGATCAATAACCCAAGGAACATCCCCAAGTTACCAATACTCGAACCACAACGGAGGGAATGCTGCTCCGCTGGACCTCCGGATCAACATACAGCCGAGTCCTTCCCCGCCTCTTACCAGGATACAGGAGGAGGACTGGCCAGGTGTGTAGTAAGACAGACCACGCGAAGTTGGTTTTAGTTGCATGACAGAAGTTTAGTTTTCTTTGTTCATCAAAGCCTGAATCGATCAGTATGTTGGAACTGTCGGCAAACTCATAGTTAGGAATCTTCGCCCTCATAATTGACAACTTTTCACCAAAATTTCTTTTATACATGAAATTATATGTTTGTGGTAGCTAAAATAAGATATATACAACTGTGACTGTAGTGTCTCTATATACCGCTAGAATACAGCGTCGATGGTAGTTTTCGAATTTGTTGTTGAAATGCTTCGATTCGTATTCATTTGTAGATTAAGTTTGTCATTTAAAAATGAAATAAGCTGTTCGGTATCTCCTGAAATGGGTAAAAACATCATATTATTTGTTGTGACAATATGACAACAAATATATTATTTATTGATCAATATTTCCAATAGTTATTATTATATATTAGTAACAATATTACATAGTATCACATAATAATATATTGAAATATTATTAGATTTACACTGCTATATTATTTTCTTTTACCACAAATTTTATTTTCGGAGCATCTTAACCTAAAAGTTTCTTACGGAAAGATCATTTTATTGTTCGTAATATTGATAGTTTAGTTAAATTCACGGCAACGATAAATATGATCAATAATGTAAAAACAGATAAAAAGGTGTGTAGTTGTGTGTGTGCGCTGCGCGCGCAACCGTCCGATACACACAAATGTACATCAACGAGACTGACGGTCTGACATAGCCCCTACCTAAGCTATCGAAGCATCTTAACCTAAAAATTTCTTACCGAAATATCATTTTATAGTTTGTAATATTCATATTTTAGTTAAATTCACTACAAAGGTAAAAATGATCAATAATATAAAAATACAATGTTATATCTAATCATTCTATAAACATAGAAATGCTCAAAAACAGCTGACATTACAGATAAAGATGTGTGTGTGCGCTGCGCGTGCAACCGTCTGACACACAAATGTCTTTAATTAGTCTCTAGGAATTTTTGAAGCACCGTCGTCATGGCTACAACGGATAATGTGGTGTGTTACAGTTGAGAAGCGTGTCCAGCCAGTGATCTCTGTGACGGAGCCTGACGCCATACCTCCCTCACCTCCTCTCATCTCGGCCCAGTGTGGCGGTCTCCAGAAAACCATCTCCGGCTGCTTCCAGGTCCCTCTCTCCGAGCCATGTTCCCGGCTCACACCTCCTGAGGTACTTACTAGCCTTTGCAATATCGAAATTTATATTTCCAAATCCCGAAATTTTCATATCCCTGGAAATTCTTGGATTTCATTTTGAAATAATTGAATTTATTTCTATACTATTTCGTTTAATTATAACTCACTTTATTGTGTATTTTATCATTTAATTATGAACTGAAAGATATGTGCAAAACCTATTGAGACGAATTTTAATATGTTTTTGCGAATTAAATTCTTAGAATTATCGCTCTGATCAATACAATTCATATATCACCCACGATAAATCCTTATGGTTCACTACCAAACAAATTCTCAAGTTTCAAACAACCTCTCCTCCTATTCGGCGTGAAGATGGCTGTTGGGCCGCATCGGACATGGAGAAGTTCAATATATTTGCTTGCCACCTCCACCAAACCTTCACCCCTCATACCGACCCTTTAGCCCTATCAGCTAAAGTTGAGGAGTATCATGACTCTCCCCTCCAAAATCTATTCATCCTTCAGAGGTCATACACTTAATTAATTCTTTACCTACCAAAAAATCCCCAGGTTATGACCTCATCACATTCCCACCCTGACGATCCTCCCTGAAGATTGAGGCGATTCTGGCCGAGAGACCTGTTACGATAAGATAGCGTCCTGGAATTGCTGGTAGTGACCTCTTCCCTCATCGTCGCCTCTCTTCAGCTCTTCTGTCCCTCTCGGTCTGCCTCCACTGCTAGTCAGTTCCAGGGGGTACGACCACCCGCGCCCCCGTGACCTCCTCTACCTCCATTTAGTTGTAGGAATGAGGACAGTACCAAGCGGGGTGTTCCGGGGGGTCTCGGAGCTGAAGAGTTGTTTTTCTTATGATTTATCATATTATTTTGTACATACTTTTCTTTACTTTGTTTTATGATTTCTTTATGTATTTTACTTTTTTCACATTTTTTTGATTTAGTTATTTTGTTTATATGTATTAATTTATATATACTTTATATTATTATTCTTGTTTTCCTTATTATTTTATTTTTTCTTATTTTGTGTATATTGCCATTTATTATTTTATATATATTTTTTTTGATACTCACTGTCATCAAATTTACTTATGATTCTATTTTAAATGATTGTAAATATACCGAATAAAAGATAAAAAAAAATCTTAAAGAAAGAAAAAAAAAGAATAATTTTTAAAAATGTTTACACATATCAAAAAACTAAGATCTGAATTTTTTTCAGAAATCGTATACCGGAAGAAAGTAATTTTCTTGAAAAAGAGACAAATCGCACATCCTGTAAAAAACTGCTCAAAATTATAGGTAATACAAGCCCCCACTAAACCCCCAACATTTCAGTAAGAAGTAAGTTTTAAAAATAACTGGTTTTTGGACGGGTTTTTGCTATTAAGTTCTGAAGGAAGCAATTGTTATGTTCATAAGAAGTGTCTCTTATGTTTTACTCAAGGACGTTTCCCCAAGCTAGGCTATTGTTAGATGGGGCATAAAAGTAGTATCATATAAAAGCGTAAATACCACATAATAGACAGACAGACGCTCATACCGTTACTAATATTCTATTATTAGTATTCTAGATAATTATGAGTGGTCTTGTTGTGTTGTTCAGGTGGTAGCTCTGTTGGAGCGGGCTGTAAGTGCAGTCGCCCCCTCAGAATTTGTCTGTGTTGGTCGAGGTGACGCTCTGGTCCTCGAATCGCCCTCCACTGGCCTTCACGTCGAGCTGGAGGTGGAGCGACAACGCCTCAAGATGCGTCGGATATCCGGGGATCACCGCCAGTACTCGCAGCTCTGTCACCAACTTGTGGCGTCCATTTCCATCTCCAGCTAACCCGACCCTTCTCAGACCTCCATCTACCTTTTAGAGAAGGCACACTATAGGCTTCAGGGTGAGCTGGAAGTCGAAAGATGAACCCTCCGGAGGTAGCCAATAATACTCCTGACCGATTTACATATCCCATTAACTGCATCTTCCGCAGACCGAGTCGAACTGAAAGTCAAACTATCAAAATGCATTGAATGACCTCACTCGCTGCCTGTCCTCGCAACTCTACCACCATCTTGCTCCTACATCGTCTTTCTCAGGCAATCATCTACTTTCTTCAGCAGATTTCAATTGCAGACTCTGTGGCAAAACAAAACAGAAATTCGGGTTTGGATGAGTATTATATTAATAGGACAATCTATGATAATTAATTTTTTGACACAAATTTTATCTATCTATGGAACTGCCCTTTAAGAATAGAGGTCGTATCTTAATTTATAACTTTTTTTTGTCATCTAGGAAGTAAAAACCCTTGACATGGAACTTAAAATGTCAGTTTGAGCCATTTGAAGAACCCTATCCCTATTCTGATCATACCTGTGTAGGTTTAATTTAGAACACCCGCTCTGGCAGTAGGCTGAAGCCTGTTCATGTGTCACAAACTAAACAAAAATACAATACTTAGATTGCCAAAACTGAATAGACGGTTTTAGACATTTTATATTCTCCCATCTATTGTATGGTATTTCTTTTTTTTTTTAAAGTGCATTATGTAATTTTAGAATATTTCAGACTGCATTTTCAATTTTACGATACGATCTTCGTAGCTAAAAGAGCATAGATAGGCAGGTGTATTCCTATTAAGTAATGTGAGCTAAATTTTCTCAAAATTCTTATTAAAAAAAAACAATACGGACTTACCGCATCGAAAGATTTAATAAAGCTAAAATGTAAAGTTTTAAAAATACATTTCATTCAAACCAACCGCTTCGTATCGAAAGAACGGAAAAAAAACTCATTACAACTAGATAGAGTAAAAACTCACTTATTCACTCATTGGGGCAAGACTGAAAAGTACCGACGATAGAAACTTGATTAAATGGGAGTAAAGCTTGATGTATGAAAGTTCAACCTTGAGGTAGACAGAACGTGAATAGGGGGGCCTTCTTCAGTTTGTTCCAAAAACATGGGGCCTTTTCTCATTATAAAGAAGGGAAATTTGTATTTTGTGATCAACTGCCGTGGTTCTTAGCGACGGGCTATCTACAGGAGGTATATAAATGATCGTAGACCCGACCCGACGAACTTTCCACTCTGCCAACTCTAATTGAATTTGCATTTCATCGTTATCGTTATTATTATTATTGTTAATTATTACAATCATAATTTGTATTTTCTAACAATTGGTCTAGCTTATAAGCTGCGCATACCCGCATTTTGAGTTAACCTTTTTTTTTTGTTTATTTTATTTAATACTAAGTTCTTTAGTTTCTTTTTGACTTCACAAAAAATAATTTAAAGCACAATTTGTTTTTACAATATGTACATACATATATTATAAATCGACCATATATTTAGGTGATCAATGATGATAGATGTGAATATTTTCTTTGATCACAATGTATATTCTTTGAATTTATTTATTATTTGAGTAATAAAGAAAAAGGGGAACGAAAGTGTTTGGGAATTTTTAATTTTTTTCATGTCTATCTATCTATGTCTTATATATTTGTTTTCTGAATTACATATAAAATTAATTCTGAATAGATATGTTTTATTATTTTAAATAAAAAAATATTACATTTTACAAATCATTTAATGACTTTTCAAATAATCATTTTCAGTCCATCAGAATTGAAGGTAAAGAACCTGCGAACAGCTCCAAAAGTCTAAAAATATTCAATTATTTCTCTTTCCACATCAATTTTGGTCTGTTTTCTCTCCCTCCAGTTTTAGACATAGAAAAATGTATTTTTGACTATAATTTGTTAACTTTGTTTATTTTTATTATTATTGTAATATTTTATTTGAGTAGTCTTGCTGTTGATCACTTTGTTGCTTTATTATAACTTAAAAAATATATATATATATATATATATATAAAATATATTATTATTCATTTATTGTGATCTCAACTATAGCGGCTGTGAGTTAGCTTCTTTGATGAAAGGAAGAAAAACTTTTTTTTTTTTACATTTAACGAAGCAATTTATTTTTAATCGCGCTAAAATTGTTTGTTTCCATTTTTATTTTTTTCTTCTGTCTGAATGCATAAGAAATCTAGCAACTGAGGAGCCCGAAAGGAATCAATCAGCCAAGTAACTATCGTCACCCGTATTAAGGATGACGTGTACTTATATAACTTTATAAAATTATTATATTATATATATATATATATATATATATATTATATATTAATATATCAGGTCATCCCATAAATAATGATCGGTTTTCGTACTCTGAGATAAAAAGTAAATAAAAAAGTGTGTGTGTGTGCAGTTAGTACACACGTTTGAAGTGTAACTTCCGTACCTAACTCTTCTAGTTTCAGTTTCTCTTTGTGCTAATAGATATTGCCGTGCTGCATTCGGCCATACAAACGTCGTATACATCAGATTCCTTGAAAATACTGAGAATTATGCATAGTGAAGTCAATAGAGTTACAATATGAATTATTATTTCATTTATATTATGATAAATACAACTCTGCCTCATCGGTTTCCTAAACTAAACAACGCAATTAGAATTCGGAAGAGACACACTTTCATTCTTTTTTAACCAAGTTTTTGTCAGAATTAAAACGTTAGATTTCAGCAAAGCATTATCTGTAAAATCTATCTATAAATTATGAATGGGACGTTAAGATTGACTCCGAGCCTGTGCGATTTCAACTACTCGTTAAAGATTCCTCCCTAGGTGAATAAACCAAGTAAGGCAAAATTTAGGACTCCCACAGTAGAGTCGCGCTCATGTCCACTAGAGCGCTCTTGTAGTAGGCGACCTCATAGTTAAAGCCCGGGCATGAATCATAATAACTAATATAAATAATTAAAAAAACCTACATTACTTACAGGATGACCTGAGACAGTGAAGATTGACTTGGTAATCGCTTGTTGGCACAGTTCGCTTCTAACCTAGATCTTGACAGCCTAACTACCAATACGGAAACCATTCAATGACATTTTGAACAGGATACATTTTGGGAACTGTTTATATATTATATTTTAATGTGCCATAAAATGTTGATTACTTTTTCTTTATTTTGATCCTATATGGACATTTTACTGTCTCATCTGAAAAGCATTCCATTTAAATACTGTTTGTACATACATTTTACTAAACATTGCTTTTTTTAATTTTAAGTTTGTTGTTTTCGTTATTCACAAAAAATATATATTTGTTTCTTATCTATTTTAATGTTGGTGACTATGTTTGTCCTTTCAGCACAAATTGTATATAATTTTAACATTTATATTAAAAAAGAGAATGAAAAGTTCTTATGTTATACATTTTATTTTATTATTATTTAAAATTTAACAACAAATGGATAAAGCTAAATAGTGAATACTGATTTTGTTTTTATATTTTTTTGTAGCTAGGCAATTATTTTAATTTTTATGTTAATATTCCAGAATATTTAATAAAAAATTGAACTTTATAGGGACTATTACAGAAAAAAAAAAGTATAATAAAACATTAAAATACTTTTAACAATTAATATTTTGTAAATATATATTATTTTTGTTGATGTTGAAATTTATTTATTTATTTGACAATGGAGAAGGACGGTCACTTTTCAGGTTTATTATAATAATACTGTACTCGATTTTCATTTTACTTCAATTTTTATATTGAGCTTAGGACTAACCAGTCCTTACAATTTGCCCGTAGGCACCAAGAAAAGTTAGCTTTTTTTTACTGGACACTGAAAGGATGGACTTTTTTTTAGAACGATAAATACTGAAAAAATGTTTATATAAATTAAGACCATCAGTTGTTTGCAGATAAATCGATAGCGCGTTTTTCGCCCAGATAACTATTTTTATTTACCTTAGTTAGGGCAGGCGTAAGAAAACTTGACGCCCTACGCGAACGACGAGTGTGCCGCCCCTCTCCCATCGCCATGGAAACCGACAGACCCACCCACACAGTAGAAGGCTAATATATCGGTGAAGGATAAAATAATACACACACACTACTTGTCAATATTTTCACTATATATTGGTCAAAATTACACGACTATAGTTTCGCCTCTTACGGCATTATCAAGTGAACTAAATCAAGAGTTCTGCTGAACTAAACACAAGGCAGCACAAACAAGTTCATAAATTAGACAATGTGACAACAGCAACTGTACATAACTAGTGTAGATGATAACTACAGACGAGGTGATAAAATAGAAACAAGTTTACATGTTTTTCTATTTTTTGGTGGTAGGCAGATGTAGTGGACTAACTTGTTAAATAAGTAATAAGATGTATCAGTCCAACATTTATTAAACCACGACTAGTTTCGTGAGTAAACTGACATCTTCAGGTGTAATCTAAACATACATAAACCTAAAATAATCTAAGAATTTTCGAGAAAATTAAAACTCATGTCAATCATTAACAATATTAAAATTTAAAAACAGTACAATAAGTTAAAATATATTGAATTAAAATGCAAAATACCGTGCTAGAGAAGAGGTCAAGGGACACGTACGAGTATCAGGGACCAGCTGGACACTGGCTGACTGGAAGACAACCAGATTGTCTCTCACTCCCCAAAACAAAGTTCAAGAAGGGGGGGTTTCAAACTGGGTTACCCTATTTAAGCAGAGGCCTTTTTTTGTTTATAGACATTTTTTAATTTCTAATTTTTCGAACCAGTCGAGTATGAGACCTTTATCTACGAAATGTAAAAATTCCACATTTTTGTCGGCCAAAACCCTGTGGCTATCAGGTGGTTTTTGAAGTCGGAAACTACTAGACCTGGGTAAATGTTCCCCTATTCTTGTAGAAATCTTTCGACCTGACTGGCCGACATAGGCGGCCCCACATTCGCAGGTAGTGAGTTTTAATTTACTCGAAAATTCTTAGACTATTTTTGTTATCACCTGGTCTGTAGTACACTAGTTATTTGCCGTTACTATTGTCACATTGCCTAATTTATGACCTTGTTTGTGCTGCCTTGTGTTTATTTAGTTCAGCAAAACTCTTGGTTTAGTTCACTTGATAATGCCGTAAGAGGCGAAACTATAGTCGTATAATTTTGACCAATATATTGAAAATATTGACAAGTAGTGTGTTTGTATTCTTTTATCCTTCACATGATGAATTTTCACAAAGTAGACCTGGAATCAGTTCAACACTTAATATATCGGTGCTTCATACGAGATTATTACGATTCATTTTTAGTTTCAACTATTATTTGCGGCGTTCCACCGACAGTCAATTCAAGTTAAAAGTAAATATTATTTTACTTTCTCAGCTAAAGTATAGGGGAAGTTATGTAATTAACCGTGCCTTATTCCAATGCGGTAACGGGTGAAAACACTGTCGATCTTGACGGAACAGATGAAGCATTCCCGATTACAGCTCACCAACACAAATAAGCGATACAAGATTACCATTTGTTAGTGACGACATTGATGTATATTTTAAAATAAGAAATAATTCATTCAGTTTTATTTATTTGTTGTGTAGTTTATCTCAATGATATGCAAGAGCACCTAAAATAATTCAAATTCTTAACCCTGTTTCATACTTATAAAATAAAAATATAATTTAAGCACCTTTAAAACAAATAATCGTCTACCGCTGCGCCGCCCCCGATTTGGTCGCCCTACGCGTCCACCTAGTTGCCTCTATGGTCGCGCCGGCCCTGCTCTTAGGTAATCATGAAAAAAATCGATGTTGGAATTTAGCCTCAGGTTGAAGCGAGGTCATTTCTGGAAAATCTCTATTTGTTGTATGTATGCCCGTCGTTCCTCATTTATATTTTCTAATCAGAATCAATAATTTTCTTAATAAAAAAAAGGATGAGTGGACATAAAAAAATGCTCCTTTTTTTACTATACATTTTTTAAATATTCTTTGGTTTTACCTGGAATTATTACTTTTTGTATTATAGAAAAATAAATCCATTTCAAAAAAACAGAACTAGAGACTGAAACACAATTATGTAGATGGACTCAAGGAGTAAATCGAACAAAATGTATTTAATAAAATAAATTGACGATATTACTGATTCTTTCTCCTAGTGTGCTTTAGTGTATATTAAAAAATAAATAAAAATTCTAGTTAAGAACTCTTTGTGATTTACACTATACATACATATAAATATGTAATATATTATTATATATTGTTACAAAATTATTATACTAACTATAATGTAATTGTTTTTTGATTATAGATCTCTTTAGTTGTTACATATTTTTCTTTTAACGCATCGTAATTGTATATTTATATGAATCATTCCATGTATGAAATAGATTGTAATATCACTATTTTAATGTCTGTATAAAATTGCATTTTTAATCTCTGTAAAATAGAAAGAAAAAAAGTAAACAAAAATATATAAATGAGTTGTCTATTTTTCAAAGATCACACACGGAAACCTACCTACGTCAACTTGAATGAAAGGCACCAACCATCCTCAGTGCATGCGAATGGAGTTGAACTATTGCTCCCAAATTAAGGGCGATATTGCCGATTATGCAGCTATATGAAGTATAGGAAAAGTAATTGGTCTAAAATTCGATGTTCAGTTTTCACCAAAATTTCACATTTCCCCACCCCTTGATTCTAAAAAAAAAGTGTGCGTGTCATTGAACACGATAACTTCCCATAGAATGAATGTATTAGTATGAAATTTTATAAGTGTATCCAGAACCACATAAGGATTGATTAACACAAAAACTCAACTACTGTTGTAATAAATGTATCAACATGAAATTGTATATTTGAATCCAAAACTCCATATATAGACCTATTAATAGAGATAGAAAGATAGTAGAGTTTTAGAGGAGGCTCTACGCAAAAACCCAAATAATGCCGATATACATACATAAGATATGTATATATCGACAAAAATTTTGGTATGGGTATTCAGACGGTCCTATGTAATTATTGGTTTTAAGCTAAAACCAGTAAATTGATTTTAGAAGGAGAGCGACAACTCAGATGACTGATTCGTTCTGAGGTAGTACATTGTCAGCGACACCGACTTTTTTTAGTAACAATTTACGTATGTCGAAGTTGCTAAATCGCAAGTATAAAAAAATATTTTCCACCCTTAGTTCCCATAATATTCCTCTAGTCCGTGCCCTCCATTCAGCCACACTTCCCCAACGACGGCTTAAGCATAAATGGATTAGAGATCTCCTTAGCAGCAGCAGTGACAGTGATTAGTTACAAATGAGAGTAACTCAGTGAATAGGGAAGGTGATTTTTCTCTCTGTGATATTGTCGATATCTCTCTCTTAGCACATTTGGCTGTTGTATATATTTTGTATACAATTGTAAAAATCTATTCGTAAAAAAATAAATAAATAGATAACGTCGAAATCAAGGAGTGAGAAATAGATTCAAGGAAGGGTTCAATGGACAAATATAAGGATAATATCCTTAAGCGTAAAGGAAAAATGCTTGCGGAATTTGTGAGGACATTTTTTAAAACGCTGAAATTAGTAAACCTAAAAAATCCAGTATGTGGGATGACAGTGCCCAATGAAGGTAAGGAGAGTGGATCTAATGACGTTGGGCGGCCTACAGATTTCGAACGTAGCGCCCTCAATTCCGTAGCACCAACGTTCAAATGTTGCCATTCGGGAACACTAACGATTGCGAAAACTTTCTCCTGTCAGGTCCATTTGTGAGTACACCAGTGCTTATTTATCCATGAGGTAGCTATAAACTAGACCAATGTTTCGTGGGGTGTTAGTTTTTTTTTCATATATCTTTCAAGAAAGACTAAGAATTTCTGTTTTCGAGTTTTAGTTTATTTAAACTGAAAGCGTTACATTAAAGCATATCAGTAAAAAAAAAAAATTACATATGTCGAAATCAAGGATAGCGAGAAATTGAAAAATATTTGGTATTTGCCAAAATGTTACTTTTCCATTTTCCAAATTAGCTACGGGTCTTCATTTTTGCAATGTATTCAAAAGCTTCTCTTGCGCTGCGTAAAGGAAACATTTTGCTTGCAGAACTGAGGGCATTTTCCAACCGTTGAAATAAGTAAATCTAAGAACTCCAGTAAGTGGAATGACAAAGCCTAATGAAGGCAAGGAGTGGATCTAACGCCGTTGGGCGAGCTACAAGTAGACCATAGCCCTCTCAATTCCGGAGCACGTTACCATTCGGGCGTTGAAAAATGTCTCCAGTCTGGTCGCTAAGATCGTTGGGTAACCTGAAAAAATCGGTCATACCACCCTCAATTTTTTTTTTGCAGTACTGTTAGAATCAGTCCATCGAACTTGAAGAACGTCAAAGTTTTATTAAACATATAATTAGCATGCCTTCTTTTAAACTAATTTTGGCATTCCGAAATTACATTTCCGAATGAACGTTCATATTTTTTTTTTTTTATAGAAATTCATAATAAAACTCGTGGTTAAAGTTGAGAAATGGTAACTTTTCGATTATAGGGGATGATTTAGTGGGTTATTATATAATGAACTGAACTCAACGGAGGATTGTATAAAGATACATTTATTAAAAAACACAAATACATTTACTAAAGAAATAAGATTTATCTCCACAAAAACTTCTCATCACAATTCATTTAAAATCGTTTGCGAAGTATCACAATTAATGAACATTTTTCGAACACTTCATTGAACTTTAATATAACAAGATATTTATAGGTACTAATTTATATACAATATTATTTCTAATCAACTAAATTTTCTTTCTTCTCTAAACTCCTTCCCTACTCTGCCAATCTGACTGAAAATGAATAGTTTTCTTACTCAGGGGTTACTCAATCTCTACTTATATAAAAATCAAACTGAATTCTCGTTCTGAAGCTCAACTTTCAAGAATCCTTCGTCCATTTTTTTAAATATCAAGAATTTAACTAACTATATACAAAAAAGAAGTGTTGAAAATAAATAGGTGTCGGTCATTACGAGATATTGGACCAATTTATAAAATGAAAATGAAGGAAATAGGGAAAAATTATTGGTAACAAAATTGGAGTTAATTAATAAATAAATAACGAATTAAAATACAAATTTCTAGGTTTTTCTTTGAAGAGACGTCACGAATATCATCTGAAACAGAAAATACAAACGAAACATTAACTTCAATTTCCATGAGTACAATAATCAAAAAGTGTTAAGAAATATAATTCAATAGTAACTACAATATACAATTATAATAACTAAGCCATCTACCAAAGTGTTGGCCGGTTGTCTCTAGAGGTCCTATAAAAAAAGTTATACCAAGACCCTTTTTTTTTGCTAAATTAAATTTTTATAATTTTTTAAATATATGAGGAGTTTGGAGCCAGAGCGGACCAACTGGACAGGAAGAAAATGGCAATTGAAAATTGAGTAAATTTTGTTTATCTCCATAAATGGGCCCCAAATATTTATTTATATTTGAAATTTTAGAATAGTATTGGATGAGTGATCCCTTTTTGTGTTCTATAAAGTTTTTGAAGGCCGTATGATCCATTGCCTTTGAAAATATATGCACAAAATATTTGTGGACTAAACTTAAAGTGCTGCTATCTATCACTGAAGTGAAGAAACTAAGTGAACCACACTGGTTTTGAAAAAGGGAACCTATGCCAACATCAGGATGGTAATAACTCATTTTCCGAAAAATTGTGGGTTGGTCCGCTCTGGCTCCAAACTCCTCATATGTTCCCTAACCTATATAAGTCTGCGATTGTTGTGGATGTCTTTTGTAGGGCTTCAGTTTCATCAGACAGCAGTTCACATATTGCAAACTCCCCATCTGGTGCCATTTGATGGAAGCTCCGGTTAGATGCCAGTGAAATTGAAGCGACGATTTTTGCCTTCCGATGATTTGTTACTGAAGACCAGAATAGGCTGCGGATTTAAGGACTCCCTATTCCTTGGAACCCTAAGGATTCCCTACCCTATTCTTTGGAACCCTAAGGATTACCTATTCCTTGGAACCCTATAAGAACCAAGCTATCCCAGTACCTTGGTGTATTCTCCGCGGACACGCGGCTCACTTGGAAACTTCACATCAACACAAACCATACACTCGTCTATCCACTCATTAACCTCAAATTACACCTCTCAAACAGTCTTACACACTACTCCAGTACAAGACGTTCCTCGCATGGGAAATAGAAACATAATTTATTCACAACAAGATTCTAGACATTTCAAGACAAAATTCTTCATGTGTCTCTGAATGCACGGAACAGCGAAACCCATGAGTCTAAGGTGTTTAGTGGGTACCTAACATGGCAGATAAGGCCTGTGTTCTGGAGCAACTCACTATAATCTTGGACAAGCTACTCTCCACAGAAGGCTCAAGTCAAGATTATATCAAGACATTATTTTATAGTTTCATCTAATATTTTGTGTTAAAACTAAGTTTGTTCTGTTCCAAATATAATCATGAATGGATTAAGTTAAATAACTATATACTAACTGATTTACCACAAAACCTGATCCGATTCTGATGACAGGTATTCCAAGCCCATTGCTGATTAGTTTTCTCGTTCCTTGATAAATTCTCCGACATCTACAATTATCTGAAACAAACCGACAGGTTTTTTTATTTTATTTTACGCACCTTTATTAAATAACAATTAATGAAAAGAAATTTATTCTCAATTCTGATGGAAACAACAAGCTTTGTTTATCCGTACAAGACACATTTTTTACTTTCTCAGTTATACGAAGTATAGGGGAAGTTATGTAATCGGTCAGAAATTCGATGCGGAGTTTTCATGTTTTCTAACCTCAAGATTCCAAATATTTACAAAATAAATTCTGTCTGTGAACACAGAACATAATGAATATATCCCGATAGAATGAATGTATCAACACGGAATTTTAAATGTGAATTCAAAATCCGATAAGAACGACACATCAATTTTCAGCGAAATCGGCAGAAGGGAAGGGGGGATCAGAGAGGGCCTCAACTCATAAACCCCAATAACTGCCGTTGTAATTAATGTATCGACATGAAATTTCATATTTAAAGTCAAAACCCAATGAGGACATAACCTGTCAAATTTCAGCGATATCGGCTAAAGGGAAGGGGGTGGGGTTCAGGGAAGAAGGCTCAATTCCAAAACCCTAATAACTGCCGATGTATTAAATTTATCGACAAAAAATGTAGTATGAGAATTTAAGAGCCCCTATGTAAGTCAACTGTTGAATATTAGCTCAAATGGTCGACAGGTTTTGGAGAGGAAGCCGTAAGTTAATCAATTCGTTCTGGGGAAGTACATTGCCGGTGATTCACCGACGAGTTTTGTTTTGGTAGAATCCTACATATATATACTGTGTACCATCTCAGGAAATAATAGCTGGATCTACATTTTACCGAACTAGTGACACTTCTGAAAAGTTGTACGGTAAAAATCGTTTAAAAGAACACCGGTTGTAAAAACATATCGATTATAAGAACGAAATTTCTAGTTCCCGGCTAGCTTTAATGCAACTTAATGTAAAAAATATCTGGTTATAAGAACATCGTTAGTAAGAACATATCGCTTTTAGTGATGAATTTCTGAGAAAACAAACCTTCATGAGAAAACCAATCCCTCGAAAGAGGAGTTCAGACATAAAATAGTAATCAATTATTTTCATGGAATGTTTCCGTCGTTGTAACATTATTTTCTGACTACACATTCTCTCTCAGTTCTCTGCAGTTGTTCAAACAGGACGGTGCAATGAGTGAAAAAAAAAAAAAAAAAAACCTTTACGGTGGAGGAAAAACTCCATATAATTTCTCGTTTGGAAAATGGAGCTTTGTCGAATGAATAAAGGTGAGTAATGCAAGCATTTTTAAGAACCGTCAACAATTAAAAGAAGAATTCAAAAACGATCGTACCAGCAGGAAAAAAATTCCTACAAGTTCTCATGGTGATGTCGAAAAAGCTCTGTTGCAGTGGTTCAAGGTTCAAAGGAATGCAAACATTCCGATAAATGAACCAATTTTGCAAGCAAAAGCAAATGATTTTGCAAAACTTGCGGTTGTTAATTTCAACCCCTTAAAAGTAGTTCCAGAGGAAAGAGGCTTCAACTTTCAAAAAATGGATTGATAATTAAACAGAAAAAAATTGATTACCGGATATAGCAACTATCGGGTTTAAGAACCAAGTTCAGACGGTCCCTTGGATGTTCTTATAAACGATTTTTACTGTATAACTAAATAAATCTAAATAATTTGGGACAGTTGGCCTGTTGAAAGTGGAAGGGAAATGATACGACCACTTGGGGCCAATAGAAGAGCGGCGAGAGTCATGTTGCCTTGACAACTGTCCAACATTGTTGCCATCCCCTTCCCGCTCTGTTGTACCATTGCACTCCAGTCTCAGTCGCAAAATAGCTGCCTATTTTTACATCCACCAGCTATACCAACCCCCCTCTCTTCCCTTAAGCTGGACTTACACGATCGGTTTGACACGTCGTTCAAAACTGATGGAAGGCACGATCGTGTGAGGGTGAAAACCGTCGGTTTGGACGGCGTTCCAAAAAATCTGTCGACAGAAAAAAAAAAAAAACCGTCGTGTTGGAATGATGACAGGACAAACGGACCGTCTGAGTGCGAATCGTTCCAACCCGATGGTTCTTTTGCTTTCCTGCGTCACATTTTTCCTTTAAATGTCTAGTTAAAAGACCAAATCAAGCACCAAAAATGTTTGGTAATATTTACGCATGGAAAATAGCCTATCGAGTTTGCACAGCTGCTGACAATATTAATAAGTATTTATTATTTGCTACATCCTTCGCTACAAAGGTTTTCAAAACCAAAAACGCGATTCACTGAAAACTAGACGTTTTCAGAACGCTTATCGCTTCTTAAGAACTGGACGTTTCTACGAACATCAAGAAGCCCTTCTCTTTCCAGCTTGCAAACCAGCTACTTCAGTCCTGTTCCCATCTCGCAAGGAAAGTATTTAAAAAAAATTTAATATGAGTAGCTCTGGAAATGCGTTCTTTCAACTCAATTTAAGTTGATCTGAGGGAACTATGCAGGTGATTTTTTCGATTGGCTTGTCTTGAGCCCGACAAATAATTATACCAAATAACTTACTTATCAGAGAGCAGCTTTCAAAAGGTGGCCTCCCATCGATCATCCATCACATGGTCCAAATTTCTTTTCAAAAATAAAACAAGTTGACTACCTTCAACACACAACAAAAATATTTATTAAATACATTAATTAGTAATATAGTGTCAATATAAGATTTTAATGAAAAATATATTTGCATTATGCTTGTAATGCATAGGAAATGTAAATGAAAATTGTTAGTCATTAGTATACTTTGAAAGGAAAATGTGTTCCAAATGTTCATGGAACAATACGTAGATGATATGAAGTTGCAGACTTGAAATGTATCAATTGTACAATTATTTTACAATTAAGTCGCTTTAATATATTTAAACTGGATTTGTAACGTTCAACAGCTATTTGTCAACTTATTTGATGTGTAAACATCTTAGCTCTCGGTAGGGGTTATGTCTGCCCGCAGTCTTGTTGATGTACATTTGTAAGTGTGTCAGACGGTTGCGCGCGCAGCGCACACACACAACTATACAGTTTTTTTCTATCTGTGATGTCAGCTGTTTTTGAGCATTTCTATAGAATTTTTACATTATTGATCGTGAATTTAACTAAACTATCTTTCCTTAAGAAACATTTGGTTAAGATGCTTCGATAAATAAAATTTGTGGTAAAAGAAAATAATATAGCAGTGTAAATCTAATAGTATTTCAATATATTATTATATGATTCTATGTAATATTGTTAATAATATATAATAATAATAACTGCTGAAAATATCGATCAATAAATAATATATTTGTTTTCATATAGTTATAACAAATAATATAATGTTTTTACCCATATTAGGAGATACCGAAAAGCTTATTTCATTTTTAAATCACAAACTTAATCTGCAAATGAATACGAATCGAAGCATTTCAACAACAAATTCGAAAACTACCATCGACGCTTTATTCTCTTAGACACTACAATCACAGTTGTATATATCTTATTTTAGCTATCACAAACTTATAATTTCATGTATAAAAGAAATATAATTTGAAAGTTTAGTTCCTTCTACTACTTTTCTTATTGTAACATTATAAAACAAATTTTAATCAAAATCAGTGCACGACAGCAAATTTTCGAAACTAAACCAGATGTTTACACATCAATTCTCGTGAGTACCGGCGTCACTCACTTTTTTTTTAATTTTCATTTTAATATTTATGGTGTAGCAACTTCAATAAAGAGAAACAATGATGACATTTACTTTTCTGTGTACATTTTTTATATAATAGAAATCTAATTTAAAAAAAATATATATATATAGTGAATCAAAAGGAACGAATAAAGCATTACAAAACACATTTAACCATAGTGAAATTTAAAACTTAGAAAAATAACAAATAGACTATCACTGTTTAAAAATAAATAAAATATGTATACTTAGTGGTTTTTTAAAAAACCTACAGGAATGATGGAAAATAACATCAACAGCTTCCATGATAAAAGTTCTTTCTTTACGATTAAAAAAAACAACCAAAATTTCCAGTACCTAAAAAACCCATGGGACGAATTTCTAGGAAAGTTCGGTCTTCACGATAAGTACCTGCAAAACTAGACCCAAAAAAAAAAAAAAAAAAAAAATCCCGCTAATAGCAATAATAAATATTGATAATTTTAGGAGAGAGAAACAAAAAAAGTTATATAAAATATGAGAAATATAATAAGAAACATAACTAATATTACCAACATTGTGAAGAAAACAGTCGTTTTGAAGATTAACACTCGCCTATTTGATGTAGACAACTTATCAAATAATATCCTACCAAATAGATTTGGTACTACTTTATTTTCGCTCAATAATAAAAATCCCTCATTTCAAAAAAAAGTCTACACAAATTGTGTAAATATAGGGTGTCAAGTACCTGAAAAAATACTAGAAAATACAATAATTAACGGACTTGAGAAATTATTTAGTGGCTTATTTGTATCTAATTATTTTATTTTCAATCTTTTTTTAAATGTTACTTTTTTTTTTTTTAATTTTAAAGGCAAAAATAATAAACAATCATACTTACAAAACAGATCCATTTTTTTTTTAAATATAAAACTCAAAGGAACCCCCAAAAATGGAATTTAACATTTCTCAAAAATATTTGATAATTATTCTGAAAGTGCTCGATAATGTCGGTTCTAGTAACACCAAAAAAATGTTCTTGTCCATATCTATAATCCATAACACTAAGCGTAACTCGGGTAAATATCAGAACATGAAGTATACAATTATTCAAATTGGAGTTATAATTGTGTATGATTTCGTTTTATATTTTGGGTAAGGGAGAAACGATATTTACTTCAGGAAAAGAGAGTTATAATCTAAAAATCGGGAACTATTCTGAAGTTGCAAAGTGTTTGGAAAATAGACACAATAACTTCTTTTCTTCAGCCCAATTAAATATATATATATATATATTTAATAGATACCAAAGAATCACATAAAGCATATAAAAAAAAAAGTCAGGTTTTGGCATTTTTTGCGAAGAAGACAACAGCAGTTTGCAAAAAAATTAAAAATCTTTCTAGAATTTTTCATGAAATATGGGCGGCGGAAATTGGCTTTTTAGTCATAAGAAGACTGTTCTGCATTCTATCGAATATTAATAGTTCATAAAAAAAATTGTTAAGGACAGTTGCAATTTAAAATTTGTCCACTAGTTTCACCGAAATAACATAAATTTTTCGAGCAAAAAGCCGTTGATCAACTCAGGGGCAGAACGCTTTTCTAAAATTTAGCTATTTCACCAAATTCGACTTAGGTACTTTGTGTTCTAAATGGAATTTTATATCTTCCATGAAGAGTCGATAAGCCTAGTAAACATGAAAATTGGGCAGCACTGTTCCGAATTCAGCCGCAACATGCGAATAATTCTCACAATAATAATGATGAGTGGGACATCATATGTAACTATTCTGACAGAGGGCCTCGGTTGTTAAGTGGTTACTGTAACTATAGAGGGCCTCAGTTGTTGAGCGGTTACTGTAACTGTCCTTAGAGGGCCTCGGTAGTCGTGTGGTTAATGTTACTATTCTGACAGAGGGCCTTGGTCGTTAAGTGGTTACTGTAACTATAGAGGGCCTCAGTTGTTGAGCGGTTTCTGTAACTGTCCTTAGAGGGCCTCGGTAGTCGAGTGGTTAGTGTTACTATTCTGACAGAGGGCCTCGGTTGTTAAGTGGTTACTGTAACTATACTGAGAGGATCTCAGTTGTTGAGCGGTTACTGTAACTGTCCTTAGAGGGCCTTGGTTATCGAGTGGTTACTGTTACTATTCTGACAGAGGACCTCGGTTGTTACGTGGTTACTGTAACTATCCTGAGAGGGCCTCGGTTGTTGAGCGGTTACTGTAACCGTCCTTAGAGGGCCTCGGTTGTCGAGTGGTTACTGTAACTATCCTGAGAGGGCCTTGGTTGTTGAGCGGTTACTGTAACCGTCCTTAGAGGGCCTTGGTTGTCGAGTGGTTACTGTAACTATCCTGAGAGGGCCTTGGTTGTTGAGCGGTTACTGTAACCGTCCTTAGAGGGCCTCGGTTGTCGAGTGGTTACTTTAACTATCCTGAGAGGGCCTCGGTTGTTGAGCGGTTACTGTAACAGTCCTTAGAGGGCCTTGGTTATCGAGTGGTTACTGTTACTATTCTGACAGAGGGCCTCGGTTGTTAAGTGGTTACTGTAACTATCCTGAGAGGGCCTCGGTTGTCGAGTGGTTACTGTTACTATTCTGACAGAGGACCTCGGTTGTTAAGTGGTTACTGTAACTATCCTGAGAGGGCCTCGGTTGTTGAGCGGTTACTGTAACCGTCCTTAGAGGGCCTCGGTTGTCGAGTGGTTACTATCCTGAGAGTCTCGGTTGTGGAGAGCTTTAATAGTTAGTATTGCTATTTTGAGAGTGGTACTCGATGTTTAAGTAGTTTAACACCTAGCCTAGGTTAAACATAAAATTCCAAAAAGTGAGTTCCCACTGTTTTTCCTGATTCGTCCCACTGTGCGCCAGACATTAATAAAAAAATATTATTTTTCTTCATTCTGAGGGAAAATATACAGAGAAACTTCAGATATTTTTGGAATCATAGGCAAATACCTATTCATGATGGTGCCCACGAGATTTGATAACTTCAAATAACATAGATCAGTCGCCAAGATGAAAATAAGATAGTTCGTGAAACATGTTATTGGCGGTTCACGCCACCTAACTCCCTAAAAGTGCCTTTCCCGTGCGACTGCGGGTCCTACGGAAGAACTATAAATTCTTAAAATGAAACAGGTAAAATAAGTGCAATGAAAAAATAAACTTTTTGTCTTTCTATATATCAAGTTTAATGCAACACTATAATAGTTTTTTTTTTCTTATACAGTACAAATAGAATATTTAATTTATATTATAAGAAAAAAGAAATCCGTTAATGAAAGTAAAAATCGCTTAATATTATAAATAGAGATTTCGGTTAACTATACATTTAAAAATAATAAAAGAGAAAAAAAATTAATTTATAAAAAATAAAATAAATATAAGGTATGGACAGAATTCAAATACTATATTTATGATCATAAAATATAAATTGTTAATAAAAAACCATTTAATTTCATTAAATAATCCATAAATAAATGTACGTTTACCTTACTATTACGAAACATTTTTTTTTTTTTTTTTAACCTATACAAATACAAACACACCATATATTGTGTTAAGTAGATAAAATTTCATAATTATAATTAAAAAAAATATATATATATATTGAACTGAAAATAGTTCAAAAAAGAAAAAAGAAGTAATAAATTTATACAAACGGTTGTATTCCTTCCGAAGTTACCATAAAATTTTACCATCATATGAAACACTACACTTGGTACTTCGAAGTAATTGTAAGTAATAGAGTTACTGTTCATATTGGATTTGTACCACTCCTATTTTCTCTTCTCCTAGACAATGTTTCTTAAAGATACCATTTTCGCCCTCCTACCTACACAAATATCCGCCAAAAAAACAAACAAAAACAATCTATTAATAAATACTTGTAATAGGAAAAACGAGAGATTTACTCAATAAAGTTATTAAATAAAATTATTATTTTCTCAATAGTTTAGATTAAAAAAAAAGAAGTAATAAATATAACTACTGAAAAAAAAAATAATAATAAAAATGTTTGCAACATCGAGAAAAAAAAAAAAAAAAAATGAAATGTAAGAAATAAGGATAAAATACACATTAAATTTTCACATAAATATAATGCAAAAAATAAAATAAAAATTACTGCGTCTTTTTTTTTTCGTACATAAAATATGACTTAAAAAAAATCATAAAATACTTTATTTGGATATAAAATTCAACTTATCACGTTGGGATTATTTAAATAAGAAAAAAAAAAAAAGATTTAATTCCAATTAACACATAAAAAATAATTTTGAGCAAATGTTTAAATAAGGAAATATTGGGTACCTACTTGGATGTGTCTAGTACCTCGTACTACCGCTCCAAGAACCGCCGCCACCGCCTCCTGAGGACACCATACATGGATTAGTGCAAGAAACTCACCAAATATGTCATGCTAACCTCCTCACAAGTTAAAGACCTCTCGAAAAGCGTTCTATATATATATATATTTTTTTTTTTTCTGGATATATGTAAGAGTATGTTCAACATGCAGGATCTAGGTGATATTTTGTCATCTTTGGGCAAATCGATATAAACAAAACTAATTATTTGCTAAAATCTCATTGTTTCTGTCTATTGGTTGTATAGACAATGTTCTATTCATTTTTTGGAAAAAGCAATCATTTCACCAATACGAATGGAGTACAAAAATATATATTTATTTAACACTTCTAATTACGTATAATATGTGCTCCAAAGATGATTTCATCGCATAGATTCTGGGCTAAACAAACACATCCGAGAAAAAAAAAAAAAAAAAAAAACAGCCATGAAGCCCACTTTCGCAGCAGGACTTTGCACACTTATCTCGGTTGAAAAATAAAAACATGTTCTGACTTCTTTGAGAATAGTTCCTGTCGGCTTCAAAAAATAGTAGTAAAATATTTCCAGAGTGCATGATGGCTATTAAATCCAGCAGTTGAGTGAGGAAAGTTCGGAGAACTGGTTTAAAATTTGAAAACTTAAGCAATGCCAACAACGGAGGCAATATTTTTCACTCCCCAAAGAATTGTCAAAAATGCATGGAGACACTTTCATAATTTTCACTCCCAACTATGACACAATTAAATAGCTTGGCATTCATTTAGGAAGAAAATAAAATAACATGGAATCAACACACCCAAAAAAATACAAAAAGCACTGCAGAAGCTGTCATATAATCCTCTCAATAGAACATTGCCAATCAAGTATATGAGTGGCATTTTTTCACATAGACTCAACAAACGAAACAGAAAAACTTCGAATATCTTAAAAGATTCTCCGTTTGGCAGTTATCACAACCTCGGTCAAAAACCGTCGGCAAAGCGGCTTTTTAGTCGAAGATGTCCTGAAGCAAGCTCATACCCCCAAGGAATATACAAACTCCACTAGTTAATTATTGTGTCAGTTGCTGTTCATTAAAAATAAATAAATGAAACTAACTTTACACGAATGATAGCTTTTGAAATAAATTACTTAGAATGAGAATAGGTGCCATCAGTGACGGCCATTTGATCGCCCCTACTGGCGCGGTCTGTGGAGTTCACAGCTCGCAGAAAGGCACATACTGACATATGGCACATGATACTAGGGCGACAGAATACACTAAAACCTGACTTGAGACACGACTCGACTACTAACTACATTGACAACCTATTAAATCAAATTTCTTAAAGACAGAACTTACATATACCTAATTTGGAATACGAGCACTACAGCGTCAACCATATCTAATAAGCTACTAGAAAACTAGAAAAGAAAAAGGTTAATAAAAAAAAAATTGATGTATAAATGAACATTTTATTGACTCAACTGTTTATTTGACCCCAATCAAGCAGATCCAACAGTATGTATTTTGATTTTGTTAAATAAAAAAATTGTATTCCACTAAAAAGTGATCCATTTTTTCTCAACCCAGGAAAATGAATAAATAATAGTTGGAAGTTTAAGTATGCAGCATTTCCTTACAAGAAACCCCAACAATATTTTTTTTTAGAATACATTAATTTTTTGTTTGCAATATTTGTTTCGGTTCCTCACTATAGGAGGTGCATTGAGTAGCGGAGAGATGAGGATTTATATATATTCCTTCTACTTACGAGACGAAGGAAGTTGGCAAAACTGTTGCTTGTAAATATTTCAAGATTTGATAAGTTCCAAGTACCTGATTATAAACTGAAAACCAGTTAATTTAAAAACGCACTATATTGTGACTCATGCTCAGACTTAAACCCTTCAGAGGTGGCGGGGAAAACTGACACAGCTCATGAAATTCTTGGAACTGTTATTCACAAGAAATTGTTAGAGGCCTTTTCCCCCAAAGTAGCTTCCTAGAAAACCCTTCCCTCCATTTTAGAACCAACTTGATCCAGATAGCGTCAGTTAGTTTCGGTTTGTGACGGCAGCTTCCGAGAGTGGTCAATATTTACGTTGTCGCGAGTTTTGTCGTTTTATTTTATTGTTTCGTTATTATATTTTATTTTTTCTTTGTTTTCTTTTCTTTCCACTGTCATGGGTGAAAGCTCCTGTAACCCACAAGATTGGATAAGGTGTTTGAATGAAACAGAAAATGAGGATCTTTCCGATTTTCTGGATTCTGAGGGGTCTCTAGCTGACTTGAACGTGGTATCAGAGGTTTTTACCTTTTACAATGGGTGGAATTGACAAGATGAAAGGAGAATATTCATCTGCACGTAGGACTCGTCGGTAGCCAATGGCTGTATTTTATGGGCTTCTTGATATTGCTGGCATAAACTACCAATGTGAAGAAAAAACTGATCTTGAGATCGCTTACGTTCCAGTGTCAATATTTACGTTGTTGCAAGTTTTGTCGTTTTATTTTCTTGTTTCGTTATTATATTTTTTTATTTTCTTTCCACTGTCATGGGTGAAAGCTCCTGTAACCCACCAGACTGGATAAGGTGTTTGAATGAAACCGAAAATAAGGTGTCATTTTGCTCCGACCGCCACCTCTAGCGGAAAGGTTTGAGCGCCACTCCTCGAGGGTTAACTACGAAGTCATATCGCCTACCACAGCGCTCTTTCGTCGCTCTAATGGACATGAGCCCGACTCTACTATGGGAGGATATTTGGCCTAGCTAGGTTTATCCAGTTTAACAAGTACTCGACATCGCACAGGCTCGGGACCAACATTTTTACGTGCCATTCGAAGGACGGCGTACTCAAGGTTTTTTCACTTCCCAGATAAAAAAAAAACTTAAGGGCCTGATTTCAAACCAGCATCTTGACCTCAGAGATACCGGCGATCGCCCACTAAATGTGTTTACATTTACTAAAAATCTGGGCCTTTGAGAACCATTTAGAAAAAAAGACTAAATGAATTATGCCGAGTCAACAATCCAAGCTTCCTACATCTCCATCAAGCTCCCCGAACAGATCAATTGTCTAAAATAAATTGATTGCAAATATATACTCACCTCGATCTTGAACAGACAAACAGGACTCGAGATCTGTTTATATAATTTTAAATAATCACATCACCCATTAATATTTCTATTAAATAATATTATAGTCTTCAGGGGACTGTTTGTTAAAAATATATATTATTTTTACTTCCGAAGCTATACAAAGTATAGAAGGAAGTTATTGGTCAGATATTCGAAGTTTGAGTTATCAACGGAATTAAATGTTTTTCGAACTCCTTTATCGACACGAAATTTTATATGTGAATCCAGAAGACCCTAAAGAACACCTATTGATTTTCAACCAAATGAAAGGGGAGGGGGGTTCAGGAGGACGCTCAACACAAAAACTCTAATAACTCCCGCCATTGTAAAAACCGGCACGAATTTTTATATTTAAATTGAATACCCCATAACGATGGCACCTATTAATTTTCTGCAAAATCTGTCGAAGGGAAGGGCTATGACTCAGAGTATCCTAATAACTGCCGATGTCATAAATAAATCAACACAAAATTTAGTATGAGCATTCAGAAGCCACTTTATCAAATATTGAGTTTTAGGCCGAAAGATCAATTGGCTTTGGAGGGACAGCAAATTCGTGATGGGGAAGTACATAGCCGATGATTAACCTACTTTTTTTTAAGGCCTAACCAAAAAATAATTCACCAATCCTTTTGGATTGTCACATCAAAAACAGTTTTAATAGATGAAGCACTCCTCAAACGTCTACTTATCACTTTTCGATTGATGCCATCTTTCAAAGCAGACCGTAATAGGCTAACACAATGTTCTAAGACATACAATTCAAGATTCACCTATAACGGGGGATTTTGAAATGACGTCAACATGAGCAGATTGTCATTTTACTTTTGAGTGACCTCATGATGATCAGTGTATTCAAATGGGCTTCTACAAATATAAATATCTTTATTTTAATTTTCAATAATAATGTAATACAATAATAATACTGTTCTAATAATATATAAAATTCAATTTTTTATAGACTATTATGTGACGGTGCCATCTGAATTTGTTCCAATTTTGAAAGGGTCTAATGCTCTACAAAAAAAGCTCTCTCTCCAAAGCGATTCAACAGTTTGGGCTAACATTCAATATTTGACTTAACATAGTGGCTTCTGAAAATCCTCTACTAAATGTTCTGTCGATACATTCATTACGACAGTTATTACGGATTTTCAGTTGAGCCCCCCCCCCCCCCCCCATTCTTCCGATTTCGCGGAAAATTAATACTTTCTCCTTATGGGGGTTTGCATATAAATAAAGCGGAAAATTAATACTTTCTCCTTATGGGGGTTTGAATATAAATAAATAATGTCATGTCGATACATCCATTATCCATCGGCAGTTAATGGGGTATTTGAGTTAAGCCTCCCTCTGATCCTCCCCTCCCGTTCGGCTGACTCCGCTGAAAGTTAACAGGTATCCTCATTAGAGGATTCATCATATAAAATTTCGTATCGATTCTATTCGTGTGTTCACAGACACACACTCATACTTCGCTTTGAGTAGCCTCTTGAAAATAAACCGTTCCGATTGGGACTTAGAAGTTGAGAAATTATTGTCTTATGAAACTGTTCTTGCAGGATCGAAGCAACTAGACGCGCACTGATTATATATTTTTTGAGAGAATGGATGCTTCGTAATTTTTTATATTAAAGAATATTAAAAAAAAAAAATTCCAACATGCACCAAATTTCATCCTTCTACCAGAAAATGAAAACGTCGAAGGCTTAGCACCTCACAATCTATAAAGTTTAAAATAAAACGCTATGATAAAACAAATCTGGTGGTCATTTTCAAAATAATACATTTTGGAGGATGTTATTTTTTAATCCTTCTAAATCGTATATCTAAGAATGAATAAATTTTAGCAATTTCAAGAAAATCTTCATAAACATTTTTTTCTTTTTGGGGTATTGTAGTATGAATCAAATGAACGTTTTAAAGAAACTGTTTCGAGTTGGCACACAAAGGGTTGTTTGTCGAATGTCAAAAACACCAAACGACCTTCGAAAAATGTTAGTTATTGTGACTCATGTCTGGGCTTTAACTATGAGGTCATATCGCCTACTACCAGAGCACTCTTTCGTCACTCTGGTGGACATGAGCCCGACTCTTACAAGTCCGAAATTTTGTTAGCTGAAAATGTTTATTCACCAGGATAGAGGTCTTTAACGAGTACCTGACATTGTACAAACTCGAGACCATCGAAGGACGGAGTGCTCAAAGGTTTTTTCACCTCCCAGATAAAAAAAAAACCTAAGGGCCTCGGCCGGGTTTCGAACCCGCGGGTCTTGGGGAGCTCAGTAAGCAAGTATGCTACATCAGAGCCACCGGCAAACGTCTCGAAAAATGTGTGACAATTTCTCGATTTGTTCAAGTTTTACCCATAGAATTAGTTGACTAAAACACAATTATTCATGGATATTTGATAGATTGCTATTAGAACCATGAGTAAAGACCTAATTTTTCGTCCTAAACAAAATCAAAATGAAATAAAATATCTAAATTTTTGAATTTCTTGATTCAACTGCTACTAGAGCACCCACCAACTAATCATTCACGAACACACACAAATCAGGAGTCTGTGAATAAAACTTTGATCTCTGACTCTCTCGTGAAGTTTTCTTCAGGGTGCATTAAACAGTGAATTCCGCCTGTAACCTAATATCAAAAATGTTTTCATCCAAAACTCCCGTACATTATGTTAAGGGAAAGCAAGAACTTCGAAAATCAAAAGGGATAATATTAAATATGCAGGAACCATATCACCTTCCAGTAATATAATCATACGACTATCCATTGCACAATCGATTTTTATTCAATTCAAAAATATTCAATTTCAGACAATATGAGATGAAAAAAAATATACTACACATGATAGTTTATTTACAAAAAAAAAATTAAATAATTATAATAAATAAAAATAAATGAAAATATAAAAATCCATATTTATTCAATACTAAAGTAATCATTACAAAGTTTATGAGATAAACAAAAAATATATCTTGTACTGGTTCAGCGAAATATGAATTCGCTTTCTAATTTTTATTTATTTATAGTTATTTTACTTTTTAAATGTTCATAAGTATTTTATATAAATTAACAAATTAACATACATGTTTACAGTCGTTAATTTAAAACTAATTACAGATATAACAAGGCTATACGAGTAACAACTGTTATATATACACCGTTAACCATATACAACAGTTCTACACGAAAAACAACCGTTATTTTAGAATGTAAAAGCCCATTTATCCGAAGAGCGTCTCAACTCAACTTAATTTAAATAGTGGGAGGAAAAACTACATAACACTAAAAAGGGATTGAAAATAATACTTTAATTTGAAGAAAAGATCCTAGAACCTCAGTCAAAGATAATCAACCATCTTCGTAAAATAATATGAAAATGAAAATTTCCATAATACGGAAAAGCTATCTTTAAGACAAAAACAAAAATATTGATAGAAAAGAAAGCCAATCAGCATAAACCTACTGCGACAAACCTACAAAAAAAGTAAAGGCAAAAATTAATATAAAAAAAAAATCAGGCGATATTGTGCAAAAGTCTGTTATAAGTGACAATTCTATAGGGCCTAATTCACCCAAATTTTATCGCGAATAAAGAGTTTGGGGAGGGCAGATGAGTTCAATTTCAAATTCCAGCGGAATGAACTATTTACTTAGAATCGAGTGGAAAAAATGTGTATGTACAGTCCATTGTTTAATGTATGTTATACGTAGTCACTACATCAAAACAATATCGTGCATCCTGGGGCTGGTATTCACACCAGTGAAGGGCACCAATAATATGATGAATTCAATTAATCTACGACCTGCTGCGTAAGAGCGGCAAATGGACGTCTGGTGCCAATAGTTCATCCATCTGCCGCTAGTCTACTCCAGATAATAAGCCATCCCCCCTAATAATAATTTCCATCTTTTTGTACTGTTTCCTGAAATCAGCGATATAATCGATGTATACATAGTTGAATTTGGAGGGGGCCAGTAGCTTGAGCGTTAGCGTGCTTGTCTACCAAGCTCAAGAACGCGAGTCCGAAACCAGGCCGCAGGCCATTAGATTTTTCATCTGAGAATGGAATGCAGATGGAACTTTAACCCTACTCAAGGTGAATAATCCTGAGTAAGCAAATTTTAGGACTCCCATAGTAGAGTCGGGCTCATGTTCACCAGAGCGACGAAAGAGTGTTCTCGTAATAGGCGATATGACCTCGAAGTTGAAGACCGGGCATGAATCACAATAACTTAGTTGAATTTAAATAGATATACTTACCAAGAAAAAGGTACTTCACAATTAATTGTAATAGAACATTCCACGTCGAATGGGCGAATTAAGTTGAAGAAATATTTGCTCAATGAATAAACTGAATTACAAATAATGAAAATTTCGTTACATGACCACCTGGTAAATAATATATGGAATTTTCTCCCTTTTACCTTCAATTTATTTATTGAAGCACTAAAATCTATTCCCAATACTATAATATTCAAATTAAGATCTAAGTGAAAAAAAAAAAAAAAATAAATAAATAAAATAATCCAGAAGAACGCATCGTTCATCTATTAATTTGTGAACCTCACAAGTCCATAGTGTAATGGAAGAGTCCCAGAAAGATAAAAACGGAATCGAACCTTGTACTTGTTATTTCTTTGACCGTCGTAGTGTCCTGAAACTTGGGATAGGTTTCAAGATATATATATGCATACATCTAAGTAGTATACATTTAAATTCAACTCTATATGTACATATTATAACGGATAACTGGGATTTTACAGTTAATATAAATACATATAAATTTATAAAAAATTTATTTGTAGTTATACTGAAATAAGTATTTCTTTAGTCGTCAATGAGTGTGGATCAAATTAACATGTACTAAATGAGTGAGGTGGAGCTGCTGGAATAACGAGAGCCCGACTTACCAGGGCCGCCGCCATAGGGAGCGCTCCTGTTGGAACTGCTGTAAGAGTTCCTGATAGGGCCCCCAGTACTGGCACCATATCCTTGGTAGCCATTAGCACCCCAGCCACCGCTTCCGCCTCCTCCTGGAATAGACAAACATACACATTATATTCAAGAATTTCTACTTCAAAGGGGAAAATAAAATACTATATATTCCATGTGAATTTTCGTTTTATATTCATATTTCTTAAAAGTCACAAACTTCCTTAATATTTATTACTCCCTTCTGTACATTTAAAATGAAATATTATTATACATAAACCCGGGTGAAAATCGTTAAATGTCGTCCTTAAAGGGTTTTGCATCAACATTTAGAATTTCGTGTCGATACATTGATTAAATCGGTTATTTTGTTTTTTTAAATTTGATTGTAGGGATGGATTTTATACCCATATTATCCAAAGGCCCATATAACAGCCTCTCACTAGCACTTAACTGCCTATTCTCCTGTCTCTTTAATGAAGCGCAGGATCCTTGCGAAGCTCTGTATTGCTCATCGGAAGATTCTCCATCGGAGATGGGACGTGTTGCGTGGTATCCTTTACCAATTCACATCTTCTCCAGAAACGATTTTAGAGGACCGGACAACGAAAGAAGAACAATTGTTGTTTACCAATCGGATCATTGAGAAAAGTGTATTCAACAGGGCAGCCACAACTCAGTAAAAAACCATCTCTTTAAACTGGGTTTTGTTCCGGATCCTTTCAAAACAAAACTCATTTTAAAGATATTTTCTTAATGAGTGGTGTCCTGTTAGATACACGATCACTGCTCTCATTGTCCGGGTTGGTCAAGAAGAATTGTTCACCTTTTGTTGTTCGGACCTGTAACCAACTCTTCGACTACCCGGTTGTTGGCGGCAAGATGAGTTTCTTTAGATTAGTATCTTTCTGGTGAATCCCCAGCTTAAAAATGAGCTTTTTATTGAAATGTTCATTCCATATTGCCAAATTCAGTATGGTAAAATGTACAATAGAAAAAATTAATAATGACTAGAAATAAATAAAACTATTACAAATATTAAATAAATAAAACAAACTTCGGGTTTTGAAATATTTGTCTTGTGTTTATTTCTTGTGGAATAGACAATATTAAGAAAAAATATATATATTTTATTTATTATTAGATTTCCACAATATGTAGGCGTTTCTCTATGTATTATGAATATTACAAGCAGATATTTCCTCAATTGTACAATGAGGATTTAATGCTGGAAATTGTCTTATCTAAAGATGAATATAATATTCAATCTTTAATTTCTTAAGAAAGTAAATTTAATTGGTACTGCAAAGTACATGTAACTAATTTTCATATTAAAATCTGCTCAACACACCGGTGCTCATCACAAGTCGACACATTTTATATATGAATAGTGAGTGAGATACGCACCATACTGGTCCCATTGCCCCCATCCGTTTCCTTGAGTCTGGCTGTCCCAGGGTCCCCCGTAGCCGTTGGCTCCACCCCACTGGCCCCCGCCACTAGAGCCCCATGAGGATGGTGGCCCTCCACGGCTCCCTCGCCCGCCACTCCTTCCTCCAGAGCCACCTCGCTGGCTTCCTCCTCCCTGTCCGTCCTTCACCACCGCCTTCTTTACTGTGACACTTTTACCCCCGACGATGTGTTCCTTTTTCACTAAAAAAAAAAAATTAAAAAATATATATACAGACCGTTATGCCAGAAATATACAAAAATAACAGACTTTTAATCGACATATATAAAAACAAGGAAGTATAAATGAACACAATTAATTGCCTCTTAAATGGATCCGGAGGCATCGGATACAAAAACAAAAGTTAGAGCAAGTTTTCATAAACCTATAAAAAAAACCAGAACAGGGCTAACTTTAGTGGAATGTGCGTCAGGGCTCCACCATACCTCTGCCCACTCCTACTGTGAAAAAGTTTCCGTTTACTCATAATGTTTTCTGTTTTAACACTGCTCGCGATGAAATATTATTTTGAACTGCAGAAAAATTGGAAAGGGGAAGAGACTGAATGAGTGTATGGAATGACCCCAACTACACTTTCTTTTCGGTGTATTACCCTGAAATCGTAATACACATGTAACATTTTAAGATGGTATATCGTTTTATTTATAGTTATAATTTATATATATATATATAAATTAAAATGTACTAGAATTATCAGAGCTCTGTTTATTGAGACTACTTTCAACATCGTATCACTAAATGGACTACGAACTCCCCAAGCCAGCAACCTTGCGTAGGATTCAGTTCGGCGGTCTGCCGACAGAGCTAGCATATTTCCCTTCTCTGGTCACCTTCTCTGTTACGTAACCATTTTTGTAACTACTCTTATTACTAAAATTTGAATTGCTGACCTAAACAAATATTTCCTGGTTTTCCCTAACTGTGGACATCATTTAAAACAATTAACTGTCAAAAATGTAAGTTTTATTTACATGAATGTATTTTAGGCAATATTTATAATTATTTTATAGCTTCAATTTAAGAAAGAGGACATTGACATTATGTTATATGAAAAAAAAGTCGTTGGTGAAACCGGCAATGTACTTCTGGTTCACGAATTGATCAATTAAGCTGACGCTTTCCCACCAAAACCTATCGACCGTTTGGGCTAAAAAGATGTAGTTGGTCGACGAACATAGAGGCTACTGAATCTTCATATTAAATTTTGTGTCGATACATTCATTACATAGTTAGTATTTAGGGTTTTTGAGGTTAGCTCGACATGAAACTAAAGCGAATCCCTACTTTTCCATTTCTCCTAAATCAGTAAACCTCTGATTCCTAAGGCTGGCTCCTATGAGATAGTACTCGTCTTCCTCGAAGTTTCTCACTCCACTGGACCGATTGTTACTCTACTGTTTCATTAGTCTAGTTCTTTACAGCTCATTATTGTTATCATGTTTCTTGTTTATTTTTTGTTATTATTCTTAGGGGACGCATGTCCCAGAATAAAGATTATTTTTCATCTCATAGACACACGGGGGAAATAACAGTTTGGTTCAGATTTTAAAAAGTTAATAGCTAATAATAATTGTTCAATCTAACTCACATAGAGCCTTGTCGACAGGATCGTAGTCGTTGTACTCTATGAAGGCGTACCCTTTCCTCTTTCCTGTCTGTTTGTCCATGACCACGTTGATCCCAACGATGGTGCCGAACGTAGTGAAGTAGTCTCTCACCTCTGCTTCCGTCTGTTCTTTAAGACCACCAACAAACATCTTCTTCACATTCACATTGGCGTTCGTCTGTACACCACTTTCCTGGGGAGGGAAAAACAAAATAAACAATAAAAGCGAATTCTCTGTGCAAAAAATAATGAAAATGATTGATGAATAACCAAGTCCTCGGTAACGCACCGGCGATGTATTCCCCCTTACGAAATAATTAACTACGTTTTTGTACTCCCTCCTTAAACGTTTGGGCTAATTATCAATAGTTACTTAAAAGCACATCTAAATTTTGTCGATACTTTAAAATGACAAGTTTTAGGTTTTTTTTTAATTGAGCCCCCTTTTCAGATCCCCACCCCCATTCCCTTCAGCTAATTTCGCGGAAAATAGGTGTCCTAATGGGGATTTGAATTTAAATATAACATTTCATGTCGATCCGATCATTATAATGGCAGTTGTTGGGTTTTTTTTTGTTGAGTCCCTCTTCCCATCAACTGATTTCGCGGAATATTAATAGGTGTCGTCCTTAGAGGGATTTGAATTTACAAATAAAATGTCAGTGCGAATACATTCATTACATCAGTTATTAAAGTTTTTGTGTTAGGCCACCTCCCTAATCCCAGATTTGGCTGAAAATTGATAAGGGTTGACCTTATGGGGTTCTGGATAAACATACAAAATTTCTTGTAGGTATATCATTATATTGGGAGTTTATCGTGATCAGAGTGCTCCTTTTGGAAGCAAGGGGTCGGAAAAGATAAAATTCCGGTTAAATCTCAACATCGAATTTCTGACAGATTACAAAATTTCCCTAACACTTCGTATGTGGGGAAGAAATATTCATATTAGACAAATAGCACATTATGAAGCGTTCTGTTCAACTTTAACAGTACGGTTTAACAATATATCGTTCCCGCCATTTCCACTAACACCCCTCCTTTCTGTGGACAATGAAATTATGAATTTTATATAACT
Organism: Aradus depressus; assembly: GCA_963662175.1. Lineage (NCBI taxonomy): Eukaryota > Metazoa > Arthropoda > Insecta > Hemiptera > Aradidae > Aradus > Aradus depressus. The sequence goes on from OY759214.1 coordinate 81,747,304, forward strand.
TACATCTCTGGGTACGGCTCTTTTGGAGTCAACTTCCCTTCCGTCAATTTTGTGAGGTCTATTTTTCATTGCCTCATCAACCATAGCTGACTGGGCATATGTGACAAAGCCGAAACCTCTCGATCTAAAAGTAATGAAGAAAAATAGTATCTTAATACACGAATAATTCAAGAAATTATATTTGAATAATCAAAATATATTGTTAACTTACTTCTGAGTTTGAGGGTGTTTCATGACAACAACATCGACGATTTCGCCCCATTGTTCATAAAATGATTTCAAGGACTCGTCAGTTGTCCTGTAGTCCAGTCCTCCAATAAACAACTTTCTAAATTGTTCTCCCTCTGGATTGTTGTCCTATTTACCAATATAAATGTAATTTATGCGTCAAGAATAAGTTAAATGAATAAACCATTGCATCAAAATAATAGAAACTTATTTGATAATCCAGTGTACAATAAAAAATACAACAGTCTGATCTAACTGAATGGGGTACAATAAGAAATGGCTACCGGTGAGGTGTATCAAACTACGACATAGAAGCCAACAGAAAATGTTAGAGGAAGCTCGGCATTTTTCGAATAATAATGATACACAAAATGTAAATAACAATAAAACAAAAACGAAATAGGAATTTTAAGTGTTTGCACAAACATAAATAAACTAAACTTTATTACTCAGAGCAAAATATGCGTCAATTAAAAAGTGAATACAACAGGCAACACAAACCATGTGCATTACGAAAAAAAAATTGAACAGATTTTGAGCAAATGGGAATAGGCAATATAATTCAATTTTAACTGTTTAAAAACCATCAGTCAAAATGAAGAACAAATCAACAAAATAAAACTATATTTACGGCAAACCCGGTAAAATGACCTTAGGTTAATCAAGATTACTAGCAATTTAGAATCAATAAGGTTAATTACATATACGTTATACATGAATAACTTACGTTGGCGCCGGGACGTCCCATTTTTAAAATAATAAATTATACAAAACAATTATATAATAAATACAAACAGTAGATAAAGCGACGCTAAGCCCTTAATGGCGACTTGCCTCGACGTAGGACTACGGAAGTTTTCGGTACTAACAAAGGCCATCTTGATTTTGTATCATAACGGCTGAGAACTAGCTTTCCTAACATAATTGAAAGTACGTATATTAGCAATGAAAATCCAATTAGTAGAAAAAGAAAAGCCAATTTTTAAAAATTAGACTATAATAATCATCTCCTTGTAAAAAATATTTTAAATGAATGTATAGCAATTCAATTTAACAGGTTCTCATAGATATAGATATAGAGCAAGTTCCAGGATTCATCGATTAGCTACGTGGAGAGGGAAATCTGAATATGTAGTAGCATTTGGTCAAAGTCAACTATTTTGATTGGTAATACATAACAAATTGGTATTTAATTAACTGTTAACTTGAAAAATTACAGTATATTGATTTAGAATTTATATTAGCTGGAACTACTTATTACATATATTTACTTTATTTTCCCTTTCTTGGTTTGAGCAATAGACAGGTGTAAGCCATACAATTTTAAATGAAGTTGGCAGCTTATGAAAGAGTATGATTCACTGAAGCGAAAAAATATAATAGTAGTATTTAAGGAACTTCTCCCAATTTTTTTTTGCATGCTCTACAATATTTGTCAAAATTAATTCAGAAATTAAAAAGTCGTCAGTGAATCACCGGCAGGTGCACATTTCTTCAGCTCGAAGTACATAATATGTACTTAGATTGTTCTCGATGCATTATTACATCGGCAGTTATTAGTTTTTGAGATAACTCAAAACTGAACTCTGAATTCCCATCCCACTTCCCTTCGGACGATTTAGATGAGAATCATTGCATTCTGGATACACATAACGTTTCGTGTCAATATACTGATTCTATCGGTGATTATCGTGTCCACAGACAGACATGAAATTTTATTTCCTCAGCTATTTTTTTTTCACTTTTGGATTTAGGGGATCGGAAAAAATTTAAATTCTGGTGTAAATTCAACATTAAATTTTGCACGATTACTAAACCTCACCGATAGGACTAAGTAATTAGGGAAATGATATTAATGGAGGATGAATTACTTGAATAATGGAAATTCCAAAATTACCTTTAAATTGATATTAACCCTTCTTTTTTCCTTGACAAGTGTATATTATGGTCCGAATGAATCCTCAGGTTCCTCAAAAGCAGAGTAAAGATAAGTGCAATCCAAGTAAAAACAGCTTACAATTAGAGGTATAATAACAAATGCATTTATATAACAGTAAATATTGTCAAAGTGAATACAATAATAACACAGATAAAGCTTATAACATTAACAATATAATACCAACAATAACAATATAAAACAAATTTTACAAAAAAAACAATTCCTTATGAAAACATAATCTTGTTCAAGTTGATGGCTACTAAAAGAGCTCAAAGTTCCCCGATAGTAGACAAAATATAGACATATCAGTAACATTATGGTGGCAAAAGATTGATGGCAAGAAAGAAAGATATTCAGGTTGTAATCAAAAGAAGGGTTAAGTGAGGAACGGAAGATGTGAAACTCAACATTTGGACGTGTGCGCCAATTAGACATAATATAGAAAATCAGGAAAATGTAATCATAAGTTTAGGGAAAGAGTGGGGTACAAAATAATAAAAAGACAGATGTGGGAAAGGTATGTATCGATGTTCTACGAATAATTAATAAAAAAATTACAGCACTTTTACAAAATTTACCAGCCACAAGTTTTTCGTTGAAAAAATAAGCAGAAATTATTATTAAAGCATACAATATTATACTACCCTCATGTTTGAAAAAAAAGTGATGTTCTAATAACACGATTGGGCTAATGTATCCGAAGAAATAGAATGTTGACCCTCCTTATAGTGTTGCATTACAGGTTAGTTAGATATTGTGACATGCCCGGGCTTTAGCTACGAGGTCATATCGCCTCCTACCAGAGCGCTCTTTCGTTGCTCTGATTGACTCCAAATTTTTACTCACCTGTTTTTTTTTTCAACGAGCACCTGACATCGTACAGGCTCGAGATCATCACTTAACACCCCTTCTGAAAGACGCCATGCTCGAGGTTACAGGTTAATAATATATAAGTGACGGAAAAATTTAGGGAAAATCAACTGAGTTACACTTTGTATATTTGTATTGAGTATTGTTATTAATGTGGAGATCCGATAATAAGGCTCGTAGTATTGTTTTATTTTATTTTTTTAAATTCTGAGATGTATCTGAATAAAGGTTTTCAAAAAGAGAATGTATTCTCCGGTATCTAATGTATGAGTTCGGTACTGATTCCATATAAGTAGAAAGTCAAATTTAAACAGGTAAAGTTAGCCAATATTCCAAGGTTTTTTCAAGATTCGACAAGCTAACTGTTCAGTTTCACTCTCCTTGAGGTACACTTTGAGAACAGGGTCCAGCGACATGTGAATATGACTGAGCACTGTCTGGAACTGAACATCCGGGATGATACACCTGAACTTGTCATTTTTACAATAGTTGGCCACATAGTACTTGGACATAAGATCGTGTATCAACTTGGTATAGTGGTTGTCTATAGAGGAGAGGGTCGTTTGCTCCTCACGATAGCCTTCTTTAAGAGAGTTGAGGTAACCTTCTGTCAAGATCGGAACTATGTAGTTCACCTGAAAAATAAATAAATACGATATTTGTATATTTTATTACTAACTGTATTACTCGATGTTGTCCGGGGAACGTGAGTCAATCTTTGTCATTCTTCGTTAGCACATTCATATAGTATTCAATATTCAGTTAATTACATGGAAATCGAGATCGTCATTCATTGATTCGTGGGACCGGATCATACCTGGGACTGGATCTACGGCAGCTGGTGACGAAGCCTGGCTAGGCTACCCAGTGTTCAGCCAGTTTGTCGGCTCCTGGCGGGAGCAAAAAAAATCGGTGACGGGCTGGGGCGACCACCGATTGCCACATGCTGGTCGACAGGTGGCCGCCCCCGGCCCACCATAACTTTACTTTAAGCACTAGTCAGATCCCGAGCTCCCTCTACAGACACGACGGGTGATGTACAAAAACAAGATGCACCCGAAACAATAAAGAGCAATAATAAATGATCGTTTCAAAAAACAGGAAAAAGGGAATGCTGTTTTTATGTTCTGACCTGAAAACAAAGTTTTAGACTTTGAAAATCTACAACCCCCCTCTATTAATACATTTTGTCCATTTAGTAATACTATTCTAAATTATCCTTACCAAAACCTTTAATTATATATAATCCGGTAAATTAACCTGGGATCACCACAAAGGGAATTGCTGTCAAGTTAAGAAGGGGCTTTGAAAGTCTGTAACGCCCCCTCTCCACTCCATTTACATAGTTCGGCAACTTAATACTATTCTTTCTTATCAAAACTAATTAAAGATAATCGAGTAACATAACCTGAAACGAGATCACCATAAAGGGAATTCTTTCACTCCTACGCCATAGTCAAAAGCGATGGCGAGGACGGGTTGATGGTAATATGGAATCTCAACCACCACTGAAGCGATCCCATTTAATTTGTTTTAATTAATTTAAGTTATATTTCTACCTGAGAGAACCAGTGAGCTATAAAATGTTCAGGATTGGAGATGACTTTTTCATAATGTTCATCCAGAATTAAAACTCCGATAGGAAGGTGTTCTCCTCTTGGCTGGCGAAACTGTTCAGCAATCCTTCGTGCTATATCTGAACCGTCAGAAGCGAATGTCAACATAACAGACTTGCTGAACTTGCTCTAAAATAACAAAAAATACAAGTCGTGATGAATAGCTCAATGGGGTGCCAATCAACATGTAGGAAAACCCCTTTTTTACTTTTTTTTTTACAATTTCTTCTTTAAGATCTCAGAATCAGAATGAAACCACTTTTGGAAAATGACCTTGAATCGTCTACAGGATGTCCTTTTTAGATGGCCCGGCGGAATTTTCGAACATGGGCACAGGAAAATCCCAGAATATCGTATTCTTGTCGTCACCAGATGGTTCACAGCATCACCGGAAAGAAATTAATTGGTCTTTATTTCTACCGAAATAATTTAAATGGAGCACAGTTTCTAAATTTCTTGAGATAGGAATTATCAACTTTACTAGAAGAGGTTTCTCTGCAGCAACGGCAAAGAATGATACTGCAGCTTGATGGATGTCCCGCACACATTTCTCTGCAGGTGAGAGATTATTTAAATCGTCACTACCGGGATAGATGGATAGGACCTCACGGCCCCATCAGATTACCCGATCTAACTCCGTTAGACTTTTTCTTGTGGGGACATTTGAAAAACAGCGTTTATGCCAATCAGAACCCTGCAACATCAGTTGAAGAACTGCAGCAAAGAGTGGAAAATGCTTGTCGATCCGTCTTTCCTCAGTCTATCGCACTGAGCACCAGCGAAGAGTGGTTAAGACGAGCCAATCTTTGCATCTTCAAAGAGGGCAGGCAGTTTGAACATGAAATGTAGGTTCACCAACCTCTAGGGGTATGGGATTTTTTTATTATTAAAAATAGCTAACAAAATGTATTGTTTTTTTTTGTCTTTTAATTTTGAACCATAACTTTATAATTTTTTGACCAATTTAAAATCGGGTTGCACCATTGATTTCAGCGTAAAAAATCCTTTAAAATGATGTATCGGAAGGTATAGGGTCCTATTTGAAATTTTTAAGTTGTACAGGTCGAAATTTTAAACTAGACTGAAAAATATTAAATACGTATTTTTTATTTTTTTTTATAAAGTTATCGGTTCAAGAGAAATTCAGCCGGGCCATCTAAAAAGGACACCTTGTATATGTTCATCGTTCCATGTGCAACCTTAAAAGGATAGATTTCGGTCAAATTTGGGAATTTCATTCCTCTCAGTGGCCAGCGATTTGCACGTAAAACGCTCAAATGTTTGGGAAATGCAACGTTTTATGATTAGAATTTTCAATGTGGATGTTACACGAATGAAATGCAAATATATTTAGCAGTTCTGCTTTTGCTCTGTTGCACTCATTTTGCAGTTTATGATTAATGAGGCATAAGCAATATTAGCAGCTGCTCTTGACTGTTGCTTAAGAGGCACAGCTTTGCGGCAATGTTTTCTATACACGCATTGTTATCAGGGGCATATGTGTTGACATCCATTGATATACGTACGCCTCTCGAGATCTTAAAGAGTTACCATGCGAGACTATCGACAATGCTGGGTGCGATAAATAGAAATTAATTAAACAGTCTGAAAAATTAAAAATTCCATCTGTTGGTAAGAACGGTTTCTTGCTAATTGTCCTGTAATTACTAAGAAATTGAATAAAATAATCTGAAGTGAGGGGATATACTTGAATTTGTTAATAATTTTAATATTCAATGGACTCCTACAATGCATTTGTACATAATAAAGATATATTAAATAAAGTAGATAATATCACAACGTCATATAAATATTGAAAATACATTTTACCACTTTTTTCCTTTGAACGTTGCCATTATTATTAATTTTTTTTTCAGGCACGTCTCGGTCGATGGAGTTTTCTTTTGGAAAATGATCCCTCAAGGTTATATGCAAACTGTTTTTTATATTTTGGTAATCATCAGGTCGGAGTATTCCATCCCAAGTTCCTTTTACTGAAATTGTTTTCCGGGCTAATTAGTTATTCAATTATTATTATTCACTTAATTCAAATACATTTATGATTAAATAAAAACCAAGTTAATTAAGAAAAGATAAAAACCTTCATAAAATGTTGTAATTTTGTCAGTTCTATGAATTTGTTCTTCTCTGGCAATACGTTCCATTTCTGAAAAAATTGATTTTATTTTTTTTATAATGATAATTATTATTGGTGAAGGTTCATATTGTATAAATATAATGATTTTTTTTTTTTTTAAATACCTTCGAAGCCATCTTTTACATAAAACACTGCGTCATAGCGTTTGATTTTCTCTAATGCAGACACTATGTCTCCCAGGGTGGCATCTTTATCTTGTGCATACGTTTTTAAGACTGTTTCTGTTGGGTCCATGGATTTGTATGCATTTTCTATGCACTGCAACATTGAAAAAAATAATATTACAACATTTATAGGATTATTCTAATTTATTTTTCAATAATATACATGTTGGTGTTCCACCAAATTGTTTATTATTTTATTTTGCTACCGCAAAGCATTCCGCCACACAAAAAAATTAACATTGGCAATATCGTCGATAAAAATGCAAACTATCAAATGTGAAAATTAGCACATCGATCAAAAATGTATACATCACGGCATTCATAAAGGCTTTTATGTCCATTTGAAGGTAGTTATATTATTAAATATTTCGAAAAAGCACATGCGCAACTTTACTCCACACAGCTTTTAGTTTTCATATCCTTTCCCTCCAAAACAAATCGACCGTTTGAGCTAAAAATCAATAATTGACTTACAGAGAGGGTTCATCCTCTTATTAAATGTGCTGATATATTCGTTATTCATCGGCAGTTATTGGGGTTTTTGAGTTGAGCGCCCTCTGGTCCCCCTTCCCTTCGGCTGATTCCGCTGAAAATTAATAATTGTCGTCCTTAGAGGGCTTTGAATTAACATATGAAGTTTCGTGTCAATACATTCATTAGAACGACAGTTATTAGAGTTTTTGTTTAGAGTTCACCCCCAATTCCCCTCTCCCCTTTGTCCGATTTGGCTAAAAATCGGTAGGTGCCGACCTTAGTGGGTTCTGGATACATATACATAAAATTCCGGTGAAAACGTAACATCGAATTTCAGACCAATTGCATAACTTCCCGTATACTTCGTATAGCTAGGGAAGCAAAAGACCTGAACAAAGCCAGCTCACCCAAAGGACTTAACAACTCTAACGAAACATATCTAGATGAAATTATTTATAAAATCCTTAACCCTTCTTACTCATTTTCTCTTCCTTCAATCTTTACCCTTTAAAAAAAATTTATGACTATACTATTTTAACTTTCCAACATATCCACTATTCTCTCTTTCTAACAGTCTTACAGAATGTATAAAATATTAATCTAAAAAAAATGAAACAAAGTAACGGGCAAAAACAATATCCTGAAAAAAATGTCTTATTTAATAAACAAAAAAAATTCTCCTAACTTCTGACACATATATCACATCTATGGACCTCTCCTTCTTTTAGCATTTTATTATCCTTCTTTCTATTTCCAGTTTGTCAGTATGTTTCTATCATTTTGTTAAAATTAATAATTGCATTTGATGTGGAAGCAAAGGTGAGCCGGCGGATTCTGGCGGCCAGCCCGTGGACCCTCACCGTGGCGGAAGATAGGCGTCTTGACATCTTCGAGAGGAGAATACTCCACAGGATCTTCGGTCCCACTCAGGAGGAGGGCTTCTGGCGCATCCGATACAACCAGGAGTTGTACGCACTTTATGCCGAGCCAAAATTGTCGCACTGGATTAGAGTTGCCAGACTCCGTTGGGCTGGACGAGGACCTTATAGAAAACTCGCGAATGTGACACCGGAGGGTAGGAGAAGAGTGGGACGACCCAGAAGAAGATGGCTGTAGACCGTGAACAGAGACGCAAGACAGTTTGGTGCGGTGGGCTGGTGGAGACTGGCCCAGGACAGAGCTGCTTGCGGACATTTCCTGGAGGAGGCCAAGGCTCCAATATTTCCCCTAAAATAAATTTTTTTCCCGAAGCAAGAAAATAAGTAAGAAGGATTAAACAAAATGCGCATTCCTTGGATCTAAATCGATGAGCGAAAATTTTCGATTTTCTTGATTTTTTTAAGGGGAAAATATCACTAATAATTAGCTACTCATAGTAATGATTAATATATAGTAATTCTGAATTTTCCTCCGTCATAGAAACCGAAAACAATACATCCAGCAGTTTGGCTGTGTCTATCTGGCTCAGCTGGAACCACTCCCACTCTCCGTGTATCGTTGTGAAATTGCCAAACCTTACATATGGTTACGCTGGCAATAGAGGACCGCCTAACAATTTTATCTGTAGTTGAGATTACAACACAGATAGTTACCCCTATTCTGAGTAGATCGAGTTGAAGTGCTCCGGCAAGATCCTTCCAGGACGGGTAGTGTGGGGAGGCCGGGGTTGCAGATATGATCCGACACAGATCTCCAAGGACCTTCCTCCCTGACTCATGGAAGAGGTAGGTCACATGCGTTCTTTGGGTACGCTCCTTCAGTTTCACAGCAACCTCTTCATCTGAGTTTTTTGCTGATAACACCGAGTTACGAATTTCCTCCAAAGCAGGATCTAACACTGGACCAATATGAGTTACTCGCTTTTTCCTGGAAAAACAACAGAAAAAATATAGAATAGATAGGAAACTAAAACGTGACAATTAAAAGTGTCAGGGGGAATCCAAGTAACTGTCGATACCGGATTGAAGTTAATAGTAACGTTGCACACTTGTCCATTTTTGAAAAAACCTGGCCAAATTTAATTTTATCGATTACGTTTTAGGTAAATCAGTAATCATAAATGCATAATAGTCCAACGTCTGAATTAAAACTTCGTTCATAGTTTACTATTTGTATTGTTATGCATTTAGTGTAGTTTTCTCTTGTTATTGGTTCAATTGTTGTTTTTTACATTATACTAAACTAAACGCTAGTTATATATAAAATTAACTAGACCATCTTTCAGAGAAAATAATATGAAGACTAAATCCAATATATATGAATAATGATAGCTTTCCTTCCTTACTCAGTATAATAAAAAAAAAACTGAAATAACTTACGCTTCATTAAACATCATTATACCTTAAAAAAACAAAAAAATGACAAGCAAAAATCAAATCCCCCAATTAAAACAGAATTATCTTAAAAGTTTTGTTAGACGCACAAGCAACATTTCACATTCGCAGAAGAAATAATAAAATTGGTGGAGAAATTTGGTGAAACCAGTTGATAAGTTATCAAAATATAACTATTTTCGATGTATCGAAATAGCATTCATGCTTCAAGACACAAATCTAGTAAATCATGTTGCGAGATTAACTATCGAGTCAATATCTTTTATAACTGGACAACACTTTGTGTTCTGAAAGTGATTATGAAAAAAAGAAATATTTCTGAACCAATACCTTCAACATTATTTATACATTTTCTATGGAGAGGGGGGGGGGCGCGCGGGTCAAAACAATTTTAACAATCGAATGGGTGACTATAATACTATTTAAGTTTGTAAGGCCAAAAAAAGATCTTAGTCATGTTTCTATCTGTCTGTGGGCAACTTCTAGTTCCCAAGTGAAACTCAAAATGTATTTTTGTCTTAGTGTCAGTCAAAAACAGGGCATAATATGCGGTTCCAGACATTTTTTAGCGTCGTGCGGCTAAAATAGATTCTATTTGTTAAAATTTTGAGAGGAGGGTGGGCAAAAGTTTTCGACATCTAGACAAATAATGTCATATTTAAGGTTGCGGATCATATGAAAGAGAATCAAAACATAAGTTACAAAAATATTTTTTTCATTATTTTGAAACCATTAGCTAAAGCTTTCACCCATTGCTGGGGTGTTCCCTCTTAGCTTAATCTACGGGTCGGAATATTCGAAAATAACAAAAAAACAAAACATGAATGCATATAACATAAACATACAGATAGGCCTTCCTATTCTCAAAATTCATGGGGAGTTGAAACTAGAAAAAAAAATTCATCCGTCGTCTTCTCTAGCCTTATTTGTTAGAAAATTCCCAAAACTAAATAAGAATCTTATTATCTTCACGATTAGCTGCACTTATTTTTTTTCAGACTTTCAGCATCAATAGTCCTGTGGAGGCCCTTAGGTAATCGAAATCTCGGGGCCCCTTCCCAGATTATTCCCTAATACGTTTTAATTTTTACCAACTGGTCATTGAATCAGATCATCAGTAATGTAATTACCCAATAAACTAATTAATTATTTTTGGTTCGATTAGTTGAACTTATAAAGGGCTCGTTATAATTTTAAGAACAGAATTGAACTTTATATTAATGAGTATAATAAAGAAATACTGGCTAGTTGTAAAATCAATGAATAAAAAAATGTACTAAATGTACTTAAAACCGCGAGATACTTCAACTTTATAATATAAAAGATTCAATTTGGAATTTATTATATAGAATAATTGAGGATTATTCCAAGAGTTTTTACTAAGATAGTTGCAGTTTATTTTAAAAAAAAACTAATATTATTTCAAACTAGAAGAAAAAAATGTTCAGCTATAAAAATATAGGGAATTTGAATATGAATATCTTTACCGTTTTTTCAGAATTGTTTCCTGAAAATAGGAGGTTTCAACATTCTGGACTTTTTTCGTTTTTGATTAGAAACATTTTTACATCAAATACTCCCCTGAGTTTTTTATCCAATATTTCAGGAGTAGAGAACAATTTTTTATTGTGAAATATTGAAAACTTTTTTTTGCGAAGAAAAACTAGGTTTCAATTTTTTTTCAGTATTAAATAAATATTATTTTGATACTGATTATGGTGCCCCCCAGAGGCGCGGGACCCATAGGCAACTGCCTACATTACCTCATTGAAGGGCCTATGTCGTGATTTTTTGAAAAACTGTTTTTTTCATGGAAGAAGGACCTGTGTGATGTGGAGCAAGCACCTGCATAGTTTTTAGTGCAATACTCTGTCACTAGATGCCATAAACCTTGATTAATGAAGGCTTGAACGGAAAAGGTCATGTGGAAGAAGGGTTTTTTCAGTTCAAAATTGTGCTCCTGTAAAATTTGAAAAACCTGAAATAGGCCCTTCTTCCAGACACCTATTTATTTATTAATCCGGCACTAAGGATTATAGAGGGGGAAAGAATTTGGTTCTTTCGGATATTCTGACCGGAGAAGCATTCATTTTAGAACTTTGAAGAAAAAAAATACATTTAGAATCTCAGAAACTTCTCATTTGATAATTAGTTAGTTATTATGACTCACGCCCAGGCTTTTAGCTACAAGGTCATGTCGCCTACTACCTAAATGTTCCATGTTCTAAATTTGTATTCACCTAGTTTCTTTAACGAGTACCTGACATCGTACAAGCTCGGAACTCTCGCTTAACGTCCCATCCGACGAACGGCGTGCTTAAGTTTTTTTTACCTACCAGATAAAATAAACTAAGACGCTCGGCCGGGTTTTGATCCGCGATCTTGAGCTAAGTAAGCAAGCATACATACCACTGAGCTACTGGCGCTATTATCTACACAATTATATAAGAAATAATTTGGTTTTCACGAAAGTTATTTTTTCGATATCTCGTATCCCAAAAACATAAGCCTTTGACCAACAAAACCCTGAAAAATATATTTTTTTTTTGATGTTTTTGGAGGTAAGGTAAACAATTGTCGATACCTGATAAGAGTATATTGTATAATAAATTTCGAGGTTAGTATAAACGTAAATTCAAACCAAAGACAGCAACGGGACTACTAACTCACACCGATGGGGGACACAAAAATATTGAGGTAAAAATAACTTCTCTAATAAGAAAAAGTGCTATAATTTTAATGGCTTTAACAACTTATAAATCGAGAAACGCGGACATATTCTGGATACTTACAATAAATAAATAAAATCAAACATATTTTTGAAAAATTGTTTATAACACAAAAAGTGTATACATATCGGTTTCGGCATCATACATCTTCCAGCTCTCAATTCTCTAGTTTGAACGAAATGTACTGGAACGACTATAGTTTACAGTATCTATGAAGATAGATGGAAGATATGCAGTTTACAGTATCTATGAAGACAGATGGAAGATCTACTGTTTACAGTATCTATGAAGACAGATGGAAGATCTACAGTTTACAGTATCTATGAGCATAGATGAACTTATAGAATAGTTTATTTATTTTTTCAATTTGTTGTATTTTATTACATTTTCTGACGTATTGTTCCATTCTTGTATGTGTACAATAAATAAATACAACAGCGTGAATTATAAACTAAGTTTGCTGAGTGCGAACCATTCTTAGTAACTCTGTTAAGGAACGCCTCCTTCCTCCGCCTCGGTGGTTCTGACCGACTCATCAAGTCACTCAAGTGTTGTATTTTCTGTTCCTCAGATCATGATTACTGCTATGTTCATTACATAGTTTAGATTGTTCTAATAAAGTGGAAAAAAGGAAGAGATTCGAATTTCAACTTGAAAATCCCCATGGCTGTACAGTTAGGGATTTGTTTGGCTGAAATATTCTCTTCCTTTTTGAATATTAATGATAAAGCTAAAATTAAATATAAACTTATTAATTCTATCAAGATAAACTAATTTATATGTGATATACATGAAATTATGTTTATGCAACAAAATGATTACTGATGGCATGAGAATATTAATAAAATTAAAATCAGTATTTTTCTATCTTTAAAATAACTGAATGATTAACAATAACGATATAAATTGAAATAATAACAAAATAAATAAAGAAAATGACCAAATAGTGACTAGGATTTATGTATATGGAATAAAAATCACCACCCCACTAAAACGGATAATATATGTAGGAATACATTTTTGTAATAGACAATATATCAAAAGTAGTTTGTTTTATTTATTTAATGGTTTTGTTATGGTTATCACTTTTTACTAATTTTGCACAACACTTAATTGTAAATTTTCATATGGTTCATATATATATTTTTTGTATCTACTTGTATTTATGTTCAATGATGTTTAGAACTTTTTTATCCAATGGAATCTATTGAATTGAGAGGGAGGCGTGAAAACTGCAACGGAGACCTTTAATAGACTAAATAGATGGATCATTATTTATTAGTTCCTGTTCAGATATGGGGTGAAGACAAACTCATATATTACTCTATATATATATCCATTAATTATTAATTAAAATATTTCGACTTAAAATTGTAAATTTATTGTGTCATCAGCACTTCATTCTGCCTAATTTGTTCATCTCTCGAAATGAGCATGAGGTAAAGTATTTAGAAAAATAGTCTCAGTAGTACATTTTTAAATTTCAGAGGCTTCCGATGGAAGGAGTGGGTAACGGTCTTGTCTATAAAAGGGCTAGATATGACGTTGTCGGTAATGTGAATTTATAATGTATATCCCTGCCGACTGTAAGTAAACTGTTAAACGGCGTAAAATATCCGGTTTAGCATGGTAGTATTTCATGCACTGAGGGGTCCGTATACACATATACATACATGTATATAGGATATAATAATACAACATTTTATTAGATAACAAACAAATAATGATAAATATATTTGTTACAGTTATTATACTTTACGCTATAGTCGAGTCGTTAAAGATTACCGAAAAACTATTTTTCTTTTGATGCAAAGAACAAATTTTTGAAAAATATGAGAAAATGTCAAATATTTATATACGTATATATAATTTTTTCTTCAAAAATTGATCTGCATCAAAAAGAAAATAGTTTTTCTGTAATCTTTACATGGTCATAGATGCATTTTTCAAAATTTTTTGGTTCAGTTGTTTCAGAAAAAAATGGGCGAACATACATTTTTAGGCAAGTTTTAGTTTTTTTAAAGAATATAATACAATGAAAGAAAAATAACAAAGAAATATGTGTTTAGAATTAGTATTATACCCAGCTTTCATCTGACACTTTTAATACATTTATTAGAAGACAACAAAAAAAAATGGTTTCACTCTACATCTCAAAACATGTTTTGTTTTTCCACTTTTTCTACATGTAACTTTAGCACTGTCTGCGTTGGTAAGATCCATCTCTGGACAAGTGATTCGCCATAGTGATCTGTTTTTTTTTTTTGTTACAGAACCCTAAAAAATAATTTTCAATTAGACTTTGTTATTAAATGCAGTTTTTAATTGCAGGAAGAAGCAATATTCCAAAGTCGTCATTGTTGGAGCAGGTATTGCTGGCATTTCTGCAGGGGTAACACTTTATGAAAATGGCATTAAAGATATAATAATTTTGGAGGGTAACTGTCAAAATAATTGTCTAATCAATAAAGTTGTACAATAGTTTATTTTAATAAATTAAATTAATTATATGAAATTTATTTCAGCACAGCCAATGGCAGGAGGTCGAATTAGAACTATTAAGATAGATGAAGAATTACTTGAACTGGGTGCCCAGTGGATACATGGCACCCAGAATGAGTTGTGGACTTTGGCCAATCAGCATGGACTTATCTTCCCGGTCAATTCTTTTGAAGGCTCAGGTAAGTGGAATATAGGAAACGGTTCTGTTTGTTAGGATGCGTTCAGATAGGAGATACACCAGGTAACCTGGCCTCCAACCTAGTTCTATTCATCTTCGTGCTCCCCAGACACTCCTCTATTATTAGTTCTTATGCAGATCTAAATTGGCTCTTCCCATTCTCTCGTCGACAATATTTCTTAGGCTCCTTCCTCTATCAAACTGTATCTTCCCAAAAGCCTATATCTTCCAAATGCTTCTATTTAGATCCCATATCCAGCAGAAAGTCACTAGATCTCGTCCCTCTGACCCTCCCTCTGGAACTCTCTCCGCCATGCTTCTACTCTTCTTTCATTTAAATCCCTACTTTTCCAGTATCTCCTAATTCAGCAAACCTCTGATTCCTAATGCTAGCTCCTATGGGATAGTTCTCGTCTTCCTAAAAGTTTCTCACTCCATTGGACAAATTGTTACTCTATTGTTTCATCTTCCCAGTTGGCCCTCTGTTTGTCTTTATGATTTAGATATAATTCATTATTGTTATTATTGTTTACGTTATTATTCTTACTTTGTTTTATTTTTTTTCTTCAATTTTTTATTTTTCACTAGTTTATTTTCATTGTTTTTTTCCATTAACATTTATATTTCTTTAATTAATTCTTAGCGGCCTCTTTTCTTTATTCTTTTTTATTCTCAATTGGTTGATACGTATACTCCTTTGTTTATCTTCTTATGTCTTAATACTCTTGGGGGACTTAGGCCCCAGAATAAAGATTACTTTTAATTTTCATTTATTGCAAATGCTCTGTCCACTTTTATTAATTTATAATTTTTTTATTTATTTTATTTTTATTCATGTTGATATATTCTTTACATTTTTTTTAGTTAAACCTCTCCTCCTCTTGTCTTTCCTTCTCTATGTCGAAAAATAATTTATTGTTTCACATGAATTTCGACATAAGATATGCTTTAAATATGCCAGTCTACTTAATTTGCAATTCACTTATTTATTATTATATATGAAAAATTCATTTAAAAAAATACTTTTAGGAAATTTTTACAGATCTCACGGCGAAGTTGTTCCTTCACAGCATGTAGAAGAAGTAAAAAATATTGTCTCAGACATTGAGTTAAAATTAAAAAGTTGTAACATTGAGGAACTGTCTGTTAATTCTGTTGGTGAGTTTCTGTCTTCAGAGTTTGAAAAATATCTGGATTGTTGTGAGGATACGTCTGAAGTTAAGAGAATAAAGAGAGAGTTACTAGACTGGCATTTCAGGTTTGTGATTTTCGTGTAACACCTGATTTTGCAGTTATTTAACTTCTTATAATAATATTTATTTCCGTTAAACCATAACATGGTGAAAGGATACGTTATAAAAATCGAAATAAAACAAAATAGTAAATAACTAATTTAAAAAAATGATACTAGTAAAGAAAATTCATATTTTATATCAGTAAAAGAACTCTGCCAAGATAACAAAAATGAAAGCTAAGTATGAAATCATAGTTTTGTACATTCATGGTTTATATATTATGGTACATATGAGGTTCTGAATCCTCAAAATAAGATACATTCATTATGTAGCCAATTACTGTTTTTTTTTTTAGTGACCCCCCCCCCCCCCCTCCAATTCAGTCGATTCCGCTGAAAATTGATGTGTCATCCTTGTAGTGTTTTGAATTTAAGTATGCAATTATATTCATCATAACTGCAATTATTAGAGTTTTTGTGTTCCAGATACTTTATGGTAGATAACAGTTGTAGTAGTTTATTCAACCTGTCTTCACACGGATGGCGTGAATTTGAGTTCTGCGGTGGGGAAGATTTCGTGAACCTGCAGAATGGATTCTGCAGTCTCGTTGATATTCTTGTGGCTCGACTTCCAAAACATGCACTTAGAACCAACACTTCCGTCCGAACTATCAAATGGACACCATTGTCAAATTATTCAAGGAACATTTGCCAAATAGTTACAGACAATGGTAGTAATTAATACATTTTGTATCCATTTATTTTAATTTTTTTTTCATAATATCTATTAATAAAACTTAAAATTTTGTAGATGAAGTTTTCCAGGCTGATCACGTTATAGTAACTTGCTCTGTTGGATTTTTGAAAAATAATTGGAATATGTTTCAACCTCAGATTCCTACAATACATATTAATGTGAGTTTAAGCTTTAGCAGTAGCTCAGCTGTCCGAAATAACGGGGATTTTGGTATTTTTCAAGTTAGGAAACTTATCATCATGAATAAATACTTTTTTTTACTCATAAAACAAGAATCAGATTGGAATAATCCTGTAGAAATCGTGAACCTCAGTAAATTAGAAATTGTTATATGTTGGAATTATATACTTATGTAAATCAATAAAACTATCCCTGGGTAGGTATTTAACAGTAAAACCTCACTTATTAGGCCCTTATTAATTCGAAACTTCCTTAATTCGTACGTTGATTTTTTGGCATATATAATATTTAGTATTAATAATCTAGGAATTATGTACACGTACTATTGACCAAAATATAGTTGGTTACTTATTGTGACTCATGCCCAGGCCTTAACTACAAGCTCATCTTACATACTACCTACTACCAGAGCGCTCTTTCGTCCCTCTAGTGAACATGAACCTGACTACTATGGAAGACCTAAATTTTGCCTACCCTAAATTTTTCTTCACTTAAGCGATGATTCTCACAGCGTTTCGGACCCGCGATCTTGAGCTCAGTAAGCACCTATTAGTTGGGTCGGTGTGTACACTTTTTTATTTATTTATTAACTTTATAGTATGCACCTTGCACATGTACATCACTCCACGGACCAGCCAATCAGTCGCTATGGAGTGTACATCTAGGGACCTAAGCATCTAATCCTATTATCCTTTCTTTGGGAGCTGTACTGTGGGAGTTCTACATTTGACCCATCCAGGTTCAATTCAAAAAGTACCTGACTTCATACAGACTCGGAACTGCCATCCAAAGTCCCCTCCGAAGGACGGCGTGTTCAAAGTTTTGTTACCTCCTAGACCAAAAAACCTAAAGGCCTCAGCCCTGATTGAACCAGCGATCTCGAGCTTAGTAATCAAGCACTCTATCGCTGAGCAATGGATTCTCTCTTCCGGAACTATATGTATACATACACACATATATATATATATATATATTTTTTAAAAATGTATGTATAAGAAAAAGTATGTTTCGGAAAATCACAGAAGCAGCGTTTGAAGTGTGGAGGACCTCCTCCTTTCCTCTACTTGCTAAGGCTCACATACGTACACATTTTTTCTGAAATTAATTATTAGTACATTAGTGACAGTTTCCTTTCATTTTTCTGTCAATTTAAAATATACATTTGATCTAGACAATGTTTTAAAAAACTGTACTATTAAACATTTAATTAATTCAACTATTAAAATAAATTATCCTTTTTTATAGCTTATTTCAATGTTTTGACACCTAGCTAAGCAAAATTCGGATTTTAACTAATTCATATTTGATTTAGTCCCATTTAGTACGAATCAGCGAGGTTTTAATATATTTATAAAGAATTGCATATTCCTTATTTGTAAACACTGTCTATAATATGTGTTATCTGTTGAAAGGCTTTCAGTCACATTGGATTTGGCACGATAAATAAAATATTTCTCAAGTATGAGGAACCATGGTGGGGAGATTTGGAAGGAATACAACTTGTCTGGAATTCAAAAGAAAGAACCAAACAGGTTGCTACAAATTATTTTAAAATAAATAAAAATGTATAAATAAATAACCAAATAAAATATTCCTAAAACTATTAATTTAATATAATTATATTTTTAAAAATGGCTTCTAGATCGGAGGCGACGATATGGTGTGGACCTGTGATTTGACAGGATTCCAACCTGTGACCAACGTACCAAACCTGCTCCTCGGCTGGGTTGGTGGACGAGGTGCTAAGATACTGGAGAAACTCTCTTCTGGCACAGTTGCTCAACACTGTACTCTCTTGCTACGTGAGTTGACAGGACGTTCTAACATTCCCTCCCCAGTCTACTGCCTCAGGTTTGTACTTGTGTTCATCACAAATTAAAATTGATATTGGGGTCAATATTAGTATATATTTGTCATAGAAAACATCAAATCTATAATTATTATTAGTTTCTATGATCGTTGGTTCCGCAATAGATATCAGAGAATATAGATTTAGATTGTATCAAGGAAAAAAAAGTATAATGATTTCTTTGAATATATTTCCGCGATCTTTGTCGATATAATGGAAAACTAATAAAATAAATAAAAACAAAGAACTATTTTAACTTTTTTGTATATTGTTTAATTCCAACAAAATATTCACCGGAAGAGTACCGGTTTCGGCTTACGAAATTGCATCACGAAGTTCAAATACCTTTTGAACTCTGTGCTGAAGATATATACATGTTCTTGGTTTTTAATTTATTTATTTCATTATACACAATTGGTTCAGTGACGGAAAAAAACGTCTGTACCGTGAAATTTTCTCGAAATTATTCCTGCTTCTAATGCAATTAAAACGCTGGAATTTGACTTTTAGGTCACACATAAGAAAAAATCCAAAATATATTTTGAGCTAAACCACTCAAAGAAATTGTCGAAAATACGAAAAAACTGTACATACTTTATAACTCGAAAACTGTTTATTATATTGATTTGGTGAGTTTTTCATTCAAAAGAGATAGATAGATAAACTTTTATTGCACAAAAGATTACAACCTCTATGGCAATGAGTGGGTTAATAAATAATAAAAAGATAAAAGAAACAATTCAAAAATTATATAAAACAAGACATGACATGAACATGAATAAGTAAATAAAAAATAATAATAAAAAAAATATATATCCATCTTACATGCAACAAATTAAATTAAATTATTCTTTATTTTCAAAGCAACAGTAAAAAAATAGAAATAAATTGTTAATTTTTCTAACTTCTAAATTATTTAAAATGTGCACAAATGTTTCTGAGTAATATTCTGATATATTGGTGAGACAATTGTGGAGAAATGTTTGCCTGGGGATACACAAGGAGGGACAATAGAACAAAAAGTGTATGAGATCGTCCTTTTCGTCTAAGGTACAGAGCCTGCAGACACTTTCAGGACAAAACTCATAACTAAGCCCTCCAAGTAATATTCTAAAATTTCTATTGCTATTGTGGAGACGAATTTGAGCTAGAAGTCGGAGTTTTTCAATATGGCAGTTTAATGAAAGATAGCTTTCCTGAGACCCTAAAGCACTGACCAATCGGTAGAGGGGGTTGTATTTAGAATTTAATATTGCATTTATATCGAGACAGACTAGATGATTCCTCATGGCTGCTACCAAATCACCATGGAGGGGCCGGATATCAGAAATAGAGGGACTGTCCAGAAGGTGGTCAGCCCCGATCAAGGCCAGGTAACACCTGAGTTGGGTAACCCAGTTGAAGAGCAAAACAAAGTTTCGGCTGAGTTGGGCAAGGCGAAGGTAACAGAGTCTGGGGAGACGGTCCTCCGACATGGCCAGGAGTTGCTGCCACCAGCCCAACATCCTGCTGAAAATCTTCACTTTAGTGTGAACCCGGCCTGTTTCCATTCATTCAAAAGAGCAAACAGAACTGAAAAATTGACTCGCTTGCTGTATGCCGGTATCTCTTATGGTTTCAGTACAAAATTTGAACATTTTCTTGAGGTACAAGTATATAAAATTCACATTGTTATTATCCTATCATCCTCCCTTACGATAGGTAAGAAACTCAATAGAAATCGACCCATTGAAAGTGGTTGAAACTATCTGAGGAAGACATTTTCGATCAGCTCTTTGACGATTACAATCGAAATGTTTTTAATATTGGATTCCCATGAGCCACTCCAGCTCATTAAAGAGTAATTCCAGCGATGGGTACTGCAGTCATGCCCAGCGCCACATCGGAACACTACAATCTTTTTAATAATGAGCTACACATCTAGCAGGAACTAGATAATTTAGGTTTGTACAAAATATTAATTTGATATCTGGATTTCCATTCTGGTTCTATGACTGATGAGGGAATGGGGTCTAGTTATCGCGGTATAAAGGTGCAGTGTGCCACCGAGCGGAAAGCCATCAATACGTTGCGTTTCAACAAGCCCCTGACTGTGTCATTACGTCCAACCTACTGAATGACATTACCTCCAACCTGACTGTGACATTATCTCCGACCTGATTGAGTGAAATTACCTCCAACCTGACTGTGACATTATCTCCGACCTGATTGAGTGACATTGGCTCCAACCTGACTGTTACCGGGTAAATCATCTATCCTATTTTCTCTTCTCAACCTTACTCGTTTACCGTACACTTCGATCCTACGCGTGCATGTGACAAACGGAGATGCGGCCCCGGAGAGCTTACCAAGGATTGACGAGCTAAGTGAGTACTGTACAAAAAGCAACGAAGCTGAGAAAATAAAAGGAAAAAATGAAAATAAAAAATGTTGGTTACGCGCTTCATAACTCCTTCGAAAAGCGAGTTTTTAAATCGTATTCATAGACTAGAGCTATAATCTCGCTAAAATTTATCAAAAAAAAAAAAAAAAAAAGACCTGGATTTGCTTTTCTCTATAGAAGAGTAACCAATATGTTACAAATGTGAGCAAGTGGACTGTATTTGTGAGGGGTGAATTTATATGTTAAGAGGGAGGGAATGGTAGAAATGATAGAAACGTACCTTAGTGAGAAAACCGGTGCGGCACACAACGTTAATTCCACACCATACAACACGCCATAAGCCGGGACAGCCGGCTTATTTGGGTCTCGTAGACTTCCATAAAGTCACGTAAGAGTTCCAATGTAGAGAGAGTTCCACACTGAGACGATGGTAGGTCTTGACTCGGGAGCGCTGGCTTACACTCACTGAGCAGCTCTCAATTACATGTCTTGACTCAGGAGGTTCTTTTTACACACTGAAGTCCCCCTGGTCTTGACCAAAAGGCTGTTTCATATAATAACCTTTAGTACAATTCTATCCTCTACCATTACCCAGAAAAAGGGGAAATTGATCTGGTCTATATAGTACGAAACATACCCCCCACCGTGAAATGCTCCATTTCACAAAAATATCAAAGAAAAAACCAATGGGAGTTATCAATAAAGGATAGAAATTATCAAAAAGAGATAAGGTATCAAAATTAGAGTAATTTTCAAAAGAGACAAAGTCTCAAAAAGGAGAGAAAATTATCAAAAGAGAGGATAGGAAGGCTTTTCCTTAAAATGAATCCTACCAGAGTAAGACAAACTGGCCATAGGTCTGAAAAATAAAAAGAACTTAAATGCTGATAAGTCTCCATTATATCACAAATAATACTATTTATTAAAAAACTATATCATTAAAAAATGTTGGATGTATATTTTCATATTACAGAACTGCATGGTTTAGTAACGAATATACTAGAGGAAGCTATAGTCATCTTAGTGTTGGAAAAGCACAGGATAACTTAGATATTAAATCAATACTCCAAAAACCGGTTTGGTCCGAAATTCGAGGCAATGAGAGAAAGGTAATAATTTATCATTTCACATATTGTTTATAACTTCTAAGTTGAGGAACGCGGACATATTGTGGAATTTGTAATAAATAAATAAAACAAGCTTATTTTTTGAAATGTTGTCTATCTTTAGTGGAATAGACAACATTTCAAAAAATAAGCTTGTTTTATTTATTTATTGTTTATAAGTACCTCCATGCTTTTAAACACATTTTTTTTTCTTGTCATTTACAACTGTTTAAACCGTACACATTTGTTAACCAAAAAACAGTTTCTAAGGTAACGTCAGCAAGTCCCTCGGTCATCACTTTCTGAAACTCCTTGGTGGGTTAGATGGATTGTGCCTGATGGTGTTTCAACATGAGGACAGTTCATGGACAAACATTTGAACAGACATTTTAAACACTGCATTTTAACTTAAAGAAATCTTGAGACAGGTGAAGAGAATTTGAAACATAAAATGAAATCTCTGGAGATTGGAACGCTATGTAGATACCCATAGTTTTTCTCCAAGTGTTCGCATCAGTTGTAGTAGAGTTTTGGAGCGCAACTCTATTAGTCTTAAATGAACTCCTTTACAATTTTCTTGGGTTAATTCTCAACTATGGGATCATTGCTATTATTCTTGACTTAAGGTCGTATATAATCCTTTCCTCTGTTCAATTATAATTATTTGCCTGCGTAAGGCCTCTTTTAAGAATGAAATAATTTGGATCTACGGGATCACACCGGGAACTTTCACATCGTGGCAGCTATCTAACATCAGCCACTGCTTTAAACGATATTATATAAATAACTGAATTATTGTTTATTTATTATAAACGTATTCTAGCATCCCTCTCTGCTGTTTGCTGGGGAGGCTGTCCATAGTAGCTACTATTCTACAACTCACGGTGCATTTGAATCAGGAAGAGCCCAGGCTCACCAACTTCTGCACTACATTAATAATCAGCGATAAATGAAGTAAGTTTGTTTATTCATTTTTATAATGTTTTACTCTAAGCGTTAAGACCTGTTAATTGAATTTTTGCATAAGTAATGTTCAGTTTTAAATATTGGTGATTTTGCAATAACAAATGCAGTGCTGGATTTACCGCGATAGAGACCCATAATCATTATTTGGTGAAGGCCTACTTAAGGGGCAACATTTTTTCAGAAAAAAAAAATAAATAAATAAATAAATTAACAGAAACAAAAATCCAAACTTTGAAACAAAATGTTCTTATATCTTCATCACTTAGCCTTTGGCAGCCTTTCTATTCCGCGACACATCCAGCAATCTCGACCTTCATTATAAATTCATTAAAATTAGCCCGCTAGGATCCCTACATCACGGCTTTCCTGGGGATTCTACGTTATCAGGCATCCATGACCCCCGTGGTCGAAAGGTCTTAAACAAGAAAAAAAAAAAAAAAAAAAACACCACTAATAACAAAAAGTACAAACAATATTAATATCATTAAATATACAGGTGCGTGCATCTAGGGACCTAAGCATTCAATGCTTCTTATCCCTTCCTATCTTACCTTGTTATCTAGTCGTACTCTCTACCAAGTCCTTTATGAAGGACCTAATTTCCCAATTTTCTTAGCGAATCTAAGAATTCTCCCGTGGACCAATCATTTAAAATATTTCTCTATGATTACATCTCTATGGAAAATGAGGAATTTCGTCCGAGCTTATTCCGGGCATCTGCCCAGGAAGTAAGCCACAGCCTCCTCTTCTCATATATCAGATAAGGGACTGCCCTTGACCCCTACCATGGGTTGTTGTCTATTGAAGGATAGCTAGCTTCTTTTGAGGTTCAGGATCCCAACCCAACTGCTTGCAATATTACCCATGAAACTCTGCATGTGGTTATTTCTCTCCAAGATTTCTCCAAAAGGTTTCCAGTCCACTTTTTTATCTGGGTTCGGTATTCCTTCCTGGATATTTCTAATAAACCGAATCTAACAAAAATAGGAAGCATACAATTTTCAATAAAAATGAAAAAATTCAGTTCTTAGAATTTTTTGCATTTTAGGTATAATCTTATATAGCATAGTATATTTTTTAAATATTTCATAATAAAGTTTACTGTTAAAAAAGTACAATCTATAAAAAGTTGTTATATTATGGTAATCGATTTATTTTTTATTTATTCTATTGGGAGACTTTTTTTTTTTTTTTTTTTTTTGCATTGGAGGGGGAAATGCTGTGACGCACATCCAGGGAAGGTAGCCCTGGATAGTGTGGGACTCGAGCCCATTCACCATACCCACTAAAACCCCCTCCTTGCCGATCCTGATTCCCTTCCGCGGAACTGACGGTCTGTCATTACTTCGCGGAAAGGAGGAAGGGTGGCTGGTAACGCCCCTTCTTCTGTTTTATTACCGCTACTGTTCCTTGTCAGCCCTCTCCTGAAGGGCCAACCCGCCCATGATGAGCGCTGCAAAATCGCAGCCTTCATCCCACGACTCCTGGGAGCGCAGCGTAGCGTCCACGTAACTGGTAGCAGTCAGTGGGGCGCCCATGCTGCACTCCAGATTTTTCCTTCTCTCCTCAAATCTGGGGCATTTGAGGAGGACATGCTCCGCCGACTCCGTCTCACCAAGGCACGCGGGGCAGTCTGGTGTTGTTGCTGCCCCGATTTTGTGGAGGTACCCCCGGAACCCACCGTGTCCCGTGAGTACCTGGGTGAGGTGGTAATTCACCTCCCCATGCTTCCTGGTGAGCCAAGGCTCGACTCGAGGGATGAGCCGATGGGTCCACCGTCCCTTTGTGGACTTGTCCCATTCTTCCTGCCACTCCCTAATTGTCCTGGCCCTCTCTGGCTCTGCTGGACCAGGGCTGGCCCCCGCGTCCTGATAGAAGACCCGGTTTCCCCTGCGGTCGAAGCGCTGCACCACCTCTTCCACCTGAACCGGGTCTTGTTTCCTTTTGAAGTGTCGCGTACGCTCCCGTGCCAGTAGGTCAATGGGGGGCAGCCCAGCAATTACATAGGCAGCGTCGCCAGAAACTGTTCGGTAGGCGCATGCGACCTTTATATGATGTGGTTCCCTAGGCATTGCCTAGTTTGCCTACAAGGTAAATCCAGGACTGAATGAATGGCATATTTACAACGGGCTATGCACCGAGCTTTCAAGCAATATTTCATGGTTTAATTTAATCAGATCCTGTTCCTCTCCACAGTTTTATTCTTTATAATGCATACTTACTCCACAGGTTTCCTGACTTCACAGCTCTCTGACGGTCCTCATCAGCCGTCTCGATCTGGCCGCATCAAAGGCTGCTTCCCCTCTTGGAAACGTCCTTCCAGCAGAGTCTCCTCCTCATGGCGCCCACACAACCCTTGCAGTTCTTCTTTGAAAATTAATAATGTAATATCATATGTTAAACAATTAAATTTGATATTTTTAAATAGTAGTATACTAAAATAAATAGGAAACAATAGTCTTAAAGGTTTAAATTAAATAATTGTTTTTCTTTTATGATTTCATATTAATATGTGGAATGATCATTATTCTTGCATTTGAGTAGCCTTTTTTTCTTTTTTGTTAAAAATTATGGTAGATTTATGTTTGTTAATAATCATTTTCAAAATAAACAATGTTAAATGCATTTTAATATTTGTTGTTGAACTTCATGAAATGTAAATAAAACAGGCAATAGCGTTATTTGAATCCTAAGTCCTACAAAAAATATTCGATTCAATTTCTGTACCCGGAGGCGATCAACATACTTCCATTTTCTTGCAAGAATTATTATTGGTTTTGTTTTTCACATTAATAATATTAATGGAAATAGTGACTATTTTTGTTAAAATTAGAAGAGCGGTTTTGACCTCATGAAGATATTCTGGAGAACAGCACAAGACGATAGTAATAGTTATGACTATACCGCTTATGGCCTAATCAAAAATCGTTCTAGGTAATAGTTGTGGAGAAAATTAAAATTTTTCATAGGTAGTCCATTTTTTGAGATATATGCCGAAAACCTTCGTGAAATGTTGTTTAGATACACATATTTTCAGACGTTTCCTTGATTTACCCGCGAACGATTAGTTCTATCGAAAAATTTATTCCTACCAAAAATATTCATTATAAAATTTCCAAGTGCTTACATTTTAGATAGGATCAATACGACAAAACTTATAGCGCCCCGAAGAATGTAAACCAAATGTTTATAAGGAATATATCTAACAATACCTAAGTAATTTTTAACTCATAGTAATGAGCTTTAAAATATGGTTCAAATATTGGTAGTTTTCAAAAAAAATTATAAAAATGAAGAATAAAATAAAATATATGTGATATAGCCATTACAGAACTTTTTTATACCAACCATGCTTTCTGATCATTTTCTCTCCCTTCGCCTTCTCAAAATTATTTCATACTGGCATTACTGGGTATAAGAATGTCAATAATCATCTCAGGATAACGCTGTACAAAGAGACAAAATGAAAGTGATTTTGAGAAGGAAGGGAGAGTGATCGGTAACTAACAGACTGTAAGCGTTGTTGGTATAAAGAAAGTCCTGTAAAGTCCACACAACATATTTCTTTTTTACTTAAGTCTGTTGAATCTATTTGACGAAATTCCCTAAATAATTCTAGAATTTTCGATTTTGCAAGGAGGAAACAAACCGAAATATTACAACTAAACACAAACAACAGTTTTGTTATAATATAATTTTTCAGTTTGTTTTAGTGTAAATAATTTAAGTGTTAATCTTTGGTTTAGTCGCAATTAGTTTTAAATTCTAAAAGTTTGTTTTTATTGACCAAAAGCCTGATCTTTCTTCCTTCCTATTACATCGCTTGACAATCCATCTCACAATTTAAAACAAGAATATGTCAATACATCGATGTTTCCCTTAACGTGTTATCGATGGTTAATGTTAGCTGAAGATAACAAATTTGAAATGTGGCAATTTTGTTTATTTTTATCTTGTTTTTAACTTAATTTTAACTATGTTGAAAGCTGTGATATTGATAGGGGGCTCATTGAAAGGTACGTTGTCACTCTGCAATTAATAGACTGTCTCAAATCTATTTGATATGTTTAATCTAAGATTTAATTTGCTCCATTAGTTTACTGATTACAATTTATTTGTTAAAACACGCTGAAAACTTGAGTCAGTTCTGAAATTTCCTAATTTTATACGAAAAATGAAAAGAAAACGCAGAGTGCAAGTCAAATTTGTTTGTAAGAAAAATCATGCACTGTTGACTGTGTAATTTGCTTAAGAAATTACGAAAAAATATCTTTACAAGATTTTCTTATGATTATTAGAAGAAAATGTCTTATGATTAATAGAAGTACCAAGATGGTTGCTTTTCATGTTCATTTTTCTTAAACTAGATTTCCAAAAACACAAAATATTTGTTCGAAAAATGCTGGTTACAATGTAACTTTAACCAACTAAGAACAGTAGGTATTTGGTAAAAGGGCCCAATACTATACCAGCCTTCTTTAAAATTATATATATATAGAATTACATGTATATAACTGTTAATAGCCATATTTTGGCGAAAAGGCCAAACACTTTACAACCGTCTTTAGAATTACAATTAAGGAGTATGTATATATTAAAATATTTCTCACTGTACGTAGAAACATAATCCTGGGCTGAGAATTGCCAATTCATAATTTAACATTAATAAATAAAAATTACAAGAACTATCTGAGCTAGTGCTCCGTCATGTGTGACAAAAAAACCACAACTATCAATTTAAATTGATTTTTTCCCAAAAAATGCGATATGTAGCAACCAAATAGGCCTTAACATTTCAAAATTCCGGATTATTTTCTTACATAATTAGGGTACCTTATATATTTACATATCTATTTCCTTCTTGAATTCTTTATTTTTCACTGAATTTCTAGAGAAGTGTGTTCATACAATTGGTTAACATAAATGTTTTATATATTTTTCAGGGACGAGATTCCGTCCCCTTTCACTGGACGTCCCCAAGCCTTTGTTTCCAGTAGCAGGTCTGCCAATGATTCAACATCACATTGAAGCCTGTCTTAAAGTTCCCAACTTGAAAGACATTCTTATTCTAGGGTTTTATCCTTCTAGCGAATTATCAAATTTTGTCTCAGAAATGAATCTAAAGTACAATGTTAATATAAGGTACTGATATGTTAATATAAAACTTAAACATTAAACGCAAGTATCTTATATTTCTCAATTATTATTTTTATTTATTTATTTTTGAGAAATTGTGAATGCAAAAGACGAAGGCTTCTTACTCGTCGTCAGACCGAAATCCAGTAGTTGGTATCTTTGAATCCCCTCGCACAGATTGTTTACTATTGTATACCTCGCATAAAGTGTTTACTAGTTCATACCTAGCATAGATTCTTTACTATCATTTTTTAGCTCAAGGCCTTTATGGTGTGTTTTACAGATATTTCTTTTAATAGCTTCTTTTTAATAATATTTTATATTCCTCAAATATTATTTTTATTTATTTAGTTTTTGAGAAATTGTGAATGCAAAGGACGAAGGCTTCTTACTCCTCGTCAGACGGAAATACATCAGTTGTCATCTTTGAATCACGTCGCATGGCTAGCATACTGTCACATAGATTGTTTAAATTATATTTCAGCTCAAGGCATTTATGGTTGTGGTTTTAGAGATACGTCCTTTAGTAAGTTACTACAAGACTGTTTAGCTATAAGCATATTATTAATTGGCCGATTTATATGATTCAATTTAACATGACGTTGATAGAATGATAAATGAATGTTGTGTGTTAAGCCTTGCTTCTTAATCTAGTCTCGACTCATGAAAAACAGATCACACATACCGTGAGAAGTTAATTTTTTTTTAAAAGGTGCTGTGTGGAGAAACTATTCTTTCCCCTCAAATAATAGATGTTATGAAATTTACTTTCAGATATCTCCAAGAATTTACATCCCTGGGCACTGCTGGAGGAATATATCATTTTCGTGATCAGATAAGGTACATATAATCAACCAATTTAGATGTTGAGTAGCAACTGTAGAATACTAATTAATCGAGAGTAATTCCGGATAAAAAGAAAATGCGCCAACTTATCGATATATGTATTCGATATCATCATTAGGGCTTATCATTACAACATAAAGGTTACATCATTTTTTCTCAACTTTCTGCATTCTAAACTCTAGTAATGATAACAAATATATCGACATCAAGGTGGTTGAATAGTGGTGCATTTTTTATATCTGGACTGACCCTCGGCATCTCTAAAGTTAACATAATTCATGATATTGTTGTTAGTCTTACCTGTTGAAAATGAAATGGTAATTTTGATTATGTTGCGGAGGCAGGTTCGGCAACCCTGAAGGGTTCTTCCTACTACACGGCGATGTGTGCGCCGACTTCCCTCTCTCTGAGATGCTGGCCTACCACCGTGACAAGTCGGCTGCTCTGGTGACCATCATGGCGACAGAGACGAACAAGGAACAGGCCCTCAACTACGGCTGTATTGCCAAACATCCCGTCCACGGCCACATGACGCACTACGTTGAGAAACCTTCCACCTTCGTATCTAACCTCATCAGCTGTGGCGTTTATTATTTTTCTCTTGAGATTTTTGATACTCTGGCAACTACTTTTTTGAACAAACAGAAAAATGCTTACAAGTAAGAAAAAAATGGGTATTGAATCGCTAGTAGAAGATACTTAATTTTACTTTTTAAGAATTATTTATTCATACATGTAGTAATGTGAGCGGTTGATAGGAAAACTGATCTGAAATAAGTTATTTTTTGTAGATATCAATCAACATATCGTCAGCTTACTTCAAAAAGTCATTAACTTACATTTCAAACATTTTGACATAGAATTTGAAAATTGTAACTTACTTTAAGAATAGTAGGTTTTAAATTGGACAGATAAAACATGTGCGAATACATCTCTGCGATCTGTGTCGACATGGTGGAAAGTTAATAAAATAAATGAAAACAAAGAACTTGTTTAACTTGAATGTTGATGGAAATCGAGGTTCTATCGTGTAAAAGAAAATGCAAAATTTGGCCAACTTTCGAAAACTATTTATTTTCTTCTTCAGGGTCTACAGAATATAAACAAACAAATTAGACATTATGGACAATGATATAAACAGAGACTTAATAATATTTCTTCGTATTTTGTATTTTATTTATTTAATTGTTCAGTTATGATGGTATTTACATATAAAATTCGATATATTCATTACATCGAAGTTATTAGGGTTTTTCAGTCAAGTCCCCTCCTCCTTGTCTCCCCTCTTCCTTTGATATAAGTCCATAAAAAACGATACTTATTTTTGGGAGTTTGGGTAATATATGGAACAATGTGATGAGGATCAGACTATTTTTACTAGCGCAGGACGAACACATCTATCTACCTCCATTCCATCTCAACACATTCATCTCGCTTTGCCTGGGCAACAAAAAGTGAAAAATTGTAGATTACAAAATGAATATTTATTATAAGGAAAAGGAAGTTTATTATGATGCAGCTTGAGAACTTCCTATAAAGTATGTATGTCTAATTTGAACTGCTAGAATGCGCTCCGTTTGCTTTTATTCCTCTTGAAACTTGTGAAGCATATTATGAGAATAATGCTATTATTATAGTATATATAGTATGTTTGTTGGTAGTGGTGCTGAGAGTCCTGCCGAAGAGGCTGAGGCCATGCAGCTAGAACAAGACGTACTGACCCCTCTGGCAGGCACTGGCCGTGCCTATGTGTTCACCACCTCACGATGGTGGTCACAGCTCAAGTCTGCTGGCGCCGCCATATACGCCAACAGGCGCTACCTTCAGCTCTATCGAGACACAGCTCTTCCCAGGTCAGTTGTAGGCCATCGACAAACCACCTTATGCCTCTCTTATAATAATTATTTTTGATGATGTGGATGTTGAGTAGCGATTGTAGAATGTAAATTCTAAGAGTATCACAATAGTTATTATGGATTTTAAGTTAATAAACCAAACAGTATGCCTGTTTCACAAACAGCAAATTCTATTAATAATAAAAAAAGCATTCAAAATTTTCAAATGAATTGTTTTGTAAGTGTCCGCTTAGGAGAGGTAAATTTAGCTCTTGGTGGCGAAAAATTTGGTTGTCCGCAGCCATCATACACGTACTAATATTGTTTATGGAATCCTTGCATGTGGAATAGGTGATAAATAATGACTAGTTAACTAGGATCTTCTGGAGTGATTGCAATCACTGACTGATACACAATCACTCTAGTCGGAAGTTCACCGGGTATGTCCTCTCTGGACTCAATCAATCTTGTAAGCCTGAGAACGAATGTCTAAGAAATTTATGTTGATCATGGAATGTTGACAACTCTTTTGTTTTCCAGGTTGTGTCCGAATTTGAAGAATATCATAGGAGATGTCTATTTGCACCCGTCTGCAGTTGTTGATCCCACCGCATTGGTTAGTAGAAAAGTAGTTTTGCTAGGAGTAATAAAGGTTTTTTTTATGTGTAAACATCTTAGCTCTCGGTAGGGGTTATGTCAGAGTGTAAGTCTCGTTGATGTGATTGTGTAAGTGTGCGTGTATCGGACGGTTGCGCGCGCAGCGCGCACTCACAACATCACACTTCTTTATCTGTGATGTCAGTTGTTTTGTTGTTATATTACGAACTATAAAATGATCTTTCGGTAAGAAACTTTTAGATTAAGATGTTTCGATAGCTAAAATTTGTCACAATAAATAAAATTTGTGGTCAAAGAAAATAATATAGCAATGTTAATCTAAAAATATATAATATATAAGATTTCTATATATCATTATATGATATTATATAATATTGTTATTAATATATAATCATATATTAATATAAGAATCGTTATTTATTCTCACCGACGGTGCCGATAGCTCAGAGGTAACTGAGTCTACTGAGCTCAAGGTCGCGGGTTCGAATCCCGGTCGAGGAAAAGCCTTGAGCACTCCTTCCTTCGGATGGGACGTTAGGCGATGGTCCAGAGCCTGTGCGATGTCAGGTACTCGTTAAAGACCTCTACTCTAGGTGATACAACCTGAGTAAGTAAAGCTGAATAGTAGTCGAGTCGGACTCATGTCCACCAGAACGACGAATAAGCGCTTTTGTAGTTAGCGATATGACTTCGTGGCTAAAGCCCGGGCATGAACCCAAAATAACTATCAAAAATATAATGTAATAAAAAATATAAAATATAATATTCTTCACACTTGTTTAATTAATTTATTTACTGTTTTAGGTAGGGCCTAATGTTAGCGTAGGGGCAGGCGCTACAGTAGGACCTGGTGTCAGACTGAAAGATACCATTGTTCTAGACGGAGCTTCCATCGGCAGTCACTCTCTAGTTACCCACAGTATTGTCGGTTGGTCCTTTACATATATATATTTTTTTTATAATAGTTTTTGAATTTCCGAAACAGAAACAATACTTGTACGGAAAAAAAAAAATTAGTTTTATATACAATAAAAATACAGCTCCTGTCCATATTTTGAATATAATTATTGATTAAATATCACTTATTCCTTTAATATTATTGTATAAATGTTTGTATAGGTCGTCAGGTGAAAATTGGGTGTTGGGCGAGAGTTGAAGGAACCCCATGTGATCCAAATCCTGACAAACCTTTCGCCAAAATGGACAATTTACCTCTTTTCAACCAAAATGGACGTCTTAATCCTTCCATTACTGTCTTAGGTAAATATTGTGATAACAAAGAATATAAGGCGACAAAAATGGCAGATTATATTTTTCAAAATAGTTATTGATTTCATAATTGCATTTCTTTTCCCATTTTACCAATTTTTAAATAAAAAAATCGTAACTATTTTTGAAGTTGAGGAAAGATATCCAAGTTTCTTGGTCTTTAAGTCTTCCTAAATATATTTTTATTATATTTCCATTTAGATCTAGTTGACGTTTCGCCACATTCTGGCATTATGAAAAGTTGCATCCAGTTTAATAACAACTACATCACTGACACATCCGATATAATTCATTGATATCTGTCATCTTCATTTTCGTATACAATTATTTGTCTAATCAGTCTACAAAAGGTGACCATTGATAACTGCCAACTTGGTCCTTTTTAAACAGCAAGTTCTGATCTGATATTGCCCGAATGTGGCGAAACGTCAACTAGATCAAAATGAAAATATAATGAAAAAATATATTTTGGGAGAAATAAAGAAAGTGTTTGTTCATCTGATCACCTTTATCAAAGTAATCATTATTTTTTAAATACTTCTTGGTTATTATCAATATTTTATACACAAGTATACCTACTCAGTGGGCGTCAAGAATGTTACGATTTTTAGTTCGTGTTTTGGGAGGGGAAGGGGGGAACGCTGCGCCTATCTCGAAACGTCCTGCTACTAAGTAACGAAGTTACACTTCGAAACGTTAAGCGTTAACGGGTTAATAATCTGAGTGAAAGAAAAGCGTCTGAAGATTCAAAGATTAGAAAACTAGAAGGGGCTTAAAAGTTGGATCTGACAGAAGTCTGGAAGGAGGTACCGTAGACACCGACATCCTAGATGTTCGCCAGGGTTGGCGAGAGGAGGAGCCCCTAGATACAACTCATATTTGTCCATGTTCTTTCATTTATTTATCAATACTTTCATTTATTTTTCAGGATGCAGTGTCAAAGTGCCTTCTGAAGTTATTCTTCTCAATTCGATTGTCCTACCCTACAAAGAACTGACGAGGAGTTTCAAGTATGAAATTATTCTTTGAGACCCCTTTTTAACTTATTTTTGCTAATAATGATTTACGCAAAACATTTACCATTTATTTTGCGCGATCTAGTTTTAACTAATTTGTATAGTTTCTCTAGTATATTTTTTATTATCTAACTACTTTGAAGTTTATAATGTACTAAGATTTTTAAATGAAAAACAGAATTTATGAATATATTTTATTACCTAAGGATAACATACACAGGACATAGCTGAAAGGGTCTTCAATTTTTACTTTTAAATATATTTGGGAATGTTTATAGTTGGTAATAATAAAAACTTCCCAACAAGAAAATAATTGTAAGGTATATTTGAATATATATTTAATATAAATTTATTTATTGTAATAAAGAGTTGTTAAAATATTTCTCTAAACACATTTTTATATTTATATATATTATATTATTACAACATCACTTTCCCATTTATCTTTTGTCTTCTCAAAATTACACGCATTATACGCAATTACAAACATTTCGGGAATCATCAATGTCTGAAATGTAATATAAATTTTGTAATTTATCATTGTTTAAGTGAAATAAAATTTGAAAATACTGACGAATTCGTCAGTGTAGTATGATATTCATATCATACGATGTTATTTTTAGAATTCGAATTATTTTTAGAACGATTCAATGTTTAGAAAAATATTTCAGATGGAAGTGATTCCCGAAACGTTTGTAATTGATATATTTAGAGAAGGCAAAAAATGAATGGAAGTGATGCTGTGATAATATATATAAATTAAGAATCTCCTTACACAATGCAAAAAGTAATTTTTTGATTTATTCTTCTGAATCCTTATAATATTTCATATGCGGCATAGTACCTAACTTACCTGTTAAAAATAGGTACTGAATTTTTTTTCTTATTATTCTGACAATGATAAAGAACAGTTAAGTAAAATATTCGCAACGATGGTCCTGTAAAAAAGTATTTTATATTTCGAACCCCGTTTCCTCCATTATGATATCAAATGTTCCTCCCAGCTCTGGCTTTTTGTTAAATTTAAATGTCTTTTTTGACTTCTAGAAATTAATTGGTTGGTTTATTTGGGACGAACTTAGGTTATTATTGCCCTACCGCGTTATATTTCTTGTCCTTACTGAGCCAGGGCACTCTTTATACAAATTAAGAATAAAGGGATCATGAGTTCACAACAGCCATGATGGGGTCCCACAGGAGACCAGGGGGACTGGGGAAGAGCACGGGACCCAGGGCACCCAACGAACAGACAGGCCAGACCGCGGGGCAAGCAACAGCATCGCCGATCACTCTCTCCAGTCTCTAAGTATAAGTAAGCATTAGTCTTAGTTGTGGAGAAAGCGAGCCTTGATTTGATGATGGTTTAGAAATTAAATATTATTTTATTTATTTCTAACTAGCAGGTTCACCCGGCGTTCCCCAGTTAATATCTTTAAGCAGGTTGGTATCGTTATTTGCCGAGTTAGAAACTTTATGTTAGATGTTTCTAGAAATAAGTTGACATTTTTTATGATTTTGAAGTTATAAAGTGGTGTGTGACTTACCCACCTCTCTTTGGCATAAATGAAAATTTCTGTTTCACATGAACTAGGTTATTCCATTTGGTTTTTAAGTATTTTTCAACTGATTATTGTTCCGCTAATCTGGGTTCATTTGAAATTTGATGAAAATTCGATAAAGGTTACAACATCATCCTCTTAGAGTGGGAATTTCGGACATTTAATTTATATATATTTATTATAATTCAGAGTTATTACGATAACAATAATTCTGATGTTCACCAATTCTGACAAAAAATCCAACTGACCTGTTGTTGACTCAATAAATAAAATAATTAAAATATAAGTCATTACCTATCAAATTAAAAAATACAAAATAATGATCAATAATCTCGACTAAAAGTTTGAAAAAAGTGGAAGATAAAAAAAATATATATATAAGAAAACTCAAAATAAAAAAAATTCATATAAAATCAATAAACGACCGTGAAATGTTGAAATCGTACCTCATAGCTATGAACTTCAAAATATGGTTAATATTATTGGTATTTTTTTTGAAAAATTATAAAAAATAAGAAAAAGAAAATATATAAGTGATATATTTTAATTATCTTACCGGTAGCATCAATAATAATCTGTTACTACATACTTGTTTACTAAATGACTATAATAAGTTGATAAGGCTGACGTTACAAGACGGTACTCACGGAAAACCATTTCGGCATCATTCGATTGGAACCAGTGCCACTTTTTTGCTACTTTAGACTAATGCATTACTTACAGAGATATGAAATATATTTAACCTAAAAAATATTAGTTTGGATGTATTTAACTTTGAAATAAATACTAAAAAAATAATATATATGATATATTATATATATATATATATGAGTTGAAATTGAACCAATAAGACTATTTATAAAATTTCGAATGGCTTGGACCCCGAATGCAGTCCTGTAAATTCTTCTCTAAGCTGATCTTCCGCATTTAAAAGTCAGCCAAACAACGTCTCTTTGAAGTAACCTGCAATGAAATAAAAATATTATTCAGTAGCTGACGCATTGTGTAATTTGCCTTAAATGAAGTGATAATAATTGACTTATATAATGTATTTCATCTTAGCCAGTTGCGAGGAATTGAAGAGAAAATCACACCAATAAAGGAAGTTATGTTTCTTCATTTTGGATGTGAATCGGACTTTTAGCCGTACATTTAAGAGAAATGGACGATAGCAATGGCATTTTTCGTGCCTCAAAGATGAAAGATCGGGTGCCACCTCTTTGAGGAAGAAAATTAAATATGTGACATTGTCCTCAGTTTGTGAATAGTAGGTAAAAAGATAAAATGCTGTACACTCGCCTTTAGGGAATGTGTACACAGTCGACCAATTGCCTTAAGCATTTCTGGCTTATGGAGTCACCACTGGTTGATTTCTCCTCTCGACATATTCACATTGTCATTTTCTCTCAGAACATTCGCTTGTTGTATATATTTTTTATACAGTTGTAAATATCTTTTTGTAAATAAAAAAAATTTTCTGACTTGCAACTACAGGGCAACATACGAACGACATGTCATGTCGATGAGGTGTATGTTCACAGAGGATAGAATTGTAGCCAGGTACCCCCTTACACCCAGTATCATTATACCATCCCCCCTTACCCCCAATATCATTATATCATCCCCCCTTACTTACTCCCAATATCATTATATCATCCCCCCTTACCCTCAATATCATTATATCATCCCCCCTTACTTACCCCCAGTATCATTATATCATCCCCCCTTACTTACCCCCAGTATCATTATATCATCCTCACATACACACCCATCTTGTTGTGTCGTTGCCTTTGTCCACACTTATAGTGGTACAATTATTATTACTCACTTTATTTCAGTAAGGTAGGGAGAAAGTTGAGACGCAGTTCGATGAGGTGACGCAGGGCGAAGCAGGATCTGAATGAACTGCACGCAGGGGAAAGCGAAAGTTGAAGGCGCAGTTCTATCACCACTGCGTGTCCATGACGTTGTGTCGACCATGTTTGCGATGAGTGCAATATTTGCAAATTGTATATTAAGTTCAGAATCTGATTCTGAAGATAACGGCTACGAAGTAATTACAGCTTTATATTATCATAAGAAGTTTCCGAAAATCAGTTATTTGGAAAAAAGAAAGACCCATGGAGAATTCATCATTAAGAGTTTTCAGAGTTCACCCCAATCTCTGTCGCAACTTCTTCCCATATCTCTGATTTTAATCTACTTCTCATGTAGTCTCCATGACTGGTGTGGTACAACTCTTTCTCCCACGAACTGCCTCTAGAAGTTTTTCTTCCATATTGAAAATGAAAAAAAAACACTAGAAACTCGGAACAAGATAAATAAACAGGAGCGAACCTTCATCAACTGACAACTTTTCCGAAGCACCTTTTGTTCAAAGCAGTCAGCGTCTCCCAGATCCGCTTCGTCAAACTGCTCATGTTCCAATTACATTCCAGTTTTTTTTGTGTTCACTTGCTAAGTTCGTAGGTATAAAATATTGTGCGTTGGTGAATTTGCTGGCCTGGACAATCGTGAATAGAGATCGTATATATTTCATTCATTTGGTTTACTGACAAATGTAGGCATTTTTTTTATTTTGATTTTTTTTTGTATTTATTGCAGTTTTCATAGTCCTAAGTATTACAATTTAGTGTTCACTTTTCATTATTTTTCCTGTAAGTAAATTCTAGTTTCAATTTATTTCAATCGTCGTTTTTACATTTTAACCTATTTATGTAGTTAAAGGTGAAGAAAGGTGAAACACATTCAAACTTATTGATCCTGTCGTAACGAGGTTTAAAGTTTTTAGACAATTCGTTGACAGTGTACTCATAGTCGTAAGTAGTCTTTATTTTTGCCCGAACCTAACCAAAAATACTACCTTCTTCTTGTTCACGGAAATAAAATGAATATGAAGAAAATTGGTTCAGTACCTTTTCTCATTTAACTTTGAGAATGTCTACTTCGCATAAGAAGGTAATGTGAAAATCATTGAAGTTTAGATTCTAAAATCTAATAATAGTTTATCTAATAATAGCTTATATAATATATTATCAAATAATAATAAAATCCTATATAATATATCGTCACCTTAATACTACAACTAGACATCTCAAAATTTAGTTTTGAGAAAAACGCAAATATTTTTTTTTTTTTTCAATCAGCCGTTGTAGAATGATCCAAATTGAATTACTGACATGTTTACATAAGTTCTTAACATATTTTCTTAAAATTGTTTACTTCTAGTACAACAAAGAAACCTGCAAAATACAACTAATGGTACAATTATCCCATACATGCCGATTTTCGAGTTATCTAGTTGTAGTATTATCTGTTACATTTCATAAGTTACCTGTGTACAGTTCTAACATTTTGGATCCTACCAGCCAAGAAGCTCCGCCCGCCAGAAAAATTCTTACACATCTGTCCAAGTAATAAAACCTACAAAAATTTATAAACTATTAAAACACTGATATGGTATTTCAAATTAATAATTTTTTGTATTATAATTGGTTATTCTATTTGTTGGAATAACAAAAAAAAATGCTTCCAAAAATAAAAATAAATAAGTACAGAGAAATATGGTCAGATCCTATTGAATGATGAGAGTGAACATTGACAAAAATGTCGGTTTATATCACTAAACGGAAAAGTTCTAGTCTAAATTGCTAGATATTAGCCTTATTTATTCCTATTTTGTATAATATTTATTTATTTCAGTCGTTTCCAAGATATCTCAAGGGGATTTAGAACAAAAACTTGTTGGTATATCACCTACAATAGAGGGCGCCGGTAGCACAGTGGTATGCGTGCTTGTCTTCTGAGCTCAAGAACGTGGGTTTGAAACCCGACCGAGGCCCTTAGTTTATTTTATCTGGGAGGTAAAATAAACTTAAGCACGCCGTCCTTCGGATGGGACGTTAAGCGATGGTCCCGAGCCTGTACGATGTCGGGTACTCGTTAAAGACCCCTGCCCTAGGTGAATAAAAATTTAGGGTAGGCAAAATTTAGGACTTCTACAGTAGAGTCGGACTCATGTCCACCAGAGTGACGAAAGAGCTCTCTGGTAGTAGGCGATATGACCTCGTAGTTAAAGCCCGGGCATGAGTCATAAAACCTAACCTAACCTCACCTACAATATACTTCTCCAGCATGAATTAATTGCAGTAATGTTTTCACTCTCCGTTCAAATTCTCCTTCTTTATCCGATTTGGCTGAAAATCACGAGGTGTCTTACTTATGGGCTTCACAATCAACATATGAATTTAGCACCCCATAAAACCCCACTCCTCTTTGGCGGATCGGGCTGAAAATCACGAGGGGTTTTAACTCAGCAATTCTGAAGCCAAATTT
The DNA here is from genome assembly GCA_963662175.1 of Aradus depressus. Lineage (NCBI taxonomy): Eukaryota > Metazoa > Arthropoda > Insecta > Hemiptera > Aradidae > Aradus > Aradus depressus. The sequence continues at coordinate 81,787,584 of OY759214.1, forward strand.
CTGTGATAATTCATTATCGAATTACTGACCTAACTTCCCTCATGTAACACTCAGAAAAAAACTATAAATTTACCTCCAGTATTTGGCCTGGATGGCAGGCAGATCTGAATCCTTTTCTTTGAAAATGTACTTCTTACAACCGTGATGAATTATCTCCATAAGTTCTCTAAGTTCCGTCCCTTCAAAGTCCTTTGGATCACAGAAAAATACCTTTTTATCTTCAATTGGTATTTTATTCCACAGATTCATGTAATTTGAGTTGTCAAAAACTAGTTTTTTTTCTGTAAATGATGACAATGCATTTCCCGCCAAGAAGATTTTTATGTAAATCCTCATCAACCTGAAAAAAATAAAACACTTTATTTCTGGCAACGAAAAACATTTATATAGCTCAGCTGTTTCATGCTAATCGGTTTGTACGGAGAAAAGATCATAGAAGCTTTGTTCCGATTTGTACTTTTAGTTTTGTACGTAATAACAGGAGAATATAGGATAAAAGGAATCTAACTCGTAACTTCACGTGAAATACATCGTATGACAGTGTTCTCACACCTTCAAAACCTGACTCTTGTCTGATTTGATTGACTGATTCTTTGTCTGATTTGATCGACTTACTCTTGTGCTGAAGCTGTTCTCAAGAGATCATATTCCAAGTAAGTTATCCAGGGTCTTACTGTTTTGATCTATTTTTTTAATTATTCAGAAAACACTCTGAGAACAATCCTTTGAACAATATGCGACCAAACAAAAATATTTTTTAATGACGTAAAAGGAGGGGTGGTATAAGTTTGAAGCCTTTGTCTGTGAGTGTGTGTGTGGCATCGTAGCTCCAAGACGGCTGAACCGATTTCAAAGCGGTTTTTTTTGTTTCAAAAGCTGCATCAATATGGAACGGTATTGTTTGGAAACGGTATGTAAACGGAACGGAAGATATGCGTATGTACATTTATTTTCAGCCAGTAATATTTTACATAAACGGAACGGAACTGGTAAGGAACGTAGAGTGAGAATCAACCTTAATACTTACATAGGATCCTTCCTGAGAAGGAAGAGGATGGAGTCAATGAGGAGGGCGGGGAGGAGATGGACGGTGTAGAAGAGTGTGTAGAAATAGAGGGTGTTGTTGGTGACCACAATGAAGGGGTACCAGAGGCTATTGTCCATGGTGATGGTCCGGTTCACATCCAGGCCCCACTGAGCCAGCTGGTTGAACGTCACCGTCAGAAAGTTGGCATAGGCACAGTTGTACACTGCGATATCCAGCGTGTTCCTTGGGGGAGGAAACAGTCAAAGATGTTCATTATGAAAATATTGTAATATAGGGGATGTGAAGGGACTTACGGAGGGAAGATGGATAGCGAATAAGAGGTCAGTCGTGGTCACGGAGTGCATTTATTTAGAGACTTGAAATGGTTTGCGAAGCAGTGTCGACTTTATCTGACATTTTCCAAAAAGAACTCCCAGGAAATGACAACCCACGGCAGCTGATAACGGAGATCGGCCAATGTGCAACCGGTTGGTCGGCCCCTGGCGGGAGCAAAAAATTGCGGTGTGACGGGCTGGGGCGACCACCGATCGCTACACGTTGGTCGACCGGTGGTCGCTCACGGCCGGCCATAACCTTTAACCACTAGTCAGATCCCGAGCTACCTCTACAGACACGACGGGTAATGTTGCACAGCAAGGTGCACCCGACACAATAAAGAGCAATAATAAAGGAAATGTTGACAAAAAATAATAAATATGAGATGTGGCAATAACAGGACTTTCTTATACCAACCAGTTTTGTACAGATCACTCTCCCTACCTCTACCTTATCTCAAAATCATTTCATACTGGCATAACTGGGTTTTTAAGAAAGTAATGTGTTGGCGTGAGCGATTTCTTTGTTTCATTGTACATCGAAATTCTGAGAATGACTTCCTTATACCAAGTAATGTCAGTATGAAATGAATTTGAGAGAAGCGAGGAGAAAGGAGGGTCATTAGTTCAAAAGTGGTTGGTATAAGAAAGTACATTTTAAACATCACTTTAATCTATTTTCTACAGAAAATTGTATATGTTTTGGGACGCTATAACTTCGGTCGTATTGGTCCTTTCTCAAATCTCAAGGCATATTGACAATTAAAATTTAATAATGAAAATTTTTGGTAAGAATCATTTTTTCTATAGGACTAACAGTTTTCGCTTAAATCAAGCAAACGTCCAAAAAAATGGGATCCAATAAGTCATTTTAGGACAGTTTTCGGCATGTATTGACCAACGAAGAAAATATATTTATAAAAATGTGCCTTTTAGTATTTTCTACAACTTTTATTTGAATAAATGTTTGATTAGGTCATAAATATAAGCTGTATCTTGCAAAAATTACTTGCGCTCAGAAGTAAAGTGGTCTCAATTTCCGTCTGATTTCGACCAAAATTTAATCAGCATAAGTGACATCTCAATTTGCTATACATGCTATAATAATTGCAAAAATAGTCAAAAGGTGTTCAGGGGACCTTGAAAAGTATAATTCCGTTGATAATTCCATCACAGATTATAGTGCAATTACAATACTTACAATATTCCCTCGGGCTCCGAGAACTGCTGAGGATATATTTTTAATGATACTTAACATTTTTTGCCGAGATATTGTGAAACACAATAAAAAATGTAGAAAAACCAATTTAAAAAAAATATATTGTCTATTTCACAAAATGTCTAGAATATACTTAGTACTTTCGGTATCTTCAGCCAGTACTGTTAGTCAGTATTTGTTAAGTCGGGGCTGAAGATGGTAGCAATACCGAAAGTACTCCCATAATAATATACAGTGAAACCTCTCTTAGACGGACACCCATGGGGCCGTGGAAGTTGTCCGCCCAGCAGAGGTGTCCTCCTAACAGAGGGAAAAGGAAAATAGAAGGCAAATTGATAAGGATGGAAGGTATCTTTTCTAAACACGTGTATCGTATGTAAAAAATGTTGTTTATTGAACAACTGAATACAGTTTTAAAAAATGGGAAATTTGTACTAGAATCCGAACATAAACAATGGTACAACGTCTAAGTTCTAAAAAAATCAATTTTTTTTCCCAATCAAGTTTTCAATATTGTCCTCTTCTTGAGAAATTAAAATTAATGACGAAGCATCGTTTCTTGGAGGCAATAACGCTTGATTAAGTTCGCGTAGTGCAGAGCATCTGATGAACTGATTGGTACGTCGACAGTTTGTGCTTCATTATTGTTGGTCTCCTTCTCGTCATCACTGCATTGTGATTCGTCCTGGCGTCCAATAATGTGAAGAAGGTTTAACGAATCGTCTTCAGTGTGACTGTGAAGTCAGGTGCTCAAATTCTTGTTTAGAAAACTTCTTGGAATTACGAGTCCCTATGTAAACACAGGTGCACTACATGGTAAGTTTGATAGGTTGGTAGTACAATGTACAAAGAAAATTCTAAGAACATATTAAAAATCAACCCGTTCAAAAGAGAATTCACAGAATAAACATCAACCTTCCCTCTAAAAGAGAATTCTAAGAACATATGAAACCGAATTAGAGGCCTGCCTGTCCGTCCAACAGAGGTAGTCTGCTCTTCTCGGTACTCGATTTCACTGTCCGCGTCCGTCCAAGAGAGGGGCAAATGTGTTGAAATCCCCATATATTCTGCGGGGACCGTAAAAATTGTCCGCCCACCAGGGGTGTCCGGCTATCAGAGGTGACCACCAAGAGAGGTTTCACTGTATATGGTATAAATATATTTTGTGAAATAGATGATAATAAAAAAAAAAAAATTTCTTTATTTTATATATTTTTAAGCCGAGCGTCTCTTTAGATTAACCATTTGACTTACTGGACTGCCTTGTCCCAGGCTGCTACAATCATACCGTTGATAGCGAAGTCTGCCGACACATAGTCGAGGGATGTGTCCGGGTTGCCTTTGATCACCCTGAGTACGCCCTTACAGGTACCACAGGTAACACCCAACACCCCATTCAGATTGTCCGTCCAGCCAGGTACTGGTTCTTTCAAACATCCAATCACTAGAAAAATGAATACTTTATTATATCCACAGAGCTCAACAAGACAGATTGACCAGAATAATAACGAATTATTATTATTAGTCTTACTATTACACAAAATTGATTCAATAACAAAGAAAAACTGTACCGAAAAAATTTCTCGAAATTATTTTTACTTCCAATGCACCTACAAAGCTGAAATTTGGCATGAAGGTAAATTCCAGGTGAAATATAAAGAGAAAAAAAAAGAAAAAAACAAAATGTTTGGTGTTACGCCTCAGAATGAAAAACAATTATAAAGGATGGCTTAATTTGTATTATGCCAAATGTTGAAATTATTCTCCGAATTTATTTGTCATTGTTTTGCACGAATGTTAAGGATGAGATTTTTTTCAAGATTGAAATATATAAAAAATTATCTGAGAAGTTCGATAGACGAAAGAAAAGTTGAATGGATGGCATGACTTTCGATTGAGCATGAAGTTTTGAATGATTTAAATTTTGATAAAATGATTGATTATTTCATTCATGTAAAAAATAAAAAAATAAATTCTACGAAAAAAAGAAAGCAATTTCAACGACATCATCACGTGCGCCTTATGTTGTACAGACATTTAAACATGTAGATTTTGAAATAAATGTGAACAATTTTGTCATTTGTTAAATCCTTGTTTTTTCTTTTCTCCGTTTTTCTAATTAATCGCTGTTTAATTTTAAGTTTAAGACAGATTGACCAGAATAATAACGAATTATTATTATTAGTCTTACTATTACACAAAATTGGTCCAACAACAAAGAAAAACTGTACCGAAAAAAATTCTCGAAATTATTCTTACTTCCAATGCACGTACAAAGCTGAAATTTGGCATGAAGGTAGATTCCAGGTGAAATATAAAGAGAAAAAACAAAATGTTTAGTGTTACGCCTCAGAAACTATGAAAAACAATTTTTTTTTGTAAGAGAACGATTTGTAATATGGATTCGTAAGAGCAATCAAAATAGAAAAAAACCTTCCCCAGAACGAATAGTTGTCGTCCTAAGAGAGTTCTGGATACACACATAAAATTCCAGGAATAATTCCTAAAATTATGAGGTCGGAAAACTAGGAATTCTGTTGAAAACTCCGCATCGAATTTCTGATTGGTTGCATAACTTCCCCTATACTTCGTCTAGCTGGAGAAGTAAAACTACCTCGCATACTCTATCTCTTATGGTTTAAATAAAAAATTAATACAAAATTTGAAAAACGTTGATTTAGATATTAACTAATGTCCGTACTCACCAACTGAAGGACGGAAGATCACGACGGGGTATTGCTTCGAGTATTCTTCCATTATTTGCTCGGCCAAATTTTTACTCAATGTATAAGTATTTGGATGTCCATTTAATATCCTTAACAGTAGACATTTATATTTTAATACAAATCTTTCAAATTAAAATCTTAGTTACATAATATTTCAGAGCGAAAACAAACACAAGTACCGTCTTCCTTTTTTATTTGAATAATTCTCAATAAAAGTACATACAAATTTACTGTATAAAGTAAACTCTAACATAAAAATGGGCACAACTATTTCAGTTTTGTCCAAAATGTAATCTTTGTATACTTGCATTTAAATTCCAAAAATTGTTTTGACTCTGAGTTATTTATATTATAAAAACAGTTGAGAAAGTAATGTATAATTTGAATTATACAATTCACAAATAATTGACTAATCAAATGTTCGTTCTTCATCTTTAATATCTTATATTTATACTTTCTCTTCAGCCGATATCGCTGAAATTTGACAGGTTATGTCCACATTGGGTTGTAACTTTAAATACGAAATTTTATGTCGATACATTCATTACATCGGCAGTTATTGGGGTTTATTAGTTGAGCCCCCCTGTGATCTCCCTTCTCTTCTAACGATTCTTTTATAATTAATAAGTGTCGCCCTTATGGTGGTTTGAATTCACATTTGAAATTTTGTGTCGATGCATTCATTACAACGGCAGTTTGTCCCTATGGAGTTTTGGTTACACATATTAAATTTCGTGACGATACATTCATTCTATCGGCAGTTATTACAGTTTTTATGTTAAAGCTACGACGAATACGACAAATTATGTTTTTTTCGATCAAATAATTCTAAGCTGCCCCGATAAATAATAATAATAATTGAACTAAACATTCTATTCGCCGATTCATTTGTGCATAAGAGTACATACAGTTCATGTTTAAAGAGGAACATTTCACGTAAGCCTAATTAGAAAAACCCATTTGTATTTATTTTTAACTATTGTTCCTAAGTCCGAATTTCTGCGATCTGTGTGGATACCTATACATAGTGGAAAGCTAATAAAATTAATAAAAAAAGAAAGAACTTATTTAATTTTTATATTGCTTTATCCCACAGAAAAAAAAAAAATATATATATATATACTCGTTTTTTTGCACAATTAGACTATATAAAATTTCTTAAAGTTCACAAAGTTCTTTGTTTTTATTTATCTTGTTCCAAAGCCTCGTTTGCAATGGTATGGAAATGTTAGAGGAGGACTGGGTCTCAATGTGAATAGTAACTCCCTAGCCAAAAATATTTTCAGTACGCCAAAAATTGACAGAATTAGAGTTTTTCTCAAAAATATATTAATATCTACGATTCAAAATATCAATTTTCCATGGATATGGTCTTACTTTCCAAGGAGTGTGTTGAGAATCCTAGGATCTTCCTGTTGTGTCAACTTGAGGAGGGTACGCCAGTCCTGGGCTGGTGGGTAGACCTGCTCCTTGTACACAGGCACCTCCAAATGACAGTTGCAGTAGGTGGTAGACACGTACTCTAGACACTGTACATCAACACAAGATGAATTTATTTCAACAACACATGACAGAAAAATAATAAAATATATTATAGAGTCGTTTTATTTGATCATTTATCGAAGGGTTTCGTACAATAATAACAACTCTAACAGAAAAAGCGCAATTTTACACACAATTCATGTTGTGAATCCGTTTTTTTGAAATGAAATAAAAAAAAAATCATTATTTTGGGACAAACGTCCCCTAAGAATAAGAAATAAACAAAAGAATACAAGTATCAACCAATTGAGACAGATTAGAGAAAAAATAAAAAAAAGAGATGAGGCTTCTAGGAATTAACCAAAGAAACAATAATTGTTAATGACGAGCAATGATTAAAATAAAACAATGAAAAAAAACTAAAAAATAATAAGAAAGAAGATCTGTGATAGAATCATAATAGACGTATCTTTCTGCTTTAGCCTTCTATACTAGGAATTGGATTGGTTTTGTGTTCACAAGTGGCAAGCGTTCATTCAAAATATTCAAATTTCAAGTTACGAAACGTTTTCAAAAATATATATGAACATTTCGATAAACTATTTCTTTAATTTTTTTATTATTTATTCAAAACGTATCCCCTTTAATGAAGGTAAATTCATATCGATAGTACTATCGACTATCGCCCATCCCTAGTGAGTAGTGGGGAGACTCCTGAAGGTAGGTGGCCACAGAGTTCCTGGGTCTGCAGACCAGTACAGACGGCGTCACCCCAACCAACCCCAAACCCGGGGACTCCGAACACATCCCGGTCTTCAGTTATACTACTGTATCTTTAGCTCTAACTTTTAGATTAAGACTAAAAAAATTATTAATGATAAATTGATGTGAAAAAACTGAAAGTTCAAAAATTGAATTTTCAATATTTTGTTTTTGTCTAGGTGAGCGTTAAAACTGTGCAAAATGTCATCTGTTCAAAATTGAAATGACTATATGATCTAGTAGTATCTAGAGTATCTTACCTCTAGGTTGTCCATTTTGGCCGCGAGCTTCGCCACCTCCAGAGTTCCCCTCGTGTTGGTTAAGAGGGCAGCACACAGAGGATCGTCGAATCTTACACTTGCTGCTACGTGAAATACTATGTTCACGTTTTTTATTAGTTCCTAAAACATTACATTAGTACTTAAATTACATTTGGAATTATTTATTTATTTATTAAAGTAAACAATTTGTTCCTTACTTCTTGCATTTCTTCCGATATACCAAAATTGATCTCAGACATGTTTCCTTCGACTATTGTAACCTTTTTTAAGGTTTCAGCGTGATTAGACAGGAGTGGTTCGAACATCTAAAATCATGAAAAGAAAATATATCTTTCTATTAGTTAGTTATTGTGACTCATGTCCGGGCTTTTACTTTGAGGACATTTCGCCTACTACCAGAGCGCTCTTTTGTCGCTTTGGTGGACACATATTATATAAAACTAGGAGTTGGATTACCTACTTTATCTGAAGCTGATTACGTGCGATGCCTGGACAAAGAATAAAATTAATAAAGAATTTGCAATAGAGGGCTGACAAGGAACAACGGTAGCGGCTATAAGCAGAAGAAGGGGCGTTACCAGCCACCCTTCCTCCCTTCCGCGAAGTAATGACAGGCCATCTGTTCCGAGGAAGGGAATCAGGCTCGTCGAAGAAGGGGGTTTTAGTGGGTATGGGGCCACGGCTCGAGTCCCACAATATCCAAGGCTTTCTTCCCTAGAGGTTAGGTTAGGTTTTATGACTCATGCCCGGGCTTTAACTACGAGGTCATATCGCCTACTACCAGAGCGCTCTTTCGTCACTCTGGTGGACATGAGCCCGACTCTACTGTGGGAGTCCTAAATTTTGCCTACCCTAAATTTTTATTCATCTAGGGTAGGGGTCTTTAAAGAGGACCTGACATCGTACAGGCTCGGGACCATCGCTTAACGTCCCATCCGAAGGACGGCGTGCTTAAGTTTATTTTACCTCCCAGATAAAATAAACTAAGGGCCTCGGTCGGGTAAAGAACCCACGATCTTGAGCTCAGAAGTCAAGCACGCTTACCACTGAGCTACCGGCGCCCTCCTTCTTCCCTAGATGTGCGTAATTGGCATTTCCCCTCCTGCCAAAAAAAAAAAAAAGGAGCTTATTAAAATATTGGTATAGAAAACCATATCCTTCACAAAGATGTTAATGAGAAGTCATTTATGGTCTCTGTACCGTTATTTTAATAAGCGCCTTAATGAAATAATCTTAATTATTCTTGAAAATCTTTCAAAAAGATCTCAACATTCCTTACGTACAAGATTTAAACTAAACTCTTATAAGAAAATTACAGACGACCATCCCATCCCTCTCACACAACGCCTATCCACACAGTCCCCCTGACAATCCTCCACGTCGTCTAAAACGATATTGGCCGTGGGTCCTACTATGAAATGAACATTCTTAGTGAGTGTCAGCACTGTCTGGTTTCTCTCATACGATATATTTATATTTTATGCTGTATTAGCATGTTTATCTATTGTACATATTGCAGATTATTTTAAAAAAAAGATCTTGTACTTACAGGTTCTTTGAGGATCCTAGTCCAACGATCCTTGGGGTTTTCACCCCTTTTCGGTCGAAGAACTACATAGATTCTTTCCAGTTCCGAACATCGAAGTAATTTCTCGACAAGAACTTTGCCCATGAAACCAGTCCCTCCCGTCACCAGGATTTTTTTATTTTTTAACCACTCCGTAATACAACTCATTATTTTGATCTAAATTAAAAAAATAATGCAAGGTCAATACAGAATTAAACATTGATCAACATTGAAAAAATATATATAAAATAAATTAAAAACGGATGGTTTTGTAGTTCTGAAAATAGAAATCCTATAGAAAGATGTTATGGATCCAGAAGCTCTTTATATAACATAAAGCAGGGTTTGGCATCTGCGACTAACAAAATATATTTGTTTTCAAGTGCGGGCGGTATATTAAAGAATAAATAAATAAATACTGATAATTCATAAAATAAGAACATTTCTAATATTGTGCGTGTACTATTGTATACTACCAACAGGTTTTTACGTACTTTTTTTTCTAATGAATAAATTTAGATATATTTACCCTCATGGCCTCGATTAAAGTAACAACAACAGTCCGGAGTTCAGCAAAAATAGTAGGTATATTTAATATTATTATTTTTTATCAAATCATATTTAAGAGATTATTTTGTATATTTTCCCCCCAAAATGATGAATAAATTGTTCCAAAATTATAAATTAAAATGTTTGTTTGAATATTCAGACAGAAAGTGAGAACTTCATTTGAAATGAAAATGACCGTGACCTGCACAGAGTCATTGCACCGAATACCATAATTTTTTTTACAATATTTCACTTTTCTAGTAAAACTATTATTTGTCCCATCGATTATATATTAGATATATAAAGAATGAGATAAAACAAAGATTGAGAAAAACAGAAATTATAGTTAGAAAACGCCCCACTTATGCCAGGTACTTAACTCAATGTCCACTTGTATTTTTCTTAAAATAATGACAATTTCTATGTATATAATATGGTATATCCTCACTTGACTCGGAGAATGTTTAATAGAAAAAAAAAAAAAAAAAAACTGTTCTCACTGGTATGTTCTCTAACTGAAGGCCCACAAATACTGTGCAGTTTTCATTCAACCAAGTCTATTATTCAAATGTATTCCATGTATATTTAATTGATTCTTTAAAGAGGTGACTTATGATTTATTTATGGTTGTCACTATTGTCTCAACTGTAAGTAGAAATCCAAAACAAATGTATCGTTACTAACAAGTATAGTATAGATCAGGGGTCAGTAACCTTTTTTTCGGGTCGCATTATGCCCTTGGTACTCAAGGGCGGTTCATATATAAAAATAAAATAAGTTAAATAGGCACTAAGCTATGTAAAAATGACAAGAAAAATCTATATATTTTGTTCATTTATTTATAAGTAGAATCTAACTCAGTAATTTTATATGCCTAACTTCTTTTGAAGAATAGATCAAATTATTAAATACTCTTTAGATTAGGTTTTATGGTTCATGCCCGGGCTTTAACTACAAGGTCATATCGCCTACTACCAGAATCACTCTGGTGGACATGCGCCCGACTCTACTGTGGGAGTCCTGAATTTTGCCTACCCTACATTTTTATTCACCTAGGGTAGGGGTCTTTAACGAGTACCTGACATCGTACAGGCTCGGGACCATCGCTTAACGTCCCATCCGAAGGACGACGTGCTTAAGTTTATTTTACCTCCCAGATAAAATAAATTAAGGGCCTCGGTCGGGTTTCGAACCCACGTTCTTGAGCTCAGAAGACAAGCACGCATACCACAGCTACTGGCGCCCTCTTTGAATACTCGTGGGTCACATAAGAGGGCTATAAGAGGCTGAGAGTGTTTATATATAAACTAAGTGATAGTTTATATATAAACTAATAGTAGTTTATGCCAAAATTACAAAAAAAAAACATGTCCCAAGTTGTTTTTTATTTATTTTTGGCATGGAATTAATGACGTAATATGAATTATTTATTTTTATTTGTAATTTGCGTTTTTTAAATTGCATTTTGTTTAATCCGATGGGAAAATTATACTTACACAAATAATTTTTGGGAGCCATGGTGGCAGTGCGGGCTAGAGCGTAGGGCTCTGGTCGCATGGTCTCACAATGGTTTGCAGGTTCGAATCCGGTCCGGGAGTGAGTTTTATTTCGTAGATAGAACTCCCTCCCGGGGCCATGGATGTCGTAAATAACTAGCTAACCAAGAGACATGGCTAATATGCATCGTACATAAGGCCAAAATAATAATAATAATAATAATAATTTTAAGCGGTTCTCATGAGAAATCTGGAAATGACGTCTTAAATTTCTATAATTCCCCTGCGTGCTGCAAAATATTAGTTTGAAATTAAGAGTAATTAGTTGTTATTTTCTCAAAAATATGTAACATGTTTTATAAAAGTGAAAATGAATCTGTTTTCACTATCGGACGAATCTCTAATTAAAGCAGAGAAGTGTCGTGACGAGGAAGTGTTGGCGGTACTAAGTGTCGTGGCCAGGAAGTGTTGGCGGTACAAAGTGTTTTGTTAAGTTAATGATTTACCCAGAATTATATGAAATCTTTTATATATTTCCTTTTCGTGGATGATACTAACATTCTTGTAACAGCTAAAAATGCAACAATGTTCATTGAATCTATTTCTAAAGCTATGGAAACATTAAACGAATGTTTAATGTCAATGTCATTTAAAGATAATATAAAAATGTCTCTATTTCTGGTCCTTTCTTACTTCGTAATCTTAAAAAAAAAGAAGGATCAGAAGAGAGACCCTATTTTCAAAACCACTTTTATCTTCAAAGCTATCATATTTATATTTTTAATTAGTTTTTAATTAAAAAAAAAATAGTTTCTAACCTGTTTTTTTGGCAATGATGAGTATTGAGGGTTAATGTCCGAGTCATAGTAACTAACTATAAATTAAAGACTAAAGATTAAAGACTACTCAAGGTCAGATCTTAACAATTCTGAAAAATACCAGAGTAAAATAGCGGGAGGACAGTCGAAGAAGCTTTCTTTTTTAGTATGGTTTTTATTGTAGATTCTATGGGAAAGAGAAATTCTAAATGCATTTCTGAAAAAAAAAATAATAATAAAAAGTGTAGAACATTTCTTTGTGGGTAATTCAATCCTTGATCTATTGTTTGCGCCATTTCTTTTCTATCATATTGTTTCCGTTTTTTTTTTTTTTTTTTTTTCATGTCTTCAATACCAAAAATAATCTTGTTTGATTGATTTTTTACTCTACGATAATAAGTCATTGGTAGCAAATATTGTGTCTCTCAAGGTATTATTCAAAATAAAATAATGCAAGTAATGTTATATGAATGTATGCAAATTGAGTAGAGCGCTTCCTTTACGATGACTAAACACAAAACTCAACTGAAATATTTTAAACATTATTCACTAAATAGTAAGACAACAATGCAAATGTTCTGTATAAGAATGGATGAGAATCCATCACTTCATGACTTTTTAGGAGAGCAAAAATTGCATCATATAATTCAGAGGTCGGCATGCGGATTTCTTGTGTGAACCGAGAAATAAATAAATCAATTTCCGGTAGTAGTTTCGACCTTGTGAATATTTGAGGGAAAATTAATTTTGTTGGCCTCTTTAGGTCTACTATATTTTATAAAGGAAGAAAAGAATAAGGAGGGGGGGGGGGGGGGGGGGGATAAGGGAAAAAATAGAAAGAAGGGTAAATAATAATAATAAAGAAAGGCTATAAGTTACCTATATATATATTTATTATCTATATTTATTTATTTTTTGCTTATTCTTCATATCTATATGAGGTATGTGTGTATGAGTATATATGTATATTCTGTTGAATGTATGTTTTTGTAAATATGCTTATATATTTCCGTGAGTCTATATTTTTACTGTTACTGCTGTTTGTTTATTGTTATTGTTACTGTTTGTTTTATTTTTTCACTATTATTTATTTATTTCCACTGACTAGTACGAATGCATCCATGTGAAAAAAATAATAATAAAGAAATATTGAATTGGAGCATGACCTTGAAATTGTACAGATACAGATTTGCCACACATTTTCTTCTAAACATCAAGCTTGATACGCCAAATATATTGGACACTGATGACCTTTGCTGTTTTGCGTCCTTAAACTCCAAATCCTATCCTATCCTATTTTATTTATTTAATCATTCTGACGTTTCGGCTTTTATAAATATGGACATGGCCAAATGTACGTATTAATAGACGGCCTATTTGCAGTTGAAAAATGACTTTTCACAACAATTATGATTAATTATTCAAGATGGCTTCTGGTAACTTTTATTCATACAAATTATTGATTTATTATATACTTATAATGTTTGATATTTCGATGAGCATGTTTTACGATATATATAGTAACATAGATTACAGCAATATTATATAATTCTAAACAATTATTGTTAAATTGTTCCAGTGATGTATGAAAATGGCTCATAAAAGTTGAAACTTCAGAATGATGAAATTGGACAAATTAATTTTCTCTCATAAATTAATAATGTATTTTTTTTAAAACCAATAATGGATATCCTTGTGAAAAATATAGGGATAGAGTCTGGTCATTTGAAGAGGCAGTATATAAACGGATTTGTTATGTGAAGTTTTCTCGTAATTTATGCTTGTTTTAAAGCTTTATTTTGCTTATTCCATTTATACAGCACACTCTTGAATATAGAATGCATTGTCCAGTTGCAAGTCTAGGGCTTAATGCGGCCCGCAAACTGAAATAGTTAATTTTGTTCTAAACCTTTTAGTGTAAATTAACCTCTTCTAACCCAATGGCAAATATATTATCTATGAGCTGAGTTACATGCGTCAACAGTCCAGGAGACTTGAACTGAAAGTGGCCTATAAAAATGATTTAGGAGAGTTAGTTATTTAATTTATTCCTTTTCATCCCACACTTGCTACTGGTATGGTGACTATATCTATTCAGTACAAGAATAATTCGCTGAATTCGTTGAAATTTTACTTATGCGATTTTCATAACACAATACAAAAATGTTTTGTGTTGTTAATAATTATATGGTACACTGTTTTATGAACAAATACACAAAATGAGCATAGTCAGAATTCGATCTCGGATTTTCTTATATTTACTATTCTTCGTAAAAACAAGTGATCTAGGCTAAAAAGGACATTGATATCTTGTTGCACTTTCAACAGACAGTAAACATCATTCCAAAATTATTCAGAATTATAAATAATGATAAAATAGGGTAATAACAGATAACAAATAATAATTATTAGTAAACGTTTTACTGAAAAATTTTCAAACATTTTTTTCAAAAATTCTATACATTTATTTTCGAAAAATAATTAAATTTAGGATAATAACGAAATAATTATTAACAAATTATTAAAGTTCTTTGAAAAATTATTTTCAAATAATTGTTCTTATACATACAATACACAATAATATTAATTTTCAAACACTGCTATACAAATAGAAATTATGTATTTGATTCAATTACACAAGATGATGCCTTTTGTAGCAGACAAACTTCAGGAACTTACGAAAACTTTAATTTTAAGTAAAAAAGTTCCCATAACCTAGGGTTCAAAAATGCTCCCATAAATAACTACTGACTTTAAAAACAGAAAAAATTCTGCTAAATAGCTCCACTAAAACTTTTCAAATGAGCGACGAGAGTCACAAAACATTCATTTTCCAAAGTATAGAGATCATGCAAAATATATTTTTTAAGGTTCGACAACCTCCTCGACAGGAGCTTCTTAGCAAAATTTTCATCTAGTATATGCTTCAATTTTTAAAACGTGTCCAAGAATTTCATGACGATAAGAATCAATTTTGAAAATATCTTGAAATAAAACGAAAGGAATATGATCCTTCATGTCAGGTAAAATAGAAGCATGACAAAGACAATTTTGGAGCAGTAAAATTAAATCGAAAATAAAGTATAGTTATGTAAACCTAATTACGTTTGTTTTTATAATAATTTTTATATATGTTTTTTTTCAACAGCTATATTTCTCTATTTATTTGCTTTTTACAACCTAGCAAATATAGACGTTCCGGGAAGAATTATCATCATCAGTATCTAAACATTTGTTTTAATACGATCAATAAGTAACAACATATTTTGATGTAATTTAGACATTTATTTTTAATGTAAGAAATATAATAAATATTAACGAGAGTGGATTAATACAAAACAAGTTTAATTTGATTATTAAATGGATAAAGTTATGAAACGTAGGTCCAAAGAATTTTCGTTGGCAAGAAATATCAGTCTAGACTAACGTATTATCAAAGATGTCGACTCTTAAAATATGTGTTACATTTGACAATATATATTTGAAATTTTGAGTGGAATACAAATACCTTGAGCAAGACGTCCTTCGGATGGGACGTTAAGCGATGGTCCCAGATCCTCGTTTCAAGACCCCTACCCTACCCTAGGTGAATAAACCTGGGTTGCCAAAATTTAGGACTAGTAGAGTCGGGCTCATGGACATTTTTTTTTTTTTTTTGCTTAATTGAATTCGCATTGAAGGTATTCAAAAAGGTGATCTATTTGTGAAATTACGATTTTATGTTTTCAATGTGAATAAAACTCCAAAACATTATATGTGGTGTCTTGATATTTTCATAGAATAGTGTAATTATTTATTTACAAACAAAACACAATTTGGCGATATGACCTCATAGGTCTCAGAAAAAAAGTATACTGAACAACATAAATAAATTGTTTACACAAAGGATTCAGTAAATAAATTTGAGTTTAGTTTACATTCTTGTAAGTAAAAGATGATGTTACTTATTGATTGTATAAAAAAAATGTTTAGATACTGATGATGGGACTTCTTTCCGAAACTTCTATATTTTCTAGATTATAAAACCAAAAAATAAAAAGAGAGAAAAATATATTATTGTAAATGTAGAATTTTCTTCGACAAACCAAAATAATGTAGTGTCTTGAATTTGCATTATATTTCATTGCGTACGTCTCAACTACAGTTGGCAACATTTTTATATCTGTATGCATAAAGAAAAGAAATACAAATGATGAAGGTCGAGTAAAACAAATAGAAAAAAATTAAAAGTAATAAAATTGAAATATACAAAAAATGACGGGGAAGGTTTTTTTTTTCAGCCACATCACCAAATAATTTTCCTTTATACAAACATATATTATGACTTAAAAGTAATTGTGATTTTCTAACTGATATGTAATTACATAAATAATATGTATATATATATATATATTATATATAATTTTAAGCCGAAACGATCACTCATCCGACTTCATAATTTGATTTTCATATAATTTTGATTTGTTGTACTACCGATGTAGATAGATAATATAAAATATCGAAGGGTTTCTACATTTTTATGGAGGTTTGTAATTTCAACTAACTTTTTTTTTTAAATCCTGATAATTCAAAAAATAATTGTCGCAGACATTTACTTTTTGTTTTGATTTGTAGATGAGTGTATGTCACACACCATTGCAGTAATTTTTTCTAAAAATTTCAGTGTCCCCATGGAAGCAAGGAGTTTTGAAAAGTTATCTGTGGTTGATAATTTCATTAAAAAGTGTAATTTTTTATTTATAAACAAAACAAAATTTGCCTATTAATTTAAAATGTGCATTTAATAATTGTAGAAAATTTAAACAGAAATTGCAATTAGCCAAGAAACTTAAAATGCCCAAAAACCCTTCGATATTTTTGAATATCTCTCCAGTCGTACCTACAAAATACCCAAATTATACAAAATTTCGAACTCGGCAGAGTGTTTTTTTTTTTTGGCATGGACGTATTCTACTAATATTGCAATCCTCCAGCGTTTTGAACATTATTTATTTGTTAATAACAACATCCATTTCATTATAAAATATATCACTATTATTACGTCTTATAATTAATAATAATAAATACTTAATTACAAATTCTACAAATAAATGTGATTGGTTAAAGAAACAACAAAAAAAACATATGCTCTTGAGAGCTCGTTCGCCGCTGTTTTTCTTTATTATTTTTCGTCAAATAGAAAAATAGCTGCGAAGTTGCTCTGGTACATTTCCAACAGACGAACTCCGATTTGAGGGAGTACTTCTGTAGGTTTGAAAGTACCTAGTATATAAACAAATTATTGCAACTGTTACAATTATTAACCAACGTGACTCGATTTAAGATAGCCGATAATTGAGCAAGTAAATGGGTTATGTACATAATGAAAATAAAGATACCATGCCTGTCCGATTTTTTTGAAATGCCTTAATGATCAAATTCTCACTTACCACAACCACTCGTAATATATATTATGAAACTATTTTTAATTTAATATCAACAGCACAAACTTTTACAGTTTCGTAAGTCGAAAAAAAAAAAAAAAAAAATGGAACTAATATAGAAAACTGCCCATCTCTGTAGAGACAAAATTGAAGGAGCAAAAGAGAAGAGGAAAAAAGTTTAATTTTTTTTTTTAATATTCAGAATTATGGCTTAATTCAAAGAAAATTATAAACGTAATCCATGGAGTTATTAATGTTTATTAACAAGAGAATCCATTCCGGTCATGTGACAAAATGTATCAAAGAAGATTTAGGTATAAACTTCTATGTTGAGAAACTCGGACATATTGTAGAAACTGATAATAAATAATACAAACTTATTTTTTGAACTATTTTTACGTAAATCAAGCAAAATGTGATGCACAGATAGTTTTGTGTGTAAGATTACTCCTGATATAATATACTAACCCCTAAAATTAAAAAAAAAAAAAAAAAAAAATGAATGTATAAATATTTGGATCTAGAAGTCTCTAAACAAAACATCTATTGGATTTTCAGTCAAACCGGCCATATAGGAGAGGGCGTAACTCGAAAACTTTAATAATTTCCTAAAGAATGAATAGGAAAGACATTTGTTGTTTTTCAGACAAAATAAAAAGGTTTTAGAGTGATTGAACGCTCGTTACAAGGCGCCAATCGATTCAAAAATCATCATTAAATGAATGATTTAGCATGTTTGAGCGAGGGAAGTACATTGAATTTCATTACTTTTTCTTCAAGATTATGGGAAGTGAGAACTAGATCAGTAAATGGGGCAAAGAACAATTATGGCATCAACTCCGAGTACCCACTGAAGAGATGGTATCCAATAAGTTATTCTAGTGAGTTTGATTGGAGATTTGTGAACTCGTACTGTTGAGAGGTGCCGATGTCTTGGGTCTCATGTTCCCTGCAGTTCCAAGATAGGTCACTGAAGCTGCCATCTCTCTGTCAGAACTCTGCAATGCACACACACAGACAACATGAAGCTATAATCGAATCAAGAATTTCTAATAATTACAAATGTTACCAGTGGTTTGTGATAACTAAAATAAGATACAAATATTCTTATATCAACTTTACGGAGCTATGTTGCAAAAACAGCATTTATAGTTGTACCTACCATGTTTGAATGTAGATTGTTTTGGGTTGTTGAAAATTGTTAAATACAATTTTTCTTTAAAATAATTTTAATAATATAAATGGAGCGTAATTATTAAAAATTACCTTGATATTGTCTTTCTTGTTGCTATATCTAACACGTTTCGTTGAAGTTTTTGGAATGTTAACTATTTAACACTAACTCAGAATGAAACTAAACGTATTAAATTAATAATCAAACGTATTATTTTAACCCATAAACCGTATACAAACACGTAGCACACATCATCGATACCGAATCAAACTCGTAGTTGACTTCTACGCATGCGCTACTCATCCCCTCTTCTTAACGTTTCACATTTGATTTTTTATTTCGAGTTAATTCCGATTCACTAGTCTCGCTAAAGAAGTTTCCGACGACTTATTATAACTATGTTTTACTTACATATCTGGTTTCAGTGGATTTTGTTTCTGCCTCTTTTAAATTCGATGTCTCATGTTGTTCCGAAGAGGTAACCACTAAAAAATTAAAAACGTTTGAATTATTAACTGCATTCTAAAAACATAGAAAAATGTAAGTAATTTTATTAATATTTTTTTTTATTTTATTTTTATTTTTTGGCTTTATGTACGGTGCATATTAGCCATGTCAATATGTTATATATAATTATTTAAGACATCCATGGCCCCGGAAGGGAGTTCTATCTACGAAATAAAACTCACTCCCGGACGGGATTCGAACCCGCAAACCAAATGGTGAGACCATGCGACCAAAGCCCTACGCTCTAGCCCGCACGGCCACCATGGCCCCCAATTTTATTAATTATGAAGATACAATTTTTATTAATAAAATAGATTTAAATTATATTAATTAGAAAGATACAGAAAACATATTATTCACAGTAACAAAATTAATTAAGATTTACAAAATTAAATTCAGAGTAATAAATTTATAAAATGGTTAAAAAAGTAAAAGAATAGTAAAAAAAAAGAAACTCACGCTAAGAAGGATATATTCACAGTAAATAAATTAAATGCTAGTAGAATAATGTTTAACGTTTGGTAAACAAAATAAACATCCAGTAAAAAGAATATATTCATAGTAAATAAATTAAATGCTAGTAGAATAATGTTTAACGTTTGGTAAACAAAATAAACATCCAGTAAAAAGAATATATTCATAGTAAATAAATTAAATATTAGTATAAACGTATTTAACGAATAGTAAAAAAATAAAGGCAGAGTAAAAAGATTATATTCACGGTAAATAAATTAGCCTGTTCGTAATTAGTTTTTTTTTTATGCTCCCCCATGGTGTTTCTCTATATCAGGAGAACCTGGACTGATTCACTAAAAGGAAAATCTTATTTCTTCGGATATATCAACTGGATTTACTCGGTAAACTGCAATTTTGTACTTGCATTTAAAATCTTAGTCTTTAATTTTTTTAATGGGCATTTAAATTTTTTACCGAGTGTTCTAAAATTTCCTACTGCGCCTTATTAACAGTATTATTGGATTAACTTACTAGGTAATACATTTTTGGTAATTGGATTAAAATTTTATTTACAGTGTTGCATTTTACTGTGCATTTATCATTTTGTACTGTGCAATTAACCTTTCTTACTCGGTATGCTGCTTTTTTTTTACTGTGCGTTTAAATCCTAGCCTTAATTAATAAAAAGGATGCAATTTTAGACAGAATTATATTTATTTCAGAATGAAATTGAGCAGAAAATCTATAATTTGACATGAAGAGTCGGAATCGTCAGACTGAAATGACAAGAATCACATTCGACTTCAAAGTTCAACGTTCAATAAACCTAAAATTATCAATGTGCAAAACTCTACTATAGTTATTGTGGTCATATGGAACATAACCATGTGGGTCTACTAAGAGTTTCAATATCCTGATAATTTTATCATTTAAATTTTAAGAAAAAAATCGTTATTGTGCCATTTTATATTTGAAGTTTAAATGACCAAACTGATCTCAGAAGTCCCTTCATTGTCGATACTGTTATACGTTTCTTAAATTTCATTTCAAATGTTCACAGATCTACTTAAAGTGAATGAGAAATCGTAAATTAGTATTGGAAAAATAAATAAATGTGACTGAAAGCCGTGATTGGTACTAACCTATTACTGGTGGAGTGACGGAGGGGACAGCGGCTGTGATGTTGCCAGGCTCCGAAGGCCAGGTGGACATGGGAGTGACCACGTACACCTTCTCTTGGGTCTGAGGCGAGATGGACACCTCCAGCTGCTCCCATGGCTTTCCGGTCGTAGTCGTCACTTCAGTCACCGCCTTCACTTTGGTCTCTGACAACGACCAACCGTTCACTTCATGAACCAGTACAGTCTCGTTCTCTTCAGACTTTTTTTGGTGCGGCACCTTGAAGGTGACAGCGATGTTCTGACTTGCTGCCATCTCATGATCTTCGTTCTCCTTGGCCCCTTCCTCAGGAGCCTGCGTTGTGAAGTAATCCTCAGGGATCACCTTGGAGGTTTGCTTTGGGATGATCTCCCTCTTGCCATATCCTTCAACGGTCCACTTGTCAATGTTCTTCTGAAGTCGAGAAAAGTCGACAGAATCCTCTTCGCCATGAAGAAGAGCTCTTATGTCTGTTGCTAAAACGTGCTGAAGCTGACCTTGCTGTGCTCCTGCAGGACTAAATCCTAGCTCGACAAGTTTGCTCATCACGTCAGGGGGTAGTGTATTAATCATTTCCGGAACACGCAATGTTTCTAAATTTTCAGATCCTGTCGCTGTTAGAGGGTAGTGAATGTTGGTCGTGTGCGCATTGCCCGGAGCTGTGACAGCCCTGTTGACGTAAATGGCCGACATGTCTGGATCAGTCGTGGGGGGAACTTTTCTCGCAATCGGTGGTGTCCTTATGTACGGAATAATGACTTGATGAACTTGTTTCGGCCTTGCGGTTGATGACGTTTGGTGTGCGAACGGCTGTGGAGTACTCTGAAGTCTTAAGTCTTCCCAGTCAGGTCTCTCAACTCTCTCAGCTTCATAAATGGTACTGTTCTTGTTAAAATCAATTCCTTTTAATATGCCATCAGGAGAAATTAATGCTGCTTGTCTCATTTCATCAGAAGGCCTCTGGAGTTTAGGGTCTCTTGGAATTATGTTGACATTAGATGTAACGGGTTTGTCGAAAGAGGATGCCTTTTCACTGTCCTGGAATTGCGCTAATGCATGTTGATTAAACGAATGGTAACCCAAATCAACATAATGATTCAATCCAGGAACATCCAACAAGGGTGCTTGTATTATCTGCATAGGATATTCAACTGAAGAAAGGAAATCAGCTATAGGGACACTTTTCATAACATGAACTTGAGTTTGTTGATTAGACTTCAGAGGGTAGGCAGGGGTTGATGGGTTATGTGCTAATGTGACACTCGAGGCTTCATGCGCTGAATCACTGAGAGGTAAGTTTCCAAAGTTGGCTACGTCGTTCTTAGCGGGCTCAACCTCGAGGCCATTGTGGTGGGACAGCAGGTTGGGACCTGTTGGCGGACACTTACTACATGAGGGGCCATCTGTTTCCTGAATTGTGACGATTACATTAGGGTGACTCTTTGGAGGTTGAGGCCTTAATGTCGCGCCGAATGGCTGAGCGTCATGAATCGGAGGTAGAGGGTGAAAATTTAATTCTGGAAAAGGTACAGGCTCCCTCATGGATACATAATGTCCACCTTTCTGCGGAGGCGGCGATAAGTAGTACATATAGCTCAGATCTTGCGGTTGCCTTGTAGACTGAGATTGAAAACTGGGACCAGGGACTTTCAAGTTACTTAAATTTGATTCAGCATTGATCGGTTTTGTGGGAGGATAGTTTGAATTAGGTTGTCCAAAAACTGGTTTGTTAGGGCTATAATTCGATTTGGGAGGAAATGGATGTAATCCAAAAGGTTTTAAAGGTTTGTTTATTAGAAAAGGTAATTTGGGAGGACCACTGTTTGGTCTAGGAAAGTTGTGGTTAGGCTGTCGATTAGGTGGACCATAATTGTTGGATTGTGGGTTTAAGAAAGTTTGAGGTGGTAAATATTCTTGTTGAGGATTCTTCCCGCCCGAAGGAGGCAGGTATGCCTGTCCATTAGGCCCATGTTGTATATTCGGGGAGCTATATTCTGGATTTGGATAATGTAAGCTAGCTTTAAGAGTATTTGATACTTGTGGTGGTCCATAATGTGATTCGGGCTTGAAAAATCCTTGAAGTTGTGGTGGAGAAACATATTCTGTTTTGGGTGGAACTATGTCTATTTGAAGATTTCCTGATTGTGGTTCAGGATCAACTGGCTTTGGTTGTCCATCTCCTGAATTAGGAGGTCCATACTCAGGCTTTGGGAAACCGTATTCTGGTTGAGGAGGGCCATATTCTGGCTTCGGTGGTGGTGGTGGACCATACTCTGGTTTCGGGGGCGGAGGACCATACTCTGGTTTCGGTGGTGGACCATAATCCGGCTTCGGTGGAGATGGTGGTGGACCATAGTCTGGTATCGGTGGCGGAGGACCATAGTCAGGTTGAGGTGGAGATGGTGGTGGACCATACTCTGGTTTTGGTGGTGGCGGGCCATATTCTGGCTTTGGGTGGGATGGGCTGTAATCTGGTCTTGGAGGAGGACCGTAGTCTGGCTGAGGAGGTGGACCGTACCCGGGTTTTGGTGGACCATATTCAGGCCTCACTTCTGGATTTGGGGGCCCATATTGATTTGTTAAGACAGGTAGAGCAGCTATTCCGATTGTTGGAACCTGGAACGAGTACTGCTGCCCCTTGTCGCTGTAGGTGGCTGGCACGCTGTTGACGCCCCCCGCCACTGGGATCCAAGGCATGCTGTTGCAAGGGCTACATCGACTTGCTTTGCTCTGTTTTCCTCCCCTCTCCTCTCCACCCCCTTCATGGTTCGTGTAATGAGGATATGTTTGTTCCTCATCTGTCTGCTGTTGACCCACTTTCTGCTGCGGCCACAGCCATTTTGTAATTCGCTGTGTGAGTGCAGACAGAGGACTGGGAGGTATCAGATGTGAGATTGGATCTTCCGGAAAAACTCCTTCAACTGTCAGGACCAACAGCAATATCTGAAAACAAAAACAAGTTTTTAAATATAATTTTTGATTTCTTGAACTGACACACAGACAGACAGACATTTTTTCCAGACATCTTCATGATGGAATGTGGAGGTCGGAAAATATGAAATTCCGTTGAAAATATGAAATTTCTGACCGATTACATAACTTCCCCTATATTTCGTTCTTGGAATCCGCATATTCGAAGTGAAACGTCTTTTGTTTGCTACCATTATGACTTTTTTGAATTGAATTTACTAGGTTTATTGTTTTTTATAATTGAAAGGTTTATATGGATGTATCGGTAAAAGGTATAATTGAATTAGAATAGAAGAATTCACTTATAATATTTAAGAAAGCAATTTTATATTATCGAAGTATGTTTTATGTATTTTAACTACATAGTTTCGTTATTATTAGGTACTTTTACGTCATTGTCATTTGGTTCATTATCAGTTACAGCCTTTACAGGAGAATTCTCTAAAAATGAAACAATATCATTAATTAATATGAATATTATAACAGGTGATTGTTTATATTATCAGCTGACACCTGTCACTTCCGATGCACATTCGTTATGAATGAAATTGCAGCTGAGGTTTCGTGACGCCCACCAATTTAAAAGTTAGAAGTTTCACTCAAAATTAAAGATGTACCATGTTAAAAGCAATGAAAACATATTTCATTTTTTGAGATTAAATTATTATTAAATTTTAGTAGAAGGTACTGTGAATCATGCCCCCAGGCTTTAACTACGAGTTCATATCGCCAACTAGCAGAGCACTCTTTCGTCGCTCTAGTGGACATGAACCCAGTGCCGGATTTATATATTTTTCAAGTATAGGTCACTGACATCTCGCCACCCCTACCTTCAAAAAATTATTGCATACATTTTTTTATGTACATATAAAATATGCAAACATTACAAATCCAATACTTTTTTTTTTCACAGAATACAGCTATTTATAAAACTATTATTAATAAGTCTCAAATAATAACAATGTATTTTGAACAGAATTTAAAACTTTTCTTCTCAATTAAAATATACATTTTTGTGTAGTTTACTATACGAAAAATTCAAATGAATGCAAACAACTGTTTAGATTGACTTATGTATGTACTTAAAACATAAATTTGAAAAGAGATAAAAACTTGTAAATTAAAAAAGAAAAACAACGTCTTACATAGGTCAATTTACAACAGCTCCCGGCGTGATTTCTTAATAGCAAAATCATAACTCATAACTTCTGTTTGTTAAAATAAAAAAGCGAAATAATGTTATTTTTCTTGGCATAATGATGGTCTAAGATAATTTTTCACACTTTTTAGACAAAAAAAGCTTCTTTCGCCAGAACTTACAAATTGATAAACATACAATTTATACGTTAATAATTGATTTTTACAACTATTTTATGAAAATTTGTAAAATATAATCTTTCAAACAGGGCGCTGGTAGCTCAGTGGTATGCGTGCTTGTCTTCTGAGCTCAAGATCGTGGGATCGAAACCCAGCCGAGGCAGGGTCCTAGGTGAGTAAAAATTTAGGGTAGGCAAAATTTAGAACTCCTACAGTAGAGTCGGGCTCTATCCACCAGAGTGACGAAAAGAGCGCTCTGGTAGTAGGCGATATGACCTCGTAGTGAAAGCCCGGGCATGAGTCATAATAACTAACTAACTATAATCTTTCAAATTTGCCGTCCTAGGTCAGGGCCTACTGGGCCTATTAATAAATCAGGCACTGCATGAACCCCTTTGAGTCCTAAATTTTGCCTAACCAGGTTTATTCACCCAGGGTAGGGGTCTTTAACGTATAGGTACCTGACATCGTACAGGCTCGGGGCCATCTCTTAACGTCCCATCTGAAGGACTGCGTGCTCAAGGTGAGCTACCGGCGCCCTTTAAAAGGTAATGTTGAGAGGGAAAAGTTAATGTTATAATGATGGGAAGCTGGGAGGGATGAAGTTGGTTTCGGAGAAGATTTCACTATGTTGTCATCAAGATCAAATGTCAGGAAAAAAAATAGTGTAAGAAAGATTCGGTCTTACAATTCACTGCAAAAATATACAGAATGTTTATTATCTTATCTGTACAAATACATAAAGAGAGAAAGTTTTCTTTTTGTGCATTTGAGGTAATCTCAAAAACTACTTAACCGATTTGGATAATTCTTTCACCGTTGAGGAGCTTATTTCTTTCTGGTGGAAGTAGGCTACACATCTTTATACTTAAAGAAAAAGGAGCTAAGCCGTGATAGTAAAATTGACGCAAGTCGGAGGAGAAACGGCCGTCCGGGCTTCATTTCATTTATTGCATACGCTGCCTAAACCGTTCAAGATATATCAAAATGATGTATGGAGGAATTGTTGGCAATAAAAAGTTGTGCGAAAAAATCTGAGACAGCATATTACCTATCTATAACAGATAGCCTTCAGAAAGAGTTTTTGTCTCTGTTTATAAATATGTAGTTTTATCTCTCCGAGTGTTTGTACAAGTTGGCCCAAAAAGTAGGTACTGATTTTTGAAAAAAACGATTTTAATAAAATTTCCTATGTAGCATCCTTATGAGCCCGATTGAGTCATTAGCTATGTGGCATTCCAAAGAGAAAGATGCCCAAAATATAAAATTATTCTAGCTGTTTAACGGTTGATCGGATTTTAATGAAATTTCAAAAATAGCATACTTATAAGCCTGGTTCAAAAGTAAACCATGTGGCATATCCAAATTTTGAACGGAAGAGGGTTGTGGGGGCGGGGAGCGATATATAAAATAGGCCTTCAACGGCGCTGCTAATATGGGGTAACAAACCACTTCCCTCAAAATCATTAAAAATTTAAACTTATTCCTAAAATCAAGTAACTTAAGTTACTAACCAGTTACTCCTAGCCAAGCCGGGTAACCTCCTAGTATATTATAAATATTTCTTCGGAGATTCAGCATCTTACTTCGGTTATGGTTCGGTCTCGCCTGAACTCCTCCCTCCATCCGTGACAGTTTCAACTCATTAAATTGATTAAAATTCAATTGACTCACGTTTTCAGTTTTTCTTATTGATTAAAACATTTATTTCTTACATATTTTACCCGTTTTATTATATTTTTGTGTATATTTTGCTTTTTTTTTGTACACAAAAATCCGTTGACGACTAATAAGTTATATGTATATTGGCCTTCTTAAATTAGTTTGTGGTGCCCCACTCACGGCCGACTCACATACCCACTTTCTTACGGGTCGTAAATAAATGAGTAAAAGTTCAGTCATTTCAAATGACAGTTGAGAATTTGAAACTATAATGACGGACCGACCGGAGCTAGATTGAGTTTCTCGTGACGTTGTAAAAACACCACTTTCCTTCGTTACTTATTAACAGAAGTCCTCCCCCTCAGGTACCGTTACTAAAGAACTGCACCTCAGTCATATGTCCAGGTACTGCACCCAGAGCAATGGGTGCCTCGTGGCATTTATAAGAGTTTTTGAGTTAAACCCCCCCTAATCCCTCCTTCCGTTTGACCAAAAATCAATAGGTTTCGTCTTTATTATACATATAAAATTTTATATCGATACATTCATTCTATTGGGAGTTATTGTGTTTACAAACACACACACACAGACATAACTTCCCCTATACCCTAGTCCTTTCGCCTATTCACGTTTAGTGAGCTAGCTAATAGGACTTAACATCGTAATCTCGTTTAACACTCCATCCAATATAATAAATGTTTCTTCACCCGCTATACGAGTTTCATGTATTCTGAAGGTATACAAGTTTCATGTATTCTGAAGCTATACGAGTTTCATGTATTCTGAAGCTATACGAGTTACATGTATTCCTGATTTTATAATGAGAAAAAAAAAAAGTCGTCCGTAAATCATCAAAACGAATTATTCGATGAACTGTTCTCACCCCCCCAAAATTTAGATATATTTTGTGTCGATTCAATCAGCAGTTATTCGATTTTTCTGTTCAGCTCCGCCCCTAATCCCCCTTCTCTTTGTTCGATTTGGCTGAAATCAATAGATGTTGTTATTAGAGGGTTCTGGAAACACATATAAAATTTCGTGTTGATACATTCTTTCTTTCGGCAGTTATTAGAGTTTTTCTGTTCAGCCTCCCCCCTAAGCCACCCATTCTCTTCGTTAGATTTGGCTGAAAATCAATAGATGTTGTTATTAGAGGGTTCTGGACTCACATATAAAATTTCGTGTTGATACATTCTTTCTATCGTGTTCAAAGACACACAATTTTTTTTTCATACTTGAAATCTGGAGGTCGGAAAACATGAAATTCTGTTGAAAACTCTGCATCAAATTTTTGACCGATTAGGGCGAAGGCTTAACACAGCGACTCTAATAACTGTCAATAGAATGAATGTATCGTATGTAACTTCAAAACCTCATATGGACGACATTTATGCCGGCTGAAGGAGAGGAAGGGTTCAGGGGAGTGGGTGAACTCAAAAAATACTAACAACTGCCATTTTAATGAATTTATACACAAAATTTAATATGAGGATTTAGGAGCTCTCATATAAGTCAACTATTGATTATCTGCGCAAACGGTCGACGGGCCGTATTGCGAGAAACGTTTTATGTCCGGGTTAGTGTATGTTCGCAAACAACCATTTCCCCATCGTATCATATAACAGTATCTTACATTGCAATTTTACTGCGTTAATTTCATGGCGAATTGCAGAGTTTGTAACGCTATTATACTTAATTGTCTACATTGTGCTATTGTTTAATTATCAATTTTTAATAACTATATTAATTAACCTGAAAAATCTTATTTCTTGTTTGTCATCATCTATTGAGGGGTTGGCAATCTTTTGCGGGAACTGTAACACAGATGGGAGCAGTGGCGGATCCAAGGGGGGGGGGGGGAACGATCACCCCATCGCCCCCCCTGAGAGATTATGTTTTTTAAAATTTTAGGATATCATTTCTTGTCAAATTACAGATGAATAAATAAAAATTTAATATTTCGTTTTATCGTATAAAAAAATTGATATTTAAATAAAATTAAGTTTTGGCGCCATAACGGGTCGGATTTTTTACTGTCGTGGCATGAAGTTAGTTCTGGGTGGATGAGTCTACAGCTACAGTCGCTACAGTTAAGCAAAAAATTCGCGTGGCGTCATAACAAAATATTTCATAGTAGTATTTTTCGTATGTTATGTAGATGAGGTAAATATTCTCTATCATCAAAAAAAGTAAGTATGAAATATTGCATCGTCGTATTTGCATCGTCGAATAGTCATCGCTTAAATTTCATTATGTAATTATATAAATTATAAAATATATAAAAAAATAACGTAATTATAACAGTAATTATGACTAATGTAAATATAACCACGAATAAAAATAACTTATCAACGTTTCTGCCGTTTTTGTTGTTTTTATAATAATCATCCGCTAATTCTTATTTAATTCACCTTAATCATAAGTTTCAGTAACTTAGAAAAAAAAAAAAAACTCGCCCCCCCTGAGAGGTTTTTTGCATCAGATGGATGAGAGCGTTATGTATTCGTGAGTATTCTAGTTTGAAAGAGACGAAGTATTCATAGACCGCTTATTATATATCATATAGTATTGATCCATTTAATCGGGCCGTTTAATACCATTGTTTTACTTCCCCAGGAATACGAAGTATAGGGGAAGTTATGTAATCTGTCAAAAATTCGATGTTGAGTTTTCACCGGAATTTCATGATCTCCGAACATCTAATACCAAAAATTAAAAAAAAAAAAATCTGTGAATACTTTTAATAGATTGCACAGATCGCGCTCTCGTCACTCTGATGGACATGAGCCCGTCTCTACCATGGGAATACTAAATTTTGTCTACCCTAAATTTTTATTCACCTAGGATAGGGGTCTTTATCGAGTAACTGACATCGTACAGACTCGCGACCATCGCTTAACGTCCCAACTGAAGGACGGCGTGCTTAAGTTTTTTTTACCTCCCACATAAAATAAACTAAGGGCCTCGGCCGAGTTTGGAACCCGCTATCTTGGGCTCAGTAAGCAAGCAGGCATAGCACTGAGCTACCGGCGCCCCCCAAAAAAATATATACAAAAATAAATTAAAAAAAATCTTAATATAAACATCTGGGTAAAATTAGAGTTAACCAAAATTTTATAAATACATATTATGAGTAGCTAAAAAAAAGTTTTTATTTTTATTTTTAATCTTCAAAATTAGCATCCATTGAATTGTGGATAAAATCTATTTATTTAGTGACGTAAGGAAACATTTTAGTGTACAGATAATTGATGAAGTAACTAGAAGCAGAACAGGGACAAATTGAAAGTAACAAATAAACTTTGGTGTACAGCGTACGAAGACAGAATACAGAACTGAATTAATGGATAAAGTAAAAAGGAGGATGAGTAGGAAAAATGTTGTGAAGAAGGAGAAACAGAAAGTGGAGAAGTCGGTCCCTGAGGCCGTCCCACGAATCAATAGCGAGACAGTGGCAGACAAACAGCAAAAGGTAATATGTCTACCAACCCTTTATAAAATGTAGAAGACAAAATGTGTTTAGTGATGTCAACAAAACGTTTTTTGCTGATCTGGCGCCCAAAAATATTCAACCCCTTATCCAGGGGTTTATTTAATTATTAATCATTTAATAAATGTATATCTTTATTGATCATAAAGAATTATCTTACAGCAAGGAGTTCGATAAATAATCGTAAATACAATTTCTAAATAATAATGACTAAACTAAAATAAAAGAAGCAGGTTCTCGGATGTGTCTGTTTCGCCTCTCTGCACCCTAAATCAGAGGAAATTACTGGCCTGTATATTAAGACTCTACAAAGGTGGCATTTGTAACTAAGT
Source organism: Aradus depressus (assembly GCA_963662175.1). Lineage (NCBI taxonomy): Eukaryota > Metazoa > Arthropoda > Insecta > Hemiptera > Aradidae > Aradus > Aradus depressus. The sequence continues at coordinate 81,818,335 of OY759214.1, forward strand.
GCGGCCCTTGAGGTCCACACGGCAAACTTCCCAGCATGGTATCAATATCAATAATAATAATAACACAAAACTAGGCATTTTATTCAGTACAGAATTATTTATTCATTTAATTGAATTTAATCTATACATAGATTTTTAATTGATATACAAATGCACATAGGTCAAATTTTGCTTTCAAGAATACTACATATGAAATTTCATGACAATCCGACTATCCGATAATGAGCTAGAACAATTTTTATGCTTAGCCCCTCTCATAACCCCCCTCCCGTTCAAAATTTTCAGACGCCATATAGCCAATTTTTCAATCTAGCTTTAAAGGGTGCTACATTTCCACCAGAACAAATTAGATCGGATGAATCTTTTTCAAGAATTCCAAAAATCCACTTTTTTAGCAGTTTTTTGTTCAAACAAAAAAAACGGGTGGACCAAATTTGATAAAATTCCTTTCAGATGATATTTACGTTGATACGCTTCGATGGGCACCAAAACGAAATCGATATCATTTTTCATTCGCGAGATATCGTGCAGGAAAAATTGACCTTTTTATTAACACCATTATTGTATTTTTTATTTTTAATCGTTATTATATTATTTTTTTGATCTTTTTATATTATATTTTGGTATGAAGAAATCACTTCAATTGTATTATCTGCTTTGTTTTAGTTTAGTCCTTATTATTTAGAAATTGTATTTATGATGATGTATCGAACTCCTTGCTGTAAGATTAATTCTTTATGAGCAATAAAGTTATTCATTCATTCATTAATCGTTTAATGTAAATTCAATTTATTGTTTTTTTTAAGAAAAATTAATGCTGAAAATGGAAGATGGCGGCCTGCATTAAAACGGAGATATGGGGATGGTAGGACGGCGGGGTGTTTCGCAGGGATCTATGGCTCATTTATTATTTTCTTTATGTTTTTATTTTATTGGTCCTATTATCTAATATTAGCATATTTATGAAATAAAACTCTCACCCGGACGGGATTCGAACCTGCAACCATGATTAGTCCATGCGACCAATGTCCTACGCTCTTGCCAACACGACCTCATTTATTTTATTTATTAAATTGTTTTTTTTATTTTATTAATTTACATATTTGTACATTAACCTCGAAAAGTCAACCGTTAAAGAGCTATTTTAGGTTTCGGTAACTTTCTCTCGTATATCGACGATGATTTTGGTTTTTGAGTTGCCTTTGACCGATTTGGCTGAAAATTGATAGGTATTATCCTTATTTACATACAAGATTTCGTGTTGATACACTCATTCTATCAGGAGTTACACACACATAGGTTGATTTTATTTATTTATTTTTCTTATATTTGGGGAAGTAAATATACAGATATTAGATCAACATTTTTATTTATTTATTTTTTCTTTTAGTTGGGGAAGTAAATATACAGATATTAGATAAACATTTTTATTTATTTATTTTTTCTTATAGCTGGGGAAGTAAATATACAGATATTAGATAAACATTTTTATTTATTTATTTTTTCTTATAGTTGGGGAAGTAAATATACAGATATTAGATAAACATTTTTATTTATTTATTTTTTCTTTTAGTTGGGGAAGTAAATATGCAGATATTAGATAAACATTTTTATTTATTTATTTTTTCTTATAGTTGGGGAAGTAAATATTCAGATATTAGATAAACATTTTTATTTATTTATTTTTTCTTATAGTTGGGGAAGTAAATATACAGATATTAGATAAACATTTTTATTTATTTTTTAAAATACTTTTCTGGTAATATTTTTTTTTTACTTTCCAGACCGAATCAGGCAATCATCTTGAAAGATATGGTTCGAAAATTATGTATACTCCTGAATATGAAAAATATATAGACAGTCTAATTTCAAATTACCATTCATCAAATCAAATTAAATTACCTCCAAGGAAACGTATTAGTATTGACCTCGAAGAAAAGGTAAGTCAATCTCATTATCATACCGTGGAAAAAAAAGTATTTGCACGCCTACGTTTGATTTAATTTAAATAATAAATTGAATTAATCAACCAAAATGACTTTGATAAGTTTGGTGAAAATTAACAACATATTCCATCCACCTTAAAAAATATTTGTTTATGACCCTTCTGGACGAAACTTTAAGAGAAAAATGTAAATAAAAAAATATGTGATGTGGCCATTACAAGACTTTCTTATACCAACAACGCTTACAGATCACTCTTTCTCTCTCTGTTAATGGCAACATCACTTATATTTCATTCTTTTTTTAATTTTTATAATTTTTCAAAAAACTACTAATAATAAAACCATATTTTAAAGTTCTATCGTGTTAAAGAAATTTCAACATTTGGCCAACGTTTTGAAAACTATTTATTTTCTTCTTCAAGAGACTTCAAGATGACTTGAGTGGATGTGTGTGGTGAGTTTGTGTGACACAAACGTTCGTTTTTTATTTTTAATCAAAACATTTACCTCGCTCTTTTAATAGTTAGTTATTGTGACTCATGCCCGGGCCTTAACAACGAGGTCATATAGGCTGTTCCAAAGCCTCTTTCGTCGCTCTGTTGGACTAATGCCCGACTCTTATGGGAGTTCTAAATTTTTATTCACCTAGAATAGGGGTCAAAATGGAGACGGAAATGTGCATTCTGTCTGGATAGGGTTCCGATTGGCAGTTGTAGATATATGCATCTTGTCAAGGAAATAAAAAGGGGTGAATCTTAATAGGGCTAAAAAAGGAACATTTAAATCTAAACGAAATGATGATTCTTGTCCTACCCTTAGACAAGTTGGTTGTTAAGGCCAAAGGGGATGCCAGTCAGAAATGTGCCGTACGAGTATTCATAGAAACAATTTTTTGGTTACCCCCATTTTGTTTTTAATTCTGAAAAATACATTGAGTAAAGAATCAATTTTGGAAGTGTGAATAGCCATTAATAATGTTATGAAAAAATACTTCATGTGGTCACATGGCAAAAAATTGCAAAAAAAACGTTTCAATAGGAAAACGCGTTTAGTTATTTTGTAGATAACTCCGCCCTGAAGAGAATGTTTACATATCAACAATAGGTTCGTCGTAATCCTTTGAACTAAATCAGACATTTTGTGCATTTTTTAATCCAAAGATTCTTGCAGATCATTGGAACTCTGTCAGCGAGAACGTCTTTAAAACCTGTTGAATCTAATCCTAAAAATGTAGGAAAACTGGCAAAGCAAGGAAGCATAAAGGTAGTTAAATTTCTACTTATGAATATTTAATAAAAAATAAAATTTACAATATATTTTAATACTATAGAGAATTAAATTCAATTTGTGACTTTCATCAGACACTAAAAACAAAATCTAGCATCATCTAAAAGTTGCCGATTCATATTTTTTTAACTAACAGATCAAACATCGGCAAGCACTGGAGAATTTAGTTAAAAAACATATGCCAGGTAAATTTATTTATACATTTTCTTTTTTATTATTAAATAAATATTCACTTATGTCGACTGGATTTGGCGTTGGCGACGCGTGGGCTACATGCTAGGGCATACTGTGATCCCCTTTCCAATATATTTCTCCCTCTGAAACGTATCATAGATTAAAAAAAAAGAAAAACCTACCACATCTTCAGCCACCAGTTAACAAATACTGTATCATAGACAGATTGGTGTGTGTACATCTTGGGACCTAAGCATCCAATGCTCTTAACCTTTTCCTGTTCGCTCTACTATGGGAGTCCTACATTTTGCCTATCCAGGTTACCTAAGATAAACAGGTCTTTAACAAGTTACTGACATCGCACAGGCTCGTGATCATCTCTTAAGGTCCCATCCGAAAGACGGTGTGCTCAAAGTTCTTACCTCTCAGATAAAAAATCGAATTAACTATATAATACATTCCCACTTCTCACAAAACTGGCACGGGGCGCTAATGGGGTGTAAATATGTCCTTTTGAAAAAATGTTGTTAAATGTAGTTGTTAAGTTAAACTTTAGCATTTTCCTTCCACGTTAGTCATAACACAGATTTAAAAAAATAAATAGTTTCACAATATTATTTAAAAATTGAATAATGAATAAGAATCATAATTAAGTATTTAAAAAAAATAATTCTGGTTTCTAAAGAAAATTTAAAAATGTCTGTACCTTTTAGTGAGCTACAAATTAATAATATTATTTTCCAGCAGAAGAAGTGGAAGTAGATGAAGAGGAGCGAGACTCATTACAGGACTGGATAATGGAAGTAAGTGGACATACTTATGTACACATTCTTTCAGTGTTACTCAAATTTTCCGCACACAGCCCTTCCACAGCACAACGACCTACACATCTTCTCCCTTATCTAAACTAACTCCCTCTGGAATTCTCCCCCTCTTCAGATTCTGTCCCTCTCATCTTTACCTCCCTTCCACAGCACAACGACCTACCACATCTTCTTCCTTATCTAAGCTAACTCCCTCTGGAATTCTCCCCCTCTTCAGATTCTGTCCCTCTCATCTTTACCTCCCTTCCACAGCACAACGACCTACCACATCTTCTTCCTTATCTAAGCTAACTCCCTCTGGAACTCTCCCCCCCTCTTCAGATTCTGTCCCTCTCATCTTTACCTCCCTTCCACGGCACAACGACCTACCACATCTTCTTCCTTATCTAAGCTAACTCCCTCTGGAACTCTCCCCCCTCTTCAGATTCTGTCCCTCTCATCTTTACCTCCCTTCCACGGCACAACGACCTACCACATCTTCTTCCTTATCTAAGCTAACTCCCTCTGGAATTCTCCCCTCTTCAGATTCTGTCCCTCTCATCTTTACCTCCCTTCCACAGCACAACGACCTACCACATCTTCTTCCTTATCTAAGCTAACTCCCTCTGGAATTCTCCCCTCTTCAGATTCTGTCCCTCTCATCTTTACCTCCTTTCCACGGCACAACGACCTACCACATCTTCTTCCTTATCTAAGCTAACTCCCTCTGGAACTCTCCCCCCTCTTCAGATTCTGTCCCTCTCATCTTTACCTCCCTTCCACGGCACAACGACCTACCACATCTTCTTCCTTATCTAAGCTAACTCCCTCTGGAACTCTCCCCCCTCTTCAGATTCAGTCCCTCTCATCTTTACCTCCCTTCCACAGCACAACGACCTACCACATCTTCTTTCTTATCTAAGCTAACTCCCTCTGGAACTCTCCCCCCTCTTCAGATTCAGTCCCTCTCATCTTTACCTCCCTTCCACAGCACAACGACCTACCACATCTTCTTCCTTATCTAAACTAACTCTCTGTGGAATTCTCTCCCTCCAGATTCCGTCTCTGTCATCTTTACCTCTCTTCCACAGCACAATGACCAAATAGTTATTTGAAATTTAATAGAATTTAATGCAGAAATGAATATTGGATAACGTGAGTATGGATCATTGCCTTAATAAGTTTCATAACAACAATTATGAGTAATATTTTATAATAATTCATTTTCAGGCCCTAAAAGACATTGACAGGAAGAAAGTCGCAGTAGAATCTCTTGGATCTTTGAGTAAGATTTTTATTATCTCAGTTATACAGTATTTTGAGTGTGAATCAGAGTGGAATGCCGATTTCTTTGCAGTTGAAGCAGCTAAAAATCCCCATACTATAAATCAGCTGAAACCTCAGTAAAACCGATATAAGTTGCATAGAAAGATTTACAACAAATGGACAAAACAGTTTCCAAAATCAAAAACAATCCAATAATATCGATATATCGACGAAATATTTAAATAAGCAAATAAAACAAATTTCATTTTTTGAAATATTGTCTATTTGACAAGAAATGTTTTCATAGACAACCGGTTTCGGCATTACACCATCGTCTTGTTTACTTATATAAACTAACAAATCGTTCATAGAGGTTCATCAGGTTGATAAGATAGGGGTGGAACTTTCAACTGGCAAAGTCTTTACAGTTTCGCTAAAAAAGAAGGTTATTTGATAGTTATAGAACAATATGGAAATAAATAAAGCCACTAAAAATAACACTTGAATGAATGACAAATTTATTTCAACTAGATACTCCTCTTTGTCAACACCTAAGAACCAGTTCTGTTTCCACATTTGTCTGCATTTAATCTGTTTGTTATTTTTACTCTATATTTCATTTTTTGTAGTCAATATTTATTATCACTATTTTATTTTTATTTTTATTTTGTTATAATTTTAATTTATACCTTTATTGTTATTTACTTAATTATTTGAGAGATAAGAAAAAAACTGCTGATTTCAATTATATTAGATCACGGGTTCCCGGCTGAGGCCCTTAGGTCTTTTATCTGGGAGTTGAAAAAGCCTTGAGCACGCCGTCCATCGGATGGGAAGTTAAGCGATGTACTGTGTCAGGTACTCGTTAAAGACCCTTATCCTAGGTTAATGAACCTAGTTGGCAAAATTTAGGACTCCCATAGTTGAGTCGAGCTCATGTCCACCAGAGTGACGAAAGAGCACTCTGGTAGTAGGCGATATGATCTCATAGTTAAAGCCCGGGCATGAGTCATAATAACTAAATAATTAACTATACGTATATTTCATTTTTTGAAATAAAATTGTTGGACTGATACCTCTGTATTACTTATTTAACAAGTAAGTCCGCCTACTAAACAAGAAATACTAAGATAACTACTAAACTGATATAACGTATAAAAATAATGAAAAACGTATTTTAAAAAAAATACTGTCTATTTCACAAAATATTATACATATATAATAGGGACCATCGCTTAAATTCCCATTTCCTGCGTGGTCAAGGCTCTTTCAGCTCCCAGATAAAAAACCTAAGGGCCTCGGCCGGGTTTCGAACTCGTGATCTTGAGCTCAGTAAGCAAACACGCATACCACTGAGCTACCGGCGCCCTCTATATACGTAGGTATATTTCTGTATTTAACAAAATTATTATATATATTATATAAGTATGAAAGTATTTTCGGCCACGACTTAAAAAATACTAGTGATTTAAAATTTCGTCGTGGCTGAAGCTGTTAGCAATACCAAAAGTACTTCCATATATTATATGTGTATTTTGTGAAATAGACAATATTTAAAAAAGAAAAAAAAAACTTTTTTCTTTATTTTTCATTAAGTATTTCACAAAATCTCTGCAGAAAATTTTAACTATCATGATATAATGTAGTTTGGCAGTGAATCCTACAGGGTACAAATTAAAATTTTGATGAAGTCAATTCTCAAACTTGATTTTTTTAGATAATAAAGGAAATATTTGAAGAAAAAAAAATCGGATGATATAATCTTTGCCAAATTAAGGTTTAAACATTTGCATAAGAGTTATAGTTATAATGATGAAAACAGGTACAAATTAATCTGTATTTTCTTCTTAGGATCTGTCGAGAAAGAAAAAAGAAAAAGAAAACATGTATCAACACGACCAATTCAGTCTCGCTACGCACAATTTTTTAGTAAATCTGTAGAGGCACCGGTAATGAAAGTTGGTTTTGGTTCTGGCTTCAGAGAAGTAAAACATGAAGAGATGCGAACTGCAAGAACTAAGATAATGATGAAAGAGAAAAAAGTTCTTGATTTAGTTAAAAATAAGATTGACCAACCAACCCCAACATCATCAGTGGTAACTCAATTTGAAGAAACGATATCATTCGTACCCTTGAAACTTCCAATCTTAAAGGAAGAAATTGAGGCAAAACTTACAAAGCCTCTCGTAACAGTAATACCAGTTTCAACTTCAAAAATAGGTGGGGCCATTCGCAAATTATCTGGGCCCCTTCCTAAATTAGGTTTCCCGTCTGAGACATCTACAATTGATGTGGATAAAGTTAAGGAGAAATATGAAATTGTAAAAAAGCCTTCAGAAGAATGGATTGGGGTAAAACTACAACCACAAGATGTTACAATTGAAAGTAAACAACCAGTTGTTACAGTTGAAAGAAAGCAACCAGTTGTTATAGTTGAAAGTAAACAACCAGTTGTTACAACCAAAGTTATCGAACTAACTCTTTCTCCTCCAACAGTCGATACGAAAAAACCAATTAAAGGTACGTTTTTTTTTTTTTTTTTTTTTTGCTTTTTTCTTCACCATCTATAGGAAGTATAGGGGAAGTTATGTAATCGCACACATTCGCTGGTGCGTTTTCAACAGAATTTCATGTTTTCCAACCGCCTAATTTCAAAAATGAACAAAACAAATGTCTGTGTACACGATAACTCGGCATGAAATTTTTATGTGTATCCAGAACCCCATAACGACGACCATTGATTTTCAGTCAAATCAACAAAATGGGGAGAGCTTAACATAAAACCCTTAATAAATGTCGTTGTAATAAATGTATTAACACGAAACTTCACAATGACACCTCTTAATTTTCAACTGAATCGGCCGAGCCGGGAGAACATAGGGTGATGTGACCGACCCCCCTAAGGGGTCAGGAGCATCCGAAAAAAAAAAAGAAAAAGAAAAGAACTGAATCGGCCGAAGGGAAGGAGGATTCAGATGGGCTGAACTCAACTGCCGTTGTATTGATGTATCGACATCAAATTTTATATTTGAATTCAAAACCCATAAGGACATTACGAATTAATTTTCCGCGAAATCAGCCACAGGGAAGGGGAGATCAGAAAAGCAGGGCAAAATTTAGTCCCTTTGTAAGTAAACTCTATATTTTTATCCCAAATGGTAGATTGGTTTTGGGGGGAGAGGAAACACTTAGTTCTGATCTGCAATTCTTCTTTTAGTTCTGATTAGATTTTGACTGAAATCGGACGAACATTGAAACCACTTTACTTCGGGGCTTAAGTATATTTTACAAGATCCCGCTTATATTTCTCTGGTGTTTGGACAAAAGGGCTTAAGTCAGAATAAATCTAATATAAGATGTTGGAATATTATACTTTGTTTATATTTAATACTTTTATTGAAATAATATTTCATGTAAGATAAATGTGTTTTAACTGATTTTTAGGAATTTTTCAAACCTTCAGAAATTTCCCTCTTAAAATTCAGATTTTCTGACTTAAGCCCTTTTGCCCAAACACCCGAAATTTATGTACTATCGAAAGTCTTTTCACGTAAAAGTCGTGGAGAGAACTAAAATTTCGATTTCCGGGATACATGCCGAAAAGTAAAAGTAATAACAATAAGAAAGGCAACAGCTAATAGTAAGTACTAAATGATCAATACACATATATATATATATATATATATGTATATATATAGACTTTACATATATATATATATACCGGGTGATTCATTTAACCTGAAAAACAAGAATAAATCGAAAAATAAGCTTTATCGAAAAAAATTGTTCAAACAAAAGTTGCAGGGTTTAAAGGGAGACATATAATGGTAATACGAAATTTAACCTCGAGTGGCGTTTTCAGGGTTAAATCAAGGGCAACTTCGATTTTCTCAATGGAAACCCATAGTTTTAATTGCATACTTGTATTCTACGTAAAAAAATACGTATCTTTTGTAGGAAAAGTTTTATTTGATAATGCCAATTTTTTATGGTTTTGAGAATTTTTTTTTTTTTTTTTTTTTTTTTTTTTTTTTATTTATTTATTTATATATTTACAACGGCATAATAACATTTGCCATTAGCAATTGTGATAAATAGAGCAGTGTCAGGTGCGTGGCTGTACTGCTGAGGTACGTGACAGAAGAGGAGTCCAGGCTAGTCCTGGAGCAGGTCCCTCTGCCATATCCGCTTGAGGCGTCGTGGTGGATTTGTGGGGAGAGTGTTTGTAGATAATTCTTGTATAAGTGGATTGGCGTGATGATGGAGTTTGTCGTGAAAATTTTGATATCGTGTCTTGATAACAGAAGGTACAAATGGGATATTGAGGTCATTATGTAATGTGAGGTTGGAAACGTAAAATGGTGCATTGGCAATGTGGCGTAGTATGATGGATTGTATTGACTGAAGGCGTTGTATGTTTGATTTTTTGGCTGATCCCCATATCTCGATGCCGTAAGTCCAGATGGGTTTTAGTATAGTGTTGTAAATGTGAAGTTTGTTTTCAAGCGATAATGATGGATTTCAGTCGTCCAAATCGTCTTTTGAGGTCTGTGCGTTTCAGTCTGATATGAGTTGTCCAAGTTAAACGTCTGTCTAAATGAAGTCCTAGATATCGTACAGTGTCGGATGCAGGAATGGGCTGGTTGTTAATGTAAACTGGTGGACAAGTGTTGTGTCTGAGGGTAAATGTGGTTTGCAGAGATTTGTCTCCATTAATTTTTATTCTCCATTTGTTGGCCCAATCTGTTAGCTGGTGTAAATGTTCCTGTAAGTGTGAGCTTGCTTGTGTTGGGTCTGAGTGTGTTGAGAGAATGGCTGTGTCGTCTGCGTACGTAGCAAGTAGTGTGTTTTCGTGTTGTGGAATGTGTGATGTGTAGAGAGAGAAGAGTAGGGGACTGAGGGAACTTCCTTGGGGGACTCCAGCTTTGACCTCCAAAAAATGCGATGAAGAAGATCCCTCAGACACCCTAAAGTTTCTGTTCTCTAAGAATGACTTAAGTATTAAATAATATGTGTGAGGAAGGTGAGTTTTAAGTGTGTATAGCAAGCCTGGGTGCCAGACACGATCAAACGCTTTTTCAATGTCCAGAAATACGCCTGTGCAAAACTCTTTTCTTTCAAAGCTGGTGGCGATGTAATCGACCAAACGATGGCACTGGTGTATTGTCGAATGTCTTTGTCGAAAGCCAAATTGATGGTCTGGGAGAAGGTTGTCTTGTGCAGGTTTACAGATTCTTAATTCTCAGCTAGTATTTTATTGTACACAAATTTATTTAATGAGATTGAGAGCGTTGTGCAACTTTCCAAATAGACACCCATATGGAAAAGTTTCGTGCCATTCTGAACTGTTTTTTATTTTTTTTTTAATAAATTTTTTTCCATAAGCTAAACCCGATGTTATGTCGATGACTCAAAGAACAATGACATTAGCTGAGGGCAAATTGGAAGTACAAGTTAAAAAAATTGCAAAAAAAATGTTCTTCGATCCATTGAAAGTTCCTTTAGGCGAAGGAACTGAACTGGACATTGAAAAACCTACTGAAGGTAAGTAAGTAGAGGCGTCGGCTCAAACTATATTTATTTATTTATGTTAAACCATAACATGGTAATTGGGTACGTCATACGATTATTTTCAAAATAGTTTATAAAATATATATGTACACCGAGGGATAGATCTTAGAATACAAACATATAAGTATGGGATGAAACATAATACTTACATAAGTAATAAATAATGGAAGATACATGAATATTAAATTCCTAGTATTATAGATACTATTTATATTTTAATTATAAATATTTGATAATTATATTTCTATATATATAACTTCTTTCAGGACGATATTTTGGGGCGATTACGGGCTCCTTACTCAGGTCAAAAAGAGCGAAATATAGAAAAAAATTAAAATAGAACGAAATACTATACATATATATATATGATTTATAGATAGCTGGTTTGTAACCGGGCTGAGGCCCTAGGTTTATTTTATCTGGGAGGTAAAAAAAAAAAAATTAAGCACGCCATTCTTCGGATGGGTCGTTAAGCGATGGTCCCGAGCCTGTGCGATATCAGGCACTCGTTAAAGACCCCTATCTCAGGTAACTAAACCTGGGTAGCAAAATTTAGGACTTCCATAGTAGATTTGGGCTCATGTCCACCATTGCGTCGAAAGAGCGTTCTGGTAGTAGGCGATATGACCTCATAGCCCGGGCATGAGTTATAATACTATACTATAAAGTCATTAACAGTAAAGTAAATAGTATATAAAACTCAATAAACTGTTGATAATCAAAATATTAAATAAATGTTATTACGATTATAGGATTTTAAAACTTATATATAAGTAATATAACATTTGAATGTGTGAGATGCAAAACTCGCTCGTTACAAAAATTGAAAAAATTGAGATGACAGCAGATTCTAAAAGATGTTTTGGTGCTTTATAAGACTAAAACATCAGATTGTATCAAAACTTGTTCTTTCCAATGGTTTTAGGTGACTGAAAATTGCAGTTAGTATCAAAACTGGTTCGTTCCATGCATGTTTTTTGTATTTTCTCAATATTCGGCTAATGTGTAACGAGCGAGTTTTGCATCTCACACTTATTTATAAAAGGCTATTTTTCTTCCTTTCGAACAATGAGAAAAAAATTCCGTTTCCGAATGGAAGGTTTCTTCTAACATAAACATTTTGAAGTGAATTTTTTTATTTAATTTACTGTTTCTATTGCTTTCAAGAAGTGAGGAAGGGCATTAAAGATGTTGATTCCTTTATGAAAATGGTGATTTAGTGAGAAGTGATTATTTCACAGGTTGTCAAATAATACAAATAAAAAATATTAGCTAATACAAATAAATATCTATGAGAGGTGAGACTACATCTTATTTGACAACCTGTGAAATTTCTTTATGAGTTATACTTTTTTCAAAAAGAAAGGAACAATATCGTTATATTCGAAATTATTTTTGACACGCTAAATCCCCCCCCCCCCCCCCCCCCCCCCCCCCGCTCCCTCCAAGATTATCAATTCTATAAATTGTCCACATCCGTATGAATGAGACATTGTTTTTACTACTCTGAAAGAGAGAAAACAATAAATCCAGATAAATGACGGTCCTCTCCACCCGTTTCTGAAGATATTGCCATCAACAATTCCCAACTAGAGACTTACTTCAATACAAATACTTTTTATTATTATAAGTTCATGGGATATAAGCTCACAGAGCAGCTCCAAGGTACAAGGGCCCATCGAACTGTCTCAACGGCTGCGCTACAGGCAGGGGCGTAGCCAGGATTTTGAGCAGGGGGGGGGGGGGGGGGGGGGAAGAAGTTAGGCTAGGAGGGAAGAGGTATAGACTCTCGGGGGCACAGCCCGCAGTTTTCGTGGTAGCGTTGCAGACTTTTTGTTATTAATTTGGGAGACTCGGATCTCTAGAAGCCCCCCCTGAGGTAACCACTGACTGTACTACTTAAGTTGACTTTACATGAGCAGGAAAAATGCACGCTGTGGTTTCTGTGCTTTTAGAATTAGATGACTCATATCCAATAGCGTACTGCTGCTGCGCTTTGCATCTTTACTGCGCATATAAAATCAGCTTTGAGAGTATAAAGTATAACATAAATGATGATTTTGAGCGAGGAAATGAAATGATCGAATTCATGTATATTTAAATAAATGTAATATGACTTGTTTTGTACATGTACATTTAAGTAATAGCTGATTGCTTATTTAGGAATCAGACGCACGGGAAATTTGAAGATCCTATTGGTAACTTGCAAGCAATCTATTTTTAATAAAAACAATTTTTTTAGTTTATTTAATTTTTATCTTGGTTTACTGGTCTGGCCGGGGGGGGGGGGGGGGGGGGAGGGGGGGGAGGCATGCGCCTTCCCCCCTGGCTACGCCCCAGGCTAGAGATGCTAAACACCCTGGCTCAAATTTTGCCTTAACATAGCATAAAAAAGGTTTTAGAAAAAATAGTAATGAATATTTTCTGAGAAATATCAGTGTTCCAGCCATCACATGTCCTGCCGAAGATGAGTCGGATTCTCCTTATTGTAACCTGATTGGGAAGCTTACAAAATATTTATTATTTGGATAATTATAATTAACATAACAAAATTGTTTACTTTTTTTTTTTTTTTTTTTTCAGAACTGGAGGAGAGGGATGGACAGGCAACGGTAACTCAAATTCATGTTCAAACTAATATGTTGGTTTTTATGACTTATGCCCGGGCTTCAGCTACGAGTTCATATCATCTAATAGCCTACTCACGTCAGATTTGTTTTCGATGTCCCTAGCGACCAGATCCCGTCCTTTAGACCTCTTCATCCCCTCTCATCGCTCCTCGGCCTTCCACAATTCATTCCTTGTCAGGCCTCCCTCTTTGGAACTCCCTGCCTCCCCCAATCCGTCACTCTCCTTCCATGGCTTCCTTCAAATCCTCACTATTCCAATTTCTCCTCTCCCCTTTGATTAGTTCCTCATCTTTCTATTTTCTCATACCAAAATCAATTATCTTTAATTTTTAAGTTATTTACTTATCCCATTTTTTTTTTTCTTCATTTTTATTTTTATTTAATTTTTCCCCATACTAAATTCTATCATAATAAATTATCCCTATTTTACATATCTATATATTTTTATCAATAATTTATTTATTTTAATATATTATTATAATTTTTCTTCTTTCTCTTCACATTTTTTCGCTTTAGCCCCTAATTACTAAAATTAATTTTATTTCAATCCTAGTCATGGCATCCTTCTTTCTCTTTTTAATTAACCATCATTGTAATATGCTCCTTCGATTTTTATTAATGTATTCATAATTAAGCGGTTAATTTTTTATTTATCAATATTTATTATTGTCTTGTTATCTCCAATGTAGCACTAATTTATTTATTTATTTGTACTGCATACTGACACTTTATTTCATTGTTTCCTTTTCTTTACTCTGTATGTATTTATTCTTAGGGAACCTCGGTTCCAGAATAAAATTTTTTTTCATATCATTTAATTTCATACTACTAGAGGGCTTTTCGCCACTCTGTTGGACATGAGCCCGACACCACTTTGGGAGTAACGAAAGAAATTATGGGGAGACATATCATTGCAATTAGTTTCTTTAAATATATATATATATATATATATATATTTGAAGAAACTACGTGATTGACGTGATTGTAACAGGATCACACACATTTACAGATCACACTCTCTCTCCCACTCCCTCATCTACTGGGGTATATGAAAGTAATGTTGTGGCGTCAGTTATTTTCTTTGTGTCATTGTGCAGGGTAATTCTGAGAGTGATTTTCTCATACCCAGTAATACCAGTATGAAATGATTTTGAGAGGGGGAGGGGGAGGGAGAGTAATCTGTACAAAAGTGGTTGGTATAAGAAAGTCAGGTAATTAGACCACATCACATTTTTAAAACTATCAATAATGAAAAGAAATATTTTATAGTTAGTGTGACTCAGGCTCGGGCTTTACTACGAGGTCATATCGCCTACTACCAGAGCACTCTTTTATCGCTCTAATGACTCAACTGTGGGAGTCCTAAATTTGGCCTACCAAAGTTCTTACTTCTAAATAAAGTATTGTCGATACATTAGATATTATTCGTTATTAGGGATTTTGAGCTTTCCCCTCTGGACTTTTTTCTTCTTCGGTCGATTTCGCGAAGAGGGTTTTGATTTTAAATATAAAATTTCCTGTCGATACATTCATCCCTAACCATTCTTTCCCTTTGATCGAGTTGGCTGAGAATTCAGGATTCATATGAAATTATGATACAGATATACAATTTCTTGAAAGTGCGCCGGTTGCTCAGTCGTATGCGTAGCTTATTGAGCTAAAGACAGCGGGTTCTTAACCCGGCAGAGGCACGCCGTTCTTCGGATGCGACATTGAGCGATGGTCCCGAGCCTGTACGATGTCAGGTACTCGTTAAAGAGGGTTAATAAAAGTTTAGGATGTCGGGCACATGTTCACCAGAGTGACGAAAGAGCGCTCTGGTAGTAGGCGATATGACTTCGTAATTAAAGGGCCGGACATGAGTCATAATAACTAACTACAATGTCGTGTCGATACATTCTAACGAAATGTTCATATAAACACAGAAAAGTTTTTTTTTCTGAAGCAAGGTGAAAACTCAAGACCAAATTTTGGATCGATTACATAACTTGCTCTATACTCGGCATACTTGGGGAAATAAAAGTGGGTAAAATTCTCAAGAGGGTCTTCCAGAAGACATATTCTACATCAAAAAATAAAAACTGGAACAAAATTGAAGTTTGCGACAGACACTTTTACACTGTGACCGCAGGAATAGTGATTACATCGTTACTTTTATTAATAATTATCGTTATTCTAGATAATCGAAAGACGACGAGGGACCAAAGTCACGGAACATGTGAGGACTCGAGGAATTTTACCGAGTTATGCAACTTCTTCATTAGGTGAGATTCAGGCAACTCCAGCTATGAGGGAAAGAGCTTCCATTGGGTTAGTGCAGGAGAGGCCTACGAAAATAGAGTTAACTGCACCAAAATGGTCTGAAGTAGAGGATATTGCAGAGGAAAAAGACACAGGCATACCAAAATGGTTAATAAAGCAAACATCCAGAAAAAATCTAACGACGGAGAAGAAAGTTGGTGTTAGAGAGTTAGCAACAACTGTGAGGAGGTCTGAGGCAGCCCCTCTACCGGAACTAGATGCAACTAAACGGAGATATGTGAGGATACCAGCTGACTTACCTGAAATTCCAGCGACTAAACCTGCGACGACAAAATATTCACCAAGCAAACTTACGACAGATTTGGATCTAATGTTAGTGGTTACACCCAGATTACCAATACAAAAAAAGACTGCACCAAGTACGACCATCACAAAAAAGGCTCCAGGCCAATTGTCGAAAATTGAAAAAACTGCAGCCCAGCTGTCAAGATCAGAACGTGTTTCTACAGAAGTAACCAAGTCTCCAGAAGAAACCTTAGCTGCAGAACCTTCTGAAGAAGTGATTGCAGTGAGGCCTACTGCGACCCTTCCCATGAAGGTGGCAATACCAGAACGTGTATCTACTGTAGGCCTCAAGTCTCCAGAAGAAATGTTAGCTACAAAAGCTTCTGTAGAAATGGTTCCAGTGAGGTCCACAGAGCTGGCAATACCAGAAAGTGTATCTACTGTAGATGTCAAGTATCCAAAAGCAACGTTAGCCACAGAAGGTTCCACAGAGAAGATCTCAGTGAGGCCCACTACTATAAAGCCACCGGCATCTGTAGTTCCAGTCTTTGTTGAGGAGCCTTCAGTCAATATCTTTGGTGAGACTCCACTAATGCAGAAAAAGAAAGACTTAAAAGACCGTAAAATCTCTGTAATAGAAGGTATTTCACCCTTAAGTAAGCCAAAACTATTAAGAACAAAACGTCGTGAACTTATTCAGTTTGAGGAAAGAGAAGCTAAAAAGGAAATTCTAAGACGGCCTGAACTAAAACGATATGAAAAACCTTACACGAGATGGAAAAAAGGTTATGAACAAATTACAGAATACGAGGGGAAAGGCGATGGGCGTGTCTCAGCAGATGATAAATCTATTTCGGTTGGAAAAAAAACAAGGTTCATAAGAACTCCGGAAATAAAACAAGATTTTCCAAAAAGTGAGACCTCATTGAGAAAAATGGAATTTCAAAAACAGGCTATTTTACTGTATGAAATGCGTCCTTCTTTTTGCATTCGTGGAATCGATGACCCAGTTTCAATTCTAGCAATGCCGCCAGCAAGCCAACGCGTCATGGATGGCACAGTGCCAACAGGTTCATCTGAAGCGTTCCCAGCGGAAGATATTATCAATTATAGACCTTTCTCACGTGACTTTAGTGTAGATTCATCAGGAGACACTGTTGAGTACAAAGCACTGAAGGAGAGACTTCTCGAAGAGGGTCCTATTAGAGAAACTAATTTTTGCGATATAATGGAACAAAGAGGCTTTGCGCCTAAGATAAAACGTAGTGACATCGAAAATCATTATGTCTGGCGGCAAAGTATGTCCGATTTAGTTGGCACGTTACCTACTTTTAACTTAAATACAAAAGAAAAGCCAAGAATAAGCCACTGGTTAAAGGAAACTAAACAATTCCAAAGAATTGGTTCTAAGGTTAGATCACTTAAAGATCATTCAAAAGTGAATTACCGATCACAAAGTTTAAACAGAGAGGCTGTAAATCAAATCAAAACACAGGATACAACAGAAGTGTCAACTTCCAGAGGTTTTGCGATGCTGGAAGAAGTTCGCACTCCAAAAGATATCCGCACAACCAATAAAATGGAAATTGGTGTAAAATCTCTTAAAATACCAAAACACAATGAAGCTGCCGCAGTTAGGAGACTTTCCAAAATGCCGAGCAAAGATAAACAAGTAAGTAGAACAAGAGTTGATCGGGTTCCTTTGAATCATAAAGTATTGTCGCTGGAGTTGTTTGGTCAGGAGGAGAAAAGGCCACTGTCAAAGGAAGAATTAGATGAAGAGCAGAAATGTTTTCCTTTTCTCAGTATCAAAAAATGGAGGAAATACTAACGTACTTTATGCAAATGTAAATATATATTTTTTGTTTGACTACCTATTATTGAATATAAAATAAATTCAATCTACATCGGAGTACTCGTGGCTCTGACATGATACGATGTTGCCGGCTGGTGACAACGCCCAATGAGGCGGCAGCGCATGATTCTGGGGCATGTCCGATAGCGTTTTTAAGGTTAGCAAGAGCTTATCGAGCTGTCTCAACGTCACATCATTTTAAGCGACTGCTTGGAGTCTTAGCTAAAACGGTACTACAGACGATGTTTGCTTTCTAAGCACCACCACCAACTGAGGTTGAATTCATAGTGGCGGTGGTTGCTAGGGCCAACATTGGACGCCAATGGATTCAATGTTGGAACTAGAGCCAAATAGTAGGTCTCCCGCGCCCTTCCTTTCAGATGGGCTCTATGGTGGTAAGGACTTCGGATAGGACTCGTGAATCGCGCCTCTCTAAGGTGTGCCAGTCCTCATATACTCTGTGCCAACAACTGCGCTGTGGGCACTTGTGGAAGCTCCTCTCTGCTATAGATCTGATCTTGGATGTGGCTGTCGCCTCGTAATTCTGTAAACGCAATATGCCTTTAGGAGCAACTATTGATGAGCCCTTATGCTACCCCTGGAAGAAGAAAAGCGGGAACAGTCTGTAATTTTTGATTACATTTTTGTTTTAAACCGACAATGGACATCGAAATGATGAACGAAACGACCTTGATCATAAGTACTTGTATCTATTTAAGCAAGCATGTCAACAATATCGTTGTTTTTTTTATTCCAGAATGACCTCTGATCCAGGCAATTTTAATGACTTTACCATTCAATGAGTTGAACCAGACTTTCCAAGATTGAAATAAATATATGACACCAATGAGCAATGAAACTTATATTTTCATAGCGCTTAAGCTATCAGTAAGGATCAATACCCTAGAATAACTTACTGATTGCAAGTATTTAAGGACTATATATATACATATATACATTTTTTTTAAATTCTTTTTTGTACTGAATTTTAGAAACTTCTTTCATTACCTATTCAGTTATTGTACTTTGTCTTTCTAATCTGGCTTATTTTGATTGCTAGCGTCTTTATGATTTCTTCATGAAGTTTTAAGTCTTCATTCCTAATGAATTATAAATATTCATATACTATTCTCACGTTGGTAAGACTCCTGCTATAGGCATACAGGACTTAAAAAGAACTCTTTAGCCAATATTGCCAATATTTCATAAACTTTTGAAAGTACTGCCTGTACTCCGGGTAATGACTGCAATCACCTAGCCATCCTTCGTTACACTTAGAAGAATAAAGAACTCCGGAACAGAAGAATATCCAAGAACCGTTTGATTGGCCCCGCCACTCTCGATACCCAGCGGGACCTCGGCATCACAGCTGATGAAATCCTAGATGATTTATCAAATCTATCTGACGTTTGCAATTACCGTAAAATATAAAGGAAAATTCTTTTCACTGATATTATTCTTTAAGACTTTTTGGAAACTTCCAGATTTGAAATAAAACTCACATAGAAACAAAAGATGTCTTCCCACTGTTTTATTTTCGGTCAGAACCGGTTTTCAATGCAACAGCGTCATCATAAGTGGCACATCTCACCCGTACAGTGTAGAGGCCAGTAGTCCTTTAGCCTTATAATGTATGGGTGGGATGTGCCACTGATGATGATGCTGCTGATGATGAGAAAACCGGTTCTGGTCGAGCAGTGGGACAACGTCTTTTGTTTTAATAAGAAATCTCATTCAACACAAATTTTACCATCACATATGAAATAAAACGCTCCCGAACGGGATTCGAACCCGCAACCGTGGTAAGACCATGCAACCAAAGTCCTACACTCTAGTGTAGGAAAATCTAGTGTCAAAAAAACTTCCAAATATCCAAACAAAAAAAAATTTGAAGTAAAAAACATCAAATTACATGAGGAAGAAGTAAAGCTGAGAAAATGAGAAAGAAACATTCCATAGATAAGTTCCCGAAAAAGTATCTACATGTAGATAACTCCCGGTACAATGAATGTACCAGCATAACATTTTTAATATGTATCCAGAACCCCATAAGGATGACACCTATTAATTTTCTGCAGAATCGGCCAAAGAAAAGGAAGTTCAACACACAAACCCCAATAACTACCGTTTTAATGAATGTATCGACATGAAATTTTACATGTGAATTCAAAACCCTATAAGGACAACACATACTAATTTTCAGCTGAATCAGAGAAAGGGAAAGGGAGAATCAGAGGAAGGGCCTTGACTCAAAATAACTTTATAGAGGGCAAAAACTTTATTGATAATTCGTTCTGGGGAAGAACATTGCAGGTGATTCGCCGAGGCCTTTTTTTTTCATAGATATTATTTTGATAATGAATAATTTAAAGGCGGAAGAATTTATAATGAAATAATATTAATTCACTTTCTTTCATCATTTGAAATGGAAAATTGAATGGAAAGTGAGATTCTCTCCGGGAAATGTGTCATTTTACATTTTCCTGAGTTTCCTTCCTCTTTATCTACCTCCAAGGGTTGTATTCTCTATTTCTAGTTTTTTTTCTACCTCTATGTCTTCTTTATCTGGGTGTGGTCTAACAAGAAAACTCTCCATCTCTCGTAGGTCAACAAAGACATACCACTAGTCTTCACTTTCCCCCTCAGAGAAACACTACACTATCCGTTCGCCAATACGGACAGAAAAATGAATAAAAAAATTTTCATCAACGTCTAGTTGAGCTGAGTCATTTTTCAAAAAAATTCAGTGAAAATTATTTCTCTAAAGTGAAACATATCTTCGTAAGTTTTATTTTAATTTTATTTTCACGTTTTATGAACAAGAAAAAGTGTTCTAACTTCGGCCTTTAAGTCCATCCATTGAACAAATTCCTTAGTTCCACACAAAACAAGTATCGTTACACCTAAATATTCTTAAAAAGAATATGAACTGATTGGGAATGCACGAAACGTTCTTACATGGCCATAGGGCTCTTGACTGTCATAGGTTTTATTCAATTTTACTTCCCCAGCTCAACAAACTATAGGGGAAGTAATCGGTCAAAAATTCGGTGCGGAGCTTTCAGCGAATTTCAAATTTTTGGAACTACAAACTCCTCCGTTCTGTCTGTGAACACGATTACTTCCGATAGAATGAATGTATCGATATGAAATTTTATATGTATATCCAAGAGAAGGGAAGATTAGGAGGGAGGCTTACGCAAAAACTATAATAACTTAAAGCCCTATAAGGACGACACCTATTAATTTTCAGTGGAATCAGCCTAAGGGAGTGGGGATCAGAGGCTCAACTCAAAAATCGCAATAACTGCCGATGTAATGAATGTATCGACACAACATTTAGTATGAGGATTCAGAAGCCACTATGCATGTAAAAATATCGAGTTATAGCCCAAACGGTCAAATAGCTTTAGAGTACATAACCGATGAATTGAGGTGCGATATGACCAAGTAGATGAAGCCCGGGCATGAAGGACAGCAATCACCAACAATGTATTATCGTTTAGAAAGAAATGTCCAAGATTGGGACATTTTTCTACCAGAAGAAAAACTCAATTTTTGGGAAAATTGAAAAGATTGCAGACAATCAACCGTAAACTTTCACCGATCATTCCTTCACTGGTCACTGTGTTGGTTTTTTGAAAATAATTTATTGTGAATATCTTGCGTACGTAATGTCGCAGTTAGGGAGTGCGCAGATGGGTGTTATTCTCTCGTGAATTACTATATTTGAAAAAATCTGCCTCAACTGCTGAACTGATCGGTAGGACATAGGGCTCGTTCTTCTTAAATTTCAAGTTAATTGGTTTAATTGCCTTTGAGTCAGCGCGCAAATTCCATTCATCAACAAAAACATATCGTGCTCAGTTTGACTCATGTCTATCAAAGCGCCATAATGCTTTCAGATACTGGGCGATATTGTGATAAGTATCGATATAAGAAAGCAGTGTAGAGAGGGTGTAAGGCTATGAGAGAGGTTGCAGTGTGTGTTCACTGTGAACGTGATAGATATGTGAACAGTGAACTGAGTTCATTTTTGTATTGAGTTTATTTGCAAGTTTCTTCGGGAGTATTTTGTATTAAATATAGATGAAATTGCGTATCATTCTGTTAAATTTTACGATTCTTTTATTATTGACTATTGACCGCCATCGTTGAACTATCCGAAGATATTTTCTTGTGACTATTCATTTCGTGCATTTAATTTTCTTCTTTCAACTAGTTAGTGTTTCCTTTTAAATACATTCAATAAATTATAATGACAACTTTTGGAGAAGTTACTTGGTTAGTAGTTGGTTTGAGTCTTTTAAGGACATACAAGCTCTTCATAAAATAGCTTTTGGTACTGAAGGGGATCGTAGGAATAGAAGACGCCTTCGTGAATGGGAAGGTTTCATATTTAATAAGGATTCAGAATCTAATGCTAAAAAATTGAGGAAATTGTAACGTCATTTTGGAGGAGTTGAGTGCAATTTGTTTCAGGATGGCCGAGTGTGATAAGTATCGAATAGTGATCGATATAAGGCAGCAGTGTAAAGAGGATGGATGGTTCTGAGAGAGGTTGTAGTGTGTATTAACTGTGAACTAAGTCCATATTTGTATTGAGTTTATTTGCAAGTTCCTTCGGCAGTATTCTGTGTTAAATATAGACGTTTGTTTGGTGTTCCATTGTTTTCTTTCTTTCTTTTCTTTTATCTCTGTTTTCTTTTATTGAACCCTACCATCAAAGAGGCCATAACACTATAATCTAATTTATCCCAGGCATAATTACAAAAACAAATTATTTTTATTATAATTTCTTTATTGATCTACAATCTGTACAATATATGCAATAGCTAGATATGACTATATATAATATAAAACAAGACATCAGATGAGAGAAGCCAGCCAGTGCTGACACTCTTTAAGATTGTTCATCAATAAAAAATCATTTCATCGCAGGTCCCGCGGTTAAAGTTGTTTTAGACAACGTGGGGGATAGTCAGGCGTTGTGTGAGAGGAATAGGATGGTTGCTGAGAGTCGTATGGAACTTTTTAAAACGAGCCTGAATTAAATATTAGACGTAATGGATGTTGAGATCTTTAT
The DNA here is from genome assembly GCA_963662175.1 of Aradus depressus. Taxonomy (NCBI): domain Eukaryota; kingdom Metazoa; phylum Arthropoda; class Insecta; order Hemiptera; family Aradidae; genus Aradus; species Aradus depressus. The sequence goes on from OY759214.1 coordinate 81,841,500, forward strand.
AAAGGATTTTGTTAGGGGCATATACCGTAAGGATTGAATTCTATCGATGTTAGAATTTTTAGCGGAGGCCCAGAGTTCATTCCGTATGTCCAATTGATGTGACGCATTATCCTGAAAGGAGAGATGCGCGGACAACTCAGACCAGAGCGTTACAAGAACATTGTCCAGAAATGTATAGTATATGCCGGACAAAACGTGAAATTTCATTGAATAATCTATCTGGATTTTCTTCGCGATTACAATACTTCCTTCAACTACGGTATAAGGAAGTAAAAATTGCATTCCGAAGCGAAGTTGTTTGACATATAATTATAGTGCCAGACTTTTCATGTCGTAATTTTCCTTTCTTTGGGACAAACTACAATTGTAAGTCAAATTTGATTACTATTAATAAAACAGCCAACGCATTAGGGCTTACGGACGCATTACCATCGCATCGGCCGACATTAAAATTTTGTTTGAAAAATAACCTAGATAGATTGTTGTTGAGAGCTTCGATATCTTCAATTAGATGTATTTTTTTTTTTTAATACTTATTTTCGGCGAAATTCTCCATGAATTTATATGTATTTTTCCTGATTTCGGAAAAATATCTATTTTTAATTTTATACTTATTTTAATTTAAATGATTTTCCCTGATTTTACTATCTAGAGGGCTCAGGTGTAGCGTGCTTGCCTTCTAGATGGCGGGTTTGAAACCTGGTCGAGGCCCTTAGGTTCTTAATCTGGGAGTGGAAAAAAAAATGAGCACGCTGTCTTTCGGATGGGACGTTAAGGGATGGTCCCGCGCCGGTACGGTCAGGTACTTGTTAAAGAGTCCTACTGAATACATAACTACTAAATAAACACATTATTGAAATGTCCAAGCGATTACAATAGTTTATGAAGTAAAAGTTGTTTTCTTAACAACTTATGTCAGAACATAAAGGCATTGTCCATATCTCTTTTGACAAAAAAATCTTGTTACTTACTATTCAATAACCTAAAACCTTTTGTACTGCAGAAATGCATTCAAAAAGGTATTTAAAACACATTTAAATGATAATGTGTTTTTTTTTAAATGAAGAAAGACAAACAACTAAAAGGACAAAGAGATGAGAAGACAAGAGAGCTTTCACTCAAATTTCACTTTTCTTTAACGAAAATTTCATTAGAAGGAGGTTTGAATTGTTCTGAAGCTAGTATAGTAGGAGTGTTGGGAGCCAATCTTGAAACAGATGCAAGATGATAGCGGTTGGCCTGGGAAAACATGAAGAAAAACGAACTGGACGAAAAAGGAAGAGATATAATTGTAAGAAATGTAATGTTGTCAGTTATCGAACCTAGAGCACGTCGTCCTTCGGATGGGAAGTTACACAATGGTCCTGAGCCTGTGTGATGACAGATACTCGTTACAGACGCCTTACTCTAGGTGAATAAATCTAGGTAGGCAAAATTTAGGACTCCCATAGTCGAGTCGGGCTCATGTCCACCAAGGCGACTAGAGTAGTAGTCCTCATTGTTGAAGCCCGGGCATAAGTCATAATAACTAACAGGTAAAACTAAACCCGAAAAATGAATATATACTATAAATGTAATTATTATTATTTATTTACTTCCTCAGCTATATACGGAAAGGTATATAATCGATCAGAAATTCGATGCTGGACCGATAATCGACCGTTTGAACTAAAATTCATTATTTTACATACATAGTGGCTTCTGGATCATACTAAATTTTGTGTCGATATATTCATTATCATAAAAATGAAAGACGTTGTCTTCCCACTGTTTTATTTTAGACCAGAACCGGTTTTGGACGTAACAGCGTCATCATCAGTGGTTCATCCCACCCACGGTTAACCGCTGTGCTATATGGGTGGGATGAACCACTGATGATGACGCTGTTGCATCGAAAACTGGTTCTGGTCTAAAATAAAACAGTGGGAAGACAACATCTCTTATTTCTATGATAAATCTCGTCCCACAACATCTTACAGTCACATTTGGATATATTCATTACGTGGACGTATTATGGTATTTGAGTCGAGTCCCTCTTCTCTGATCCTTTCCTTCCCCTCGACTGATTACGCGGAAAATTAATAGGTGCCATCATTATGGGGTTTTGAATATGAATATAAAATTTGATATCAATACATAAATTACAACGGCAGTAATTAGTGTTTGTGTAGAGCCTCCTCCCTTCCCTTCGGCCGATTTCCCGGAAAATCAATAGTTGACATTCATAGAGGGTTGTGGATCCAGATATGAAGTTTCGTGTCAATGTATTCATTCTATTGGGAGTTATCGTGTATACACAGACCCACAAACACAATATTTTTTTTTAATTAGGAGGTTGGAAATGATATTCCGTTGAAAATTCCGCGTCGAATTTTTCCTATAGCTCGGGAAATAAAAATGCCTATCTCTGTATGAAAACAATAACTCTCCATAAATGAATGTACTTAAATTTTCGTTTATAAATTCGAAATCCCATAAGGAGAACCAGGATTTTGAGCAGGGGGGGGGGGGGGGGGGGAGGACAAACTTAGGCTACGAGGGTGTGGGTATAGACTCCCGGGGACATAGCCCACAGTTTCCGTGGTTAGCGTTGCATACTTTTTGTTATTAATTTGGGAGACTCGGACCTCTAGAAGCTCCCCCTGAGGTAACCACTGACTGTAATACTTAAAATGACTTTACATGAGCAGCAAAAATGCAAAGCACAGTAGCAGCAAATGCACGCTGTGGTTTCTGTGCTTTTAGAATTAAATGACTCACATCCAATAGCGTGCATTTGCTGCTGCTGCGCTTTGCATTTTTACTGCGCATGTAAAATCAGCTTTAAGAGTATAAAGTATAACACAATTAAAATATCAATAAATCGATATTTTGCATCACTATATTATCGTATATCAATATCATGACCCGCCGTCCTTCGGATGGGACGTTAAGCGATAGCCCCTTAGCCTGTGCGATGTCGAGTACTCGTTAAAGACCCCTCCCCTGAGTGAATGAGAATTTAGGACTCCCACAATCGAGTCGGGCTTATGTCCACCAGAGTGATGAAAGAGCGCTCTGGTAGTAGGCGATATGACCTCGTAGTTAAAGCCCGGGCATAAGTCATAATAATTCTAGTATGGTCGCAGGCTACAAAGGTTTTCACTGGACTATTGAATGCTCAAAGGAAGGCGTAAAATTTCAGAAACGCACAAGTGACGCTCGGAGTAGTTGGGGTAACTATAGAGAGACATTAGAAACGGTAGAATTGACCAGAACCCAAAGAAATTGATGCAGAAGTGTTATTACTTTCCCCAGAAGGTCCCTCGGGTCATCCTGGAGTCTTCTAGCACAGTCACGAACTTCACTGGCAGAAGCCAACTCTCCCGACCCCTCTGTCCTCCTCTATTTGGGTCACAGAGTACGTACTAGTCAAGTACATTGAATCTTCAGCCAGATCGGCCAAAGGGAAGAGGTATTAGGGGAAAGAGGGGCTTAACACACTCTAAGAATAACTGTTGTAATGAATGCATCAATCATATTTTATGTTTAAATTCAAAACCCCATAAAGACGGCTTCTATTAATTTTCCGTAAAGTCGGCCGAAGAAGGAGATCAGAGGAGAGGGTCTGACCCTAATTACTGCTCATATATTGAATTTATCAATATAGTATGAGGATTCAAAGGCTTTTACGTAAATCAATTATTGATTTTTATGGATGCTACATATTAAATTTCATGGAACTCCAATCAACCGTTGAAGAAGGAAGCGAGGGAGAGTGAAAACGTAATTGACTATTTCATGTTGGGGAAGTACATAGCATGTGATTCACCGACTCTGAATCGGTCAGGAATACGATGATGAGTTTTCAACCAAACATCTTTTTCAACCTACTGATTCAAGAAATGTGTCTATGGAAACGATAACTTACTACAGGAAGAATGTATTGACACGAAATTTTATATGTAAATTCAAAGCCCTATAAGGGACAACACGTATTAAGGGAAGAGAGATCACAAGAGGGCACAACTCAAATAATTGCTAATGTATTGAATGTATCGACATAAAATTTAATATGAGGATAGCCCACTGAGGGGGCCTGTGGCAAATTAAAATTAATTTGGGGGTGCGTGGACAACGTCGGAGGTCCGCGAAAGGTTTAATATAAACTAAAATAATTGTGACCTATTTTCATTATTATGAAAGTTAAAATAAATTGGTAATGATTTTTACGTCCTGAGTAAAATATTATAGATAGGTATGAGCCTCATCACGAAAAAAATAAATCGACTGGGAATTAGTGCTCGCGGAGACTTACGACTGTTACTCACAAACATAGAGCCGAACATAAATAATCTCATGTCATCCCATCAGGTTCTTCAATCTCAATAAAAACAAAAAAAAAGTTTTTGTATTTTAAAACGAAAGTTATAATTTGAATAAATACTACTTTAAATATCACAATGTTTTATTTGGAGGGCGCCGGTAGCTCAGTGGTATGCGTGCTTGACTTCTGAGCTCAAGAACGTGGGTTACTCGTTAAAGATCCCTACCCTAGGTGAATAAAAATTTAGGATAGGCAAAATTTAGGACAGTAGAGTCGGGCTCATGTCCACCAGAGTGACGAAAGAGCGCTTTGGTAGTAGGCGATATGACCTCGTTGTTAAAGCCCGGGCATGAGTCATAAAACCTAACCAAATGTTTTAATTAGGTTAGGTTTTATGACTCATGCCCGGGCTTTAACTACGAGGTCATATCGCCTACTACCACAGCGTAATTTCGTCACTCTGGTGGACATGAGCCCGACTTTACTATGAGAGTCCTAAATTTTGCTTACCCTAAATTTTTATTCAACCTAGGGTAGGGGTCTTTAACGAGTACCTGACATCGTACAGGCTCGGGACCATCGCTTAACGTCCCATCCGGACGGCGTGCTTAAGTTTATTTTACCTCCCAAATAAAATAAACTAAGGGCTACGGTCGGGTTTCGAACCCTCGATCTTGAGCTCAGAAGGCAAACACGCATACCACTGAGCTACCTGCGCCCTCAACGTATGTAGCGGTTAGTTTACTCCTTCCTTAGTTACTAAGCAACGAGACAAGACAATTTTACAGAAAGGAAAAAAAAAAAAATGTTTGTATATAAAATGTTCACAAGTGAGAAAAGAACTTATTCGTATCACTTTTCACAACACATATCTCACTTATCTTCTGTTACTTTTCTCTCCTGCCTGTAGTTCGTCAAGAAAACGTGGTGGGAAATGGACAATTCTGCCACTGCGGGACAGGCTCTGCTGGGGTTGTTGCAGGGATCTTTGCTGCACATGTTTTTGGTTGTAATTTTTCCGTGTCGGTACCCTCACTGAGCTTGTCACTATGATCAAAGCCATGATCAAGTTACCATTAAATGTGCTGGTTTGAGTCCATCAACAGATATGTTGGTGTTCTTGTTTTTAAGTCTAAGTGAAATATTTATCACGTCGTGGTCACCAATTATTAGGTTTTTATTAATAATAACTCTAATAATATGAAACTCACATTTATTAGACCTTTTTTTTACAACACTTTTTATAAACACACTGTTACCTTCCTTTATCAGACAACGACAAAGAGGTTGTATCCCACCCATCCATTTAAAATGAATTAAAATTTTATTTATAAATTAAGTTGATTATTGATTGATTATTCTTAAAATTGAACTAACCGACAGATATAAGAAAGTAAAAAAGGTATAATATTTTTAAAAAAATAAGAGGGAGAGTTTCCAGTGAAAATGTAAATCTAGGATTGTAGTGATGTACCGAGGAGGCCTATTAAAGTTATTTAGAAAGTCAGAGTGGAATGAAATGTTAAATAAAAAGATGAACCTATCCATGTTAGATAGAAGATACTTTCACTGAAATAGACAGCAGTTTGTCACTGACGAACAACCGAGTCATTGAAACAAGTTTCGTGGGTGGGTCAAGAAGCCGGCTGGTAATAATTGTTACACTTTAAGATTGAGGTCTGCTAAATAGAAATGTTTAGACTAGCTTCAAATGTGAAAAATTAATGCTCAATATAACAATAGTCAATTATTTCATGAAACTTCGACGAATTGTTAAAGAGCTACCACTCACTTTGTATTTTGCCCCCTACTAGTGACCGACCGAAGATTCGGTTTCGGCCAAAAATCAGTCGAAACTTCGGCCACGTCGAAACTCAGTTTACGCGACTTGTCGTGCGTCGTTCGACTAACTTCGGATGAGTTCGTGGCTTGTGAGACGTGTGTGGTTGCCATACGAATAATAAAACTAATTAGTAATCTAATAATAATATTTCGGTTTTTTTAATTTTGATTTTATAACTGTTTTTTTAAATTAAGTAATTATTTGATAGTCGTACAAATTATTGTAATCGTTGTTAAGTATTAAGATAATTAGGTAATTCACCAAGTGCTAAATACAAAATAAATAATATATATATATAATACATAGTAAAAAATAAATTAATCTTAAGAGTATTGTGAACACATTTAAAATAGGTACTTACTTAATTAAGGAGTCTGTACTTTATATCTAATCTAAGTGTTGATTTTTGTCAAAGTTTACTTACAAGGTAGGTCTTGACTTTAACATGTTTATTATTTTTGTTCATGTTAAATTGTTAATGTAACATAAATAAATAACTATTTCTTTTACATACTTCAATTGTCGTTTCGTCTGTAGGTAGGTGTATGTGTAAAAAATACACTAAATTTCAGTATACAATGGAAATTTTAACATGTCTAAATAAGTTTCGGTCTCGGTTTCGGCCGAAACTGAGACCGAGGCCGAAGATTCGGTTTCGGTTTCTGCGTTGAGCCACCCTTAAAATACCTTACAAATTTCGTTTTACAGGTTGTCAAATAAGATGTAGTCTGACCTTCCGGCTTTCGAGGTTGCCCTCGTCATCAAGCAGTCTGATAAATAACAATTTTTGTGAAATTAACCTAATTAAAATAATTTAATAAATAACATTTAAAAAGAAGATACATTTTAAAGAGTCTCACGTTCTCCCAGTTTTGACTCAGATGGGAGACAGGAATAACTTATCTGTCCCCATCCATGAAATTTTAAATTGTTAAAGTTTTTAGATAGTTTTATTTATTTATAGTTATTTTTATTATAATAAAAAAAAATTAATTTTATTCACTAAAATATTTTAATTAGGTTAACTTCAAAAACAATTATTTATCAGACTGCCTGATGAGGGCTACCTCGAAAACCGGCTAGCACAAATAAAAAATCTGTGAGAGGTCAGACTACCTTTACTTGACAACTTGTGAAATAATCACTTCTCACTACTTCAGCCATCTTCATATTTACAAATTTCTTGTGAAGCTCATACATACGTAATGTATAGAAATTGAACTGATGGACTCTTAAGGCTCCTATAGTTATTGTACCTCATGCCCGGGCTTAACTATGAAGTCATATCGCCTACTATCAGAGCGCTTTTTCGTCTCTCTGGTGGAGCGCTTACTTTAGGAGTTCTAAATTTTGCTTATCTAGGTTATTCACTTAGGGTAGGGCTTCTTTAACGAGTATCTGTTATCGCGCAAGCTTATCTCCCAAATAAAAAACTTAAGGGTCTAGGCCGGGTTTCGAACCCACGATCTTGATGTGAAACGGATTTGAAATGTGTCTTCTGTGAATCACCGGTTATGTTCTTCCCCAGCACGAAATAATTACGTTTTTGCTCTCTCACCAAAGTCAATAGATCATTTGGGATAAAACTTAATATTTGACTTAAATAGAGGCTTCGGAATTCTCAAACTAAGTTTTGTGTCGATACATTCATTATATCAGCAGTTATTTGAGTTGAGCCCTCCTCTGATTCACCCCTTCGTTTTGGTCGATTCTGCTGAAAAGTAATAGGTGTCTTTAGAGGATTTGGATTCACTTCGTGTCGATTCATTCTTTCATTCGGGAGTTATCGTGTTCTCAAATACAGACAGACAGAAATTGTTTTTTAATTTCTTGAATCAAGAGGTCGGAAAACAACATTCCGTTGAAAATTAAACATAGATTTTCTGACCCTCTACATAACTTCCCCTAGACTTTGTGTAACTGGGGAAATAAAAAGAAAAGTGGAAGAATTGAAAAGAAAGCGATGAAATCCTATTGGTTCATTCACAGAATTTTAGGACCAGTTAGAAAGTAGACTTAGATTTATGAGGTTTTTAAATATAAAAAGTAATAAACATTTTTGAAAAGTTGAATCTAGGATAGTTAAAAGTTTCGACAGGTCCCGTTTAGGGTCTTTAGTCTCACTTTCCATATTATTTTATATTTTTGATATAACGACGCATCAACTGCTGTGATTACACAGGCCAGCGATGAGTGAAACTTTTTCGATTATTTTACCTTTTCTCTATGTATTTTGGCCTGCTGAATTCGAAAATGACACCGAAATTTCTGTATCACATACCGTTTTCTCACTAAATGCAATTCTGATATTGTTTGTATTAGTATCTATTATCTATTATTAGTATCTATTTTTGAGGGTGCCGGTAGCTCAGTGGTAAGCGTGCTTGACTTCTGAGCTCAAGATCGTGGGTTCGAAACCCGACCGAGGTCTTTTAGTTTATTTTATTTGGGAGGTAAAATAAACTTAAGCACGCCGTCCTTCGGATGGGACGTTAAGCGATGGTCCCGAGCTTGTACGATGTCAGGTACTCGTTAAAAACCCCTACCCCAGGTGAATAAAAATTTAGGGTAGGCAAAATTTAGGACTCCCACAGTAGAGTCGGGCTCATGTCCACCAGAATGACGAAAGAACGCTCTGGTAGTAGGCGATATGACCTCGTAGTTAAAGCCCGGGCATGAGTCATAAAACCTAACCTAACTTAACCTCTATTATCCGATAATTTTCTGTTCTTGAAAATAAAAACAATTAAATTAATACGGTGTTTAATTAACTAGCGCTTGGTGTGGCAATTATTGTAACTAAGAAGTGCTATTATCACTATTCAGAAGGCAGTACCTTTTTTCTCATCGTTATCAGCTGTTTCTCTGTGTTACCCATGTTGTCAACAAAGTGAGAAGAACCTACTGCGTTTTGTGTTGAAGTCATGGCGAACCAAGGATGTGTAAACTCTCCTAACAGTTTCTGTTATATTTGTGGATAATTTATGATTAAGAAACATCAAAGAAATATTACTAGTTTTATTAGAAAAGTATACTATTCTTTGGAGTGAAACTAGGAGATGAAGATAAAAAGTGGGCACCTCACAAGGTTTGCTTTGTTTGCGTGGAAAACTTACGAAGATGGTCAGTTAAAAAAATACTGCTTTCAGATTTGGGGGTCCTATGGTATGGAAAAAGCCAAAAAATCACCTAAATGATTGCTACTTTTGTCTTGTAGATGTAAAGGGATACAACTCAAAAAATAAAAAAGTTAATGTGTATCCAAGCCTGCCGTCAGCCATTCGACCTGTTTTGCACGGCTCAGAAGTTCGAATTCCTCTACCTCCACCTTCATTAGATGAAGTAAGCGATTGCAGTGATGATCCTGATTCAGAACAGAAGACAGACGAAGAATTCCATTGCGGCGATGAAAGCGAAAGCTGTCAAATATTCAAAATCTGATGTGATAAAGAAAAACTGAGATTTGTTGAAGATTCAGCACCCCAAAAATATGTACAGACAGAAGAAATTTTGAAAAAAGTTTTTGATGACTTGAATTTTGCAGGCCTGTGTTATTAGGGGTGGGCGATCTACAGGCAGGCCACTCCATTCTAAGCACTTATGGATAGTCGGCAAGAATATAAATTTAAACTTGGATGGATTTATTTATCTTTATTTACTTTATTATTTATTTACTGATTGGCTTGGTCAGGGGGGTATACATAAAATGAAAGCTGAAAATATAAGTCATCGGCGTTAATGAGAAGTAAGATAGGAGAGGAGGGAGCAGGTAAGTGGTGAGAAATGGATCAGTTTGGAGTAAGAAAGGGTAAGTCGTGTGAACACGGAGAGAGGCGGGTCGGCTCCAACAGTGAAACAAGATCGGAACTAAGTCGTTCCTTATCTGTGACTATTGTTCCAATCACTGTTACTTTCACACCTAACATACACACCCTCCCGCCACTCATTAGAATAACAACCTTCGTCCTATATATTAACATTAACCTCCATATTAAAATAATATCTCAACTATAATTTTTACTTTCTTATACCTATATTATAGGAAGTATTGTAATCGTGCGAAAATCCGAGATAGAGTTTTCAACGTATTTCCACGTTTCAAGGTCCTCTGAACACTTTTTGACCATTTCAGGATGAAAGCAAGCAGGTTCTCGGATGTGTGTGTTTCGTCACTTTGCACTCTAAATCAGAGGCAATTACTGGGCCGTGTATTAGGACTTTACAAAGGTGGCATTTGTAACTAAGTGCGGCCCTTGAGGTCCACACGGCAAATTTCCCAGCATGTTATGATTATCAATAATAATAATAACAACAACAGAAAAAAGTAAGCATTTTATTCAGTACAGAATTGTCTATTAATTTAATTGAATTTAATCTATACATAGATTTTTAATTGATATGCGAATGGACATGCGTAGGCGAAAATGAAAAATTGTACAACACAGGAGAGTAAGCGAAATGTCAATAAAATAAATATTATTCGATGCATTCTCTTATTCGTTATTAATATTTGTTATTTAATGTTTTTTTTTTTTTTTGACGGCGCCGCACAGTGGGCCAGATCCCAAATCTAGCTGGACAAAAGTCCGAAAATGTAGTGAGAGATTTCGGGAAGAAACCAATCTGGTTCAACAAGTAGTATGTGAGAGAGAAATAAACAAAGGGAATTAGAGAGGACAAAGTCAATACAGCGCAGCGACGAAATAAACAAACCATGCAAACAGCCGTATTATCTTGAAGGCGAGGTAGTTTTACTGGATCACTTACCTGTGTGTATCGCTCCCGAACTTTACTGATCTTTTCTTCATTATTCTTCCATGGAAGGCATTCAAAAGGTAAGTCTTAGCAATTTTTGTTTCGTCTTAAGTCAGTCACAAAGTGTTGGAAGGGCCACAAGAATAGTGCACGTTTCAAAAAAAAAAAGTTCATTCAAGTTCATAAAGGCGTAACTTTTTTCGTACCTCTCAGTACCTCGTAAACGTTCATTATTCTTGTTTGTTGACTTGTAGATAATAGGATGGCACTAAATTTAATGACCCGTTTTTTTTTTTTTTCATTAATATTATCGTATTTGTAACTGCAGGTGTGAAAATGTCTATATGCAGAAGGGAGTTGTACGATGTCTTGAGAGCCAGCAATCGTCCTATTGGAAATACCCTCGAACAAATTACATCCTTTTTTGACTATACGAAGAAAAAATGTGGACTCGGCAGCTATTGATACGCCAAAGCAAGGAGGTGGCAATACAAATGATGGCAATGCAGCTCGAAGGATTTCCAAAATCCTTCCTTAACAGCTGAAATTACTGGCTTGGATGACTCCTACAGGCTTTGTCATCAGGGTATGATAATTATTTGGAAGCCTTTGAAACATTCGCTGCTGAAACTGCTCGTATGATGAACGTCTTGCTGTATGATTGGTACACCATGCCAGTCAGGGTTCATAAAATATTGTATGTATGGGAGTGCTCTTTTCAAACATTTTCTAATACCTATCGAAAAGCTGGCGGAAGACGTTCAAGAAAGCCAACATAAGGAGATAAAAAGATTCAGGGAACACGTTTCTAGAAAAATGGATCGATTTTCTACTAACTGACATTTTAAACAACCTGCTCATTTTGTCTGATCCTTTTATTGGCTCCCTCAGACCATTGCCTTCAAAAAACTGGTATAAGTGAAAAAGTAAGATAGTTACTCTTAATTTCAACAACGATTTCGGCAGAAATTAGCAGTGAAGACAACAATTCCGTTAGTGGTTTTGGTTTGAGCGACTGTTTGGTCGCTCTAATTATAATAATTAAAAAAGTAATTGACAAACCATAGTGTTATTCGTTATTTTTCTGCCTTTTTATGCCCTTCTGAATGATTGAAAAATGATAATTTATCAGTAACTTATCCACAAGACTTTTGACCCGCTAAATTCGGGATGTGGCCCACGGCGCGCCGGTAGCTCAGTGGTATGCGTGCTTGTCTTCTGAGCTCAAGGTCGTCGGTTCGGAACCCGACTGGAGGCCCTTAGTTTATTTTATCTTCCTCTCCTTCGACTCTCTTGCATGTTGCTATCTCTTCATGTCCTTCTCCAAAAGTCCACTTTTTTAACTGGATTCATTTTTATGCATAGAGATCATAGAAAATAATAAATAAATTAAATATTTTGAAACTAGGTCAGTATTGGGCCAAGAGTGTCCGTCCAACAAGTGTGTAAGGTGTGAGGACTGTGTTGGTTCAGAGGAAAGCGTGACCGTGTCAAATCTCCACCTCCAAATGTAAGACCCCCCCTTGTGGTTCGGTTTTGTGCTTCTCTCTGAAAGGTTGAGAAGACGTCCCATATCACATGTCTTGGCGCCCCTCTGCCACGCCAATCATTGCAAACCAACCCTCTCTCTCCTCAATTCACTCTCATCTTAACCATAATGCTTCAAATAACTATAAGAGTTTTTTACTTCTCCAGCAATACCAAGTATGGAGGAAGTTATGTAATCGGTGTCTGTGTGTGTTTCTGTGAACACGATAAGTCCTTGAATAGACCAAAGAGAAGGGGAGAAATAGGGAGGGGGGGGCTTAACTTAAAAACCCCAATAACTGCCCCAATGAATGTACCAACATAATTTAGTGTGAGGATTCAAAAGCCTCTATATAAGTAAACTATTGAGTTTTAGCCCGAACGGTCGATTAGTTTTCATTAATTTTTTATTTTATTTTTGTTTATTTTTTATTTTATTTTTGTTTATTTTTTGTTTATTTTTTATTTTATTTTTATTTATTTCTTTTATTTATATGTACTATATATTTTTATTATAATTGTTATTGTAATTTTGCTTTCTTTCTCTTTTCTATATTTCGCACATTGTGAACTGAGAAAGGGACGTAAGAACGTCCCGAAATGACGTCATGAAAAAGACACGTCTGGAAAAGTTATCAATAATTATTATCTTAATTTTAATTAAATAAAGAAGAAAAAAAAATTATCCACTGTATTTATTATAAACTTTATGTATCTACTGTATAATATTATTATTTTTGTACTCATATTTTCAAGTATTTATTTATTCACTTCATTTTATTTTTAGTAATATTGTTAATTCTAATTCATGTGTGTCAGACTCTAAGAGTTAATATCTGTTTATGTATCTAATTTATAATCTATAAAAAATATCTAATATATTAATGTATACTTTCTTATATATCCTACTCGTATTACCATGTTTTGGTTTAAACATTATTATTATCATTATACCTAAGGAAAGGTCTTTAATGTGTACCTCACATAATACAGACTCGGGGCCATCGCTTAACGTCCCAACCGAAGGACGGCGTGCTCGTGGTTTCTTATTGTTGATTGAGGTATCGGATGTGAGTTTGAACGCCCCATAAATTATTATATTCAAAACAGTGCTATTCCCGTCTGCCTACATTAAAAATTCCTCAGTAAAGCTCCTGTGAGTAGAATAATAATAATGGTGGCGTGTGGTTTAAGGAGTGAGTGAGAATGTGTGAAAGACAACAAACAAGACTAGAACAATAACTTGAGACACTGGCAGAAGTGAAAACTGTATAGCTGGTGTACAATTAAAGAAGATTCCACCACTGTCTGGGAACCAGGTTGGCTCGACCCAACACGTAGCTCGCCTCTCTAGGTCAGGGTTGGTGGGTCTCTACCGTCTGCGGCATTAATGCATCTTGAACTCAAGAAATGCACTAATGCAGGTCAATACTTAATCTATAATATGAAATACAGTATATTGAAGGCGCTGGTAGTTCAGAGTACTGGCCTACTAGCGTACTGAGCTCAAGATCGCAGGTTGCAGAGTTATAAATAACTAGCTGGTTATGCGACGTTGCTCATTTAGTAACTGCAACTGGGCTTACAAGAATGACTTACATAGAGGGGCTTCTGAATCCTCTTAATAAATGTTGTGTCCATATATTCAATTATTCATCACACATCATTACGTTTTTTGAATTGAGCTCACTCTGATACCCTCTTCCCTTCGAGTTTTTTTGTTCTTCATTCCTCCTTCTTTTTAGTCGATTTGGCTGACAATCAATAGGTGACGTCCTCCGGGGATTCTCATAAAGAACACTAGAAGACACATATATAAAATTTTTTTTTTTGTAATTTATGGAATTCCGGTGAGAAATCAACATTGAATTTCTGTCCGATTACGTAACTTCCCCTAAACTTCATATATCTAGGGGAAGTAGAGGGCTCCGATAGCTCAGTGGTATGCGTGATTGTCTTTCGTGGGTTCGAAACCCGACCGAGGCCCTTAGTTTATTTTATCTGGGAGGTAAAATAAACTTAAACACGCCGTCCTTCGGATGGGACGTTAAGCAATAGTCCCGAGCCTGTGCGATGTCAGGTACTCGTCAGACCCCTGCCCTAGGTGAATAAAAATTTACGGTAGGCAAAATTTAGAACTCCCACAGTAGAGTCGGGCTCATGTCCACCAGAGTGACGAAAGAGCGCTCTGGTAGTAGGCGATATGACCTCGAAGTTAAAGCCCGGGCATGAGTCATAAAACCTAACCTAATCTAATCTAGGGGAAGTAATAAAAAATTAATTACAAGATGCTAGTAAAACATTATGAATAATAAATATTATGAAATCCTGATTAGTGTCGACTCTCTGGGAATTGAACCTTTGACTGAACTATTTTTCAGAGGAAATTAAAGCGTTAAGGGTTTCTACTGGAAGTCACTTAACTAATTTCCTTGTGCCAGAGTTCATTTATCGGATTAAGAGAGTATTGTCAAAGATGGATGTGAAAGAAAGCCGGACAGGTAGTTGCCCTGTAAATATTGTCAATGGAGTGACGGCCCCCAGAGACTACAATGCCCTGGTGAAGAATGGCTCTTCTGGAGGGTCAGTGCAACCATCCGTATCTTAATAGAGGATCCTAGGACGCGACACCCCGCTAAATGCCTCTTCTTGTTCTGATAATTTCTTTGGTCATCTACAGTGAAATTTAATCATAGTCGTGCGGTTCCACTGTCACTCAATGAAAATTACCCGAATTCACTTTCTATCTTGACCATTCCTTTTGAGTGTCGGACCTGTTCGTTCATCTCACGTCCTGAATAGATAATGATATTCCTCTTTTTCATAACCCTTTTATCGAGGTAGCACATTTGATCATGGCATGTCACTACTCAATTCTTATTCTTCAATCATCTTGTAGTTGAAGAGTACATTTTTAACTTCCTCCTGATTCCAAAAATGAAAAAAAAAAGTGCTTGAACACGATAACTTTCGACCATGAATTGTCACGAAATTTCATATGAATATTCAAATTCCCATAAGGACTACACCTATCAATTTTCTACGGAATCGGTGGAAGGGAAGGTGTTACCAGAGAAGGGAGTGACTTTTTAGTGTTCCGTGCCAAAATGAACAAAACGGAACACTTATGGAATCACTTTGGTGTCCGTCCATCCGTCTGTCACAGGAAACTATTCGACGTAAAAATTTGAAATTTAGCACTGATAATTGGGTAATGGGAAAAAAAAATTTCAAGGGCATTGTGTAGGGTGTCAAATGAAAGATTATTGAAGCACAAATTCAACGGGATATAGGTAATGCATTTTTTAAACCATTTTTCAGGAAAAAAACTTAAAAATTGCTGTCCCCCAATCTTATCACCAAAATGATCGCTCAGTAAAATCTGAAAAAAATCATAAACATTGAGAATTAGGTGTAGATTGAGCCAAAATTATCAGGATTGAAAAATTCTAGTGCGAAGTTGTTATAAACATTTTAATTGTTTATTTCCTTATAAGTGTTGAACCATTGGTTTAACTATTAATAACTTAAGTGGGGGACTGATGGCACGGAACACTAATTGTGCGAGTATAGTTTGCACTTGTCCGATTTTCATTTTTACTTCGTCAACTATACAATAGAGGAAATTATACAGTCGGTCTGTAATTCGATGTTATATGTATACAGAACTATTGTTCTGATGAATGTATCCGTACAAAATTTCGTATGTAAATTCAAATGTATAAGGACGTCACTTAATAATTTTCCATGAAATCGGCCTAACGTAAGAGAGGGATTAGAGGTGGGATGCTCGACTCAAAAACCCAAGTAACTGCTGATGTAATGAATATGACGTGAAATTTATTATGAGGATTCAGAAGTCCCTACGTAAGTCAACTATTGATTTTTTGGTCGTTTGATTTTAGATGGAGAGCGAAAACTTAATTGATTATTTCGTGCATTTATGGTGATACACCGACTTGAGGTTAGGTTAGGTTTTATGACTCATGCCCGGGCTTTAACTACGAGGTCATATCGCCTACTACCAGAGCGCTCTTTCGTCACTCTGGTGGACATGAGCCCGACTCTACTGTGAGAGTCCTAAATTTTGCCAACCCTAAATTTTTATTCACCTTGGGTAGGGGTCATTAACGAGTACCTGACATCGTACAGGCTCGGGACCATCCGAAGGACGGCGTTCTTAAGTTTATTTTACCTCCCAGATAAAATAAACTAAGGGCCTCGGGTTTCGAACCCACGATCTTGAGTACACCGACTTGATGTTATGTCACCGGTCGACAATGAAGCTTAACTAAGCACTATAGCATATCCAATTAATTAATCCACGTATTCCACTGACACCTTTCTTCTAATTTCAATCCTCAGGCATGATCCTTACCCTCTTATTCTCATCCTAGAAATCCTCCTAGCTACTTGAACAGGATTTGGCTTAGGGATCTTCTCCTTGTTATAAATTAACCTTTCGAGGGAGTGTCAGCACTGACTTGCTTTTTTATTTTTATTTCTCCAGTCATACAATGGGGGAAGTTATGTAATCGGTCTGAAATTCGATGTTTAGTATTCACAAGAATTTCATGTACATATATCAACCCCCAGTTTTCTGTCTTTCTTTACGATAACTGCTTGCAGAAAAAACGTATCGACACGAAATTGTATATGTGTATCCAGAACTTCATACTTGGTCAAATGAAATGTTGCCCCAATAACTGACATTGTAATGAATGTTTTATACGCCTATACCTTTCGATTTTCAATTAAATCGGCCGAAGGGGGGATCAGTGAAGGGGTTTAACTCAAAACCGTATAATAACTATATTGTAATGAATTTATCCACAAGGAATTTATTATGAGGATTTGATGTCCCAGGGTAAGACATCCAATAATTTTCAACGTAATAGATTGGTTTAAGCGGGAGAGAGAAAACAGTTTAATTTGCTCTGGGGATGTACGACTTTTTTTTTTAATATCCCAACAGTACTAAACTCCTGTAATTTACGAACCACCTATTGAATACAACTACGATTGTTTTTCCCTTCTTAATAATGACAAACCAATTTCGACGTTAGACCACATCCTGTTTGTAGCATTTAATGTTAGAAAACAATTTCCCTGTGTGAATATTAATTTTCCGTTCTTTCTCCCCTTGCCTTAATGAGAAGTGATTCAGAAAGTCTGTCTAGAAAGAGATGTTCCCTTACAAACCTCCAAACTACGGCCTCATTCAAACATTTCATGGGAATACCAACTCTTCAGTAGTCTTCATGGAGAAAGTTCTCCACTCTGTGTTTTGAATAAATAATTTACTAAATATTTATCTGTCAAAATCTTGATATAAAATTTCATTATTATCTTCCCCAGTTTTACGAAGTATAGAGAAAGTTATGTAATCGATCCGAAATTCGAAGTTGAGTTTTCACTGGAATTTCATGTCTATCTATGCCCCCTTTAATGCCCTTCCCCACGTCTTGAAGTCAATAGATACAATAAAAAAAACTTAAACTTAAACTAAAACTGTTTATGTTAGAGGAAACTTTTACACAGAAACGGAATTTTATTCCTACTGTTCAAAAAGAATAAGGTAACCAATAAAAAATCGTGTTTCATATCCAAAAACATTATTTGATACAAAGCTTTCATTTTTATTTTTTGAGCAGAGTTCCTCCACACCTTAAGGTCAGTCAATGTACGTTATATTTAATCTATATTTTTAGTATAAATTAAACAAAACGTAGATTCGAATATATACTATATACTAATTTATTTTATTTCTCTTGGTATAGGTTAGGTTAGGTTAGGTTTTATGGCTCATGCCCGAGTTATGTCTGGATCTATTGTTATCTATCCACCAAGTCAGCAGCTTCCTATATATACCCCCACCGACTCTACAGAATCATCTTCAGTAGTCAGATAGGACTTATAGAGTTAGTATCATAGACTAGTTTTGTATTTTAGAATAAGGTAAAATAAACTTTGCTTTTTAAAAAACCTTTTATTTATAATCAACACTTAACTGGCGCCCAGCGAACAGGGACCGCAGTGAGTCAGTGCGATATATTGTGACCACTTGTTCCGATAATCTTTTGCCTTTTGTGACCAGTTGTCACCTTCGTTCGCGAAGAAGATTGTGCGCTGACGTAGACTTAGTCTTTTACCTGCGGTAATCAGACCTTGTGAACAGTGATTGTGTTAAGCCCGAGGTGTGGTCACTTCCCCATCAAAAGGATTAATCATCGCTACATAAGAAGACATCGTAACTGTGAGTCAAAACTATTTGAGTACTGTCGTTTTAACATCTTAACATTTTAGTGTATTCTTTTGTTGTACGAACTCATCAAAATTTCACACTCCCGAAATATTTTGAGACCTGCGGTTCTTAGACCTAACATGGCCGCAATAAATCATGACCTCAGACGTGAGGATTATGATCATATCCCGAATTATGGCGGGAACCCAACAGAACTACTATACTTCATTTCCGCTGTAGAAGGGGTTGTTTCCGCCGTTTGTGCTGAAAATGTAGCCCAACGAGCCACAAATCATTTTTTGTTACTAAGCAAAGTTAAGGCCAGACTTACTGGCTCAGCCCAATCGCTGATACTTACCCACCCCGTGAATTCCATTTCCGAATTATTAAACCTATTACGAAGAAACTTTGCAGACTCCAGAACACACGAAGCTCTCAAAGCCGAAATATATAGCTCAAAACCCTATCCAAGGGAAACCCCCACTGAATACTTAAATCGCCTGGAAAACATAAGACACCTGATTTATGCGAAATATAGTATAGACAGAGTGGCTGAGAACGTTCTAACAGTCTCGATGTCGTATGTAGAAAAGGAAATAATAAACCACATGTATTCTAATCTCCCTTGGCAACTTACAAACCATATCATGTCATTTAACCCCGAATCGTTAGAAGACATGCGTAGAATTTTGAATACAAAATGCTCCTTTATTATAGAGCAACTATATAGAAAGGGTGGCAGCTCCCAAAAACCATTTGAACCCAACATGAGACGCGAGCCTAATCACGCAAGATACCAAAATCAAACTCAACCTCAGTTTACCCCCAGCTACCCACGACACGATCATATTCCACAAAACCCACAACATTTTAGACCACAATATGGCCCTCCACAGTATTCCCCCAGACCGCAATATCGTCCCCCACAAAGCCAACAATCTTTTAGACCTCAATTTAATGCACGACCCCCCAACGGTTTCCCACCTACTGTCTCCATGAGAACATGGAACCGCCCTAATGTCAAAAATTTTGTTTCCCCCTACGAGTTAACACACATTCAAGACTATGAGCAATCCCCAGAATATCAAGAGCCCACAGAAAATTCCACAATACAAGCATTAATGTCAAGGATTGAAAAATTAGAAATTGAAGCTAAATCCAGTCAAGAATCTTTTTTAAATTCCGGCAACAGTCAGAACTGTGTAAGCCCAACTCAGCCCCATTCGAATTAAATACAGTTAATAAAACTCTTCCATATTATTTGGATAATCATGGCAACACATGGTTAATAGACACAGGTTCCAGTAAAAATTACGTTAACCCCCAAATAATATCACACAACACCCGTAAATATAAAGAGAAATTTGTCATAATCACTCCAGCAGGAAGGAGAGAAGGAGGAGAATTTATTATAATAAATTTGAAAAAATACTTCGATATAGATAAATGGGTAAAAATGTACATCTTTCCTTTTTCTGACAAATATAATATTCTCTTAGGCAATGAGACCATGAGAGATCTTGACCTTAACATTGATTTTAAAACTAACACTTTGAATAGTAACTATAGGAAGTTTCAGCTTCATTACACTATGACAGAAAACCACAACAACAAAATAACTAGAATTAAGGATAATATTATCAATAAGGACACTATTAATAATAATAAGATAGAATTACAAGTAGGCGTAAATTACGTAGAATTACCAGTAAATAATAAGAATAATTTAAGGACGGGATTAATTAAAGAAAAAAAAAAGAAAAATTTCGAAATACAAGAAGGTGTCTATGTACTAAATGGTAATAAAGTTAAATGTCGGGTCCTTTCTCAGGAGCTCATGACCATTTGTCCCGAGCCAATGGAAACAGACGAAATTGACATTCTTAGTGACGAACTCCATGAAAATAGTAATCAAATAGAAGAAATAAAGAAACAAATCCCTACATTAATTAGAACAGAGCACATGAACATAGAGGAAAGGACTAAATTAATCAACTTACTGACAGACTTCCCTGAAATCATAAAGAGAGAAGAGGACCAATTAAGCGCAACCAATTTACTAACACATTCAATAAAAACTAAAGACGACATCCCAGTGTACTCTAGAAATTATCGATACCCTCAAATCTTTCGGGAAGACATTAGAATAGAAATAGACAAACTTCTTCAAAATAAAATAATCCAAGGGTCCACGTCTCCCTATAATTCCCCGATATGGGTTGTACCTAAGAAACCAGATGCCTCAGGGAAAAGAAAAGTTAGGATGGTTATTGATTACAGGAAGTTGAATGAAAAAACTATTGACGACAGGTTCCCTCTACCAAATATTGAAGATCTATTTGGGAAAATAGGGAGAGCCACTTATTTTAGTGCAATAGATTTGGCTTCCGGTTTCCATCAGATCCAAATGGATCCTGAATCAATACCTAAGACCGCCTTCAGCACCGAAGACGGGCATTTCGAGTTTTTGAGAATGCCCTTCGGTCTTAAAAACGCGCCTCCAACTTTTCAAAGGGCCATGAATTCCATTTTCGCAAGAATTCCAAACGTTTTAGTATATATGGATGACATCATTGTTTATTCAGATAGTCTCGAAGAACACATAAAACACCTTCGGACAGTATGCCTTCTCCTTAAAAAGCACCATTTAAAAATACAATTGGACAAAACAGATTTCTTTAAAAAGGAACTGCTATTTCTGGGTCACATCATATCAGAAAAGGGCATCCAACCTAATCCAACAAAATTAAAAGCTATCAGTGATTTCCCTATTCCTCAAAACCAAAAGCAAATCAAACAGTTTTTAGGATTGACTGGATATTATAGGAAAATGATTCAAAATTATGCAAAAATTGCCAAACCCGTTACAAATATGCTCAAAAACGATACACAAATAAACCCAACCGACAAAGAATACGTTACAGCTATACAAACTCTCAAAGATATGCTCCAAAACAACCCTATACTTCAACTACCAGACTTCAACAAGACTTTCATATTAACAACTGACGCATCAAATTACGCAGTAGGAGCGGTACTTTCACAGAACTTTGACGGAAAGGACCTTCCTATAGCCTACGCTTCTAGAACACTTAACAGACATGAAGAAAACCTAAGCACAATAGAAAAAGAATTACTAGCCATCGTTTGGTCATGCAAACATTTTCGGCCATACATATACGGACGCAAATTTATAATACAGACTGACCATAAACCATTACAATATCTGCACAACATGAAAGAACCAAACGCAAAAATGCTCCGATGGAAATGCCATCTAGCAGACTACAACTTTGAAATAAAACATGTAAATGGAAAAGGTAATTACGTAGCAGACGCTCTCTCTAGGAATCCTCCCCAAGAATGTAACGCACTTGACACTAGTACAGACAATGAAATTAACCCCCAGGATGCAGTAGATAAATTCCTTGAATCATTAGACAACCCTCCTGTAGAAACTTTCAATGATGAGGATATAGAACAGTTCGCTAGAAACCTCAACATAGAAATTGAAGAAGAAATCTTAGCCCCGGAAACTTGCCCAGTAGCAAACAATGACGACTCAGACAGCCTCGTAACAGTCCATTCCCAAATGAGCTCAAACAGCCAAATAGGAATTATAAATGACCCAAACAAATTCGTAAATTTAGAAAAATATCAAATTATAATTAAGAGAGGTAATCCCAACTTGACGAAACGCATCCCACTATTTAACTCAACAAAAAAACGACTCATATGGTACACGGCCTGGCCTTACGTAAAAGACTTAGAGAAAAGTTGCTTAGAATATCTGGATCCCAATATAACTTACGGTATATATTGTTCTGACGCAAAGCTAGCTATAGAAAACGATATTTTAGACGAGATTTTCAAACAATTCCACAGTATAATAGAAACCAGCTATCCTACTGTCAAAATTAAGAGATATCTCCATATGGTTGAAGATATAGAAGACCAAGAACAACAGCAAGAACTAATAATCGCAAAACACATAGGTAAAACATGTCATAGGGGAATCAACGAAGTCTTTACATCACTAAAGAAAAAATATTACTGGCCAGGAATGCTTACGGAAGTTACAAAGTACGTAAACAACTGTCACATCTGCAAAACAACTAAATACGAACGTCACCCCCCTAAGCCGGAATTTCGAGTTACTCCAACGCCTAACAAACCCTTCGAAAGACTACAGATGGACACTTTACATTATCAAAACCAACTGATACTGACTATTATCGACTGCTTTTCAAAAAAATTGTACGCTTCCCTTATCACTAATACTAACAGCCTCCAAATTATTGACAAACTAAAAATTTATCTCAGTAACTTCCCAACTCCCCTAGAAATTCAAACAGATAACGGTCCAGAATTCGCCAATAAGGGATTAGAAAACTTTCTACAATACAATGACATTAAATTACGCCTCACTACCCCAAATTATCACAACTCTAATGGCCTAATTAACAGAGCTCACTCCACACTCATCGAGTTAATGAATCTAATAAAAACCCAAAATAAAAACTTTACATTGTACAAAACCCTGCAACTTGCCCTCATAGCCTATAATAATACTCCAAATAGCAATTTAAAACTAACTCCTAACGAAATCACTTTTGGAATAACAACACCTTCTAAAATATCTCATGATTTCATTTTGGAACAAAAAACAGAGGAATACCATAAGGAAAAGCAAACTATCCACAATGCAATTAAAACCCTAATAGAAAAAGAAAAATCTGATAGGACCACAAATTTAAACGAAAACAGAGAAATCGTCTCAATACCTCATGGCAATATTTACATACAGACAAATGTAAGAAACAAAGCGAAAAACAAATTTAAAAGAGTCATCTATGATAGGAATAAACAAACTGCTAAAATCGGTAGAAATAAAAACATTAAAATTCATCCCAGTCAAATGAGGAGACCCAGAAAATTTGAAAATAGGAACACTAATTCTTCAACCCTCTTCTTACAGGAAAGAAGACAGAATGAAAGCACCGATCCTGCAGTCGCTCCTGATAGCTCTCCTCAGCCAGGGCCTTGCCACTTATAAAGTCACCGATTTATCTAAAGGACCAGGAATTATTCCCGTAAAAATTCAGAGTTCCTACATGATCACCAATTATTTTACATACGTACATTCGATCAATATAACAATATTACAAGAAGAACTGACCAATATTCTTGTAACACTCAACTCAGTAGAAAAATTAAATGCAAACGATTCTTATATAGCCTCCCTAAAAAGTCATCTTTCTGTTGCTCAAGTAGAAACACTCAAAGCCCATCTCTCTTATGTACAGGATAAACTAGACCATATCTTTGCAAATACTCGAGTACCCGCCAATCATAATCGTGGTAAAAGGGGCCTTGTTAATGCCTTAGGAACTGCCATCTCTTGGGTAACGGGCAATTTAGATGCCGATGATAAGGAACATTATGACAAAATTATTAATAAAATAGAATCCAACAACTATCATGTGGAACATAATGTTGAAAATCAATTAACCATTAACACGAAATTAATTGATGAGTTCAATAAGGATTTAGATGTAATTAAACAAAACAACTTTAGGATTAAGAAGTTACTAAACTATAATATAAGTAGTATTTTAGCATCTACTCAGCATTACATGCTTCTATATTTTAATATTGCCCTTTTAGCTAATAAGATTAGTGATTTAGATACATCGTTAGAATTTTGTAGGATGAATATCATCCATAATAGTATTATATCAAAGAACGAATTGAGATCTCTAACTGTTAAGAATGATATAAAATTAATTTCCGACTCTCCAGAAATATTATGGCAGATAGGAAAAGTTCAATGTTCCATCACTCCTACACATTTGCATTATTTCCTAAAACTTCCTCTCCAAGTTCCCCTTACCGAAACTTACTTTCTCCTGTCATATCCATATCAGAAGAACGATAACCAAATACTCACCATTCAATCCAACCCTCCTTTGGTTCTTAAACCAAATGTAACATACGTAGGTGCATGCAAATTCATTTTAGACTATTATTATTGCACAAATGTAACAGAAATTGTCAATCCTTGTATTACCACTCTCCTAGTTGATAATAATAACAAACATTGTAAAACATACAGTATTTCTAAACCTAAACCATTTATAAAATATATTAATATTATAAATCAATATCTTATATTCAATACACCTATATTATCTATATATAAAAATAATATAACATTCAATATTAATATTAAAGACACAGTACTCCTTAAGTTAGACTCCAACGAAAAACTCGGTAACTATTCGCCAATGTACCGCTACACTGAAACAGAACCTCTTCAAATTCTCCCACTTGATACCCAAGTACTCTCATTGAATTTAACCTTTGAAGAACTTCACATGCTTAATCTTCAGATGAAACCACTTGAGATCCTCGATGAAGAAGACCACATAGACCACACCTTATATATATATGCACTAATAAGCCTATTGTTCTTCATCTTATTCACACTCATATTAATTAAACTCAGAAAAAAGGTTTGCAGGTGGATCCTCATCAAGGCCGCAAAGTCAGCAATCGAACAACAACAAGATGAGGCCCCTCATGAATCTTCAGTCTACCCAGCTCTTCCCCTACACACCACGACGTGAGGACACGTCTAAATTTACGAAAGGAGGAGTTATGTCTGGATCTATTGTTATCTATCCACCAAGTCAGCAGCTTCCTATATATACCCCCACCGACTCTACAGAATCATCTTCAGTAGTCAGATAGGACTTATAGAGTTAGTATCATAGACTAGTTTTGTATTTTAGAATAAGGTAAAATAAACTTTGCTTTTTAAAAAACCTTTTATTTATAATCAACACTTAACTCCCGGGCTTCAACTACGAGGTCATATCGCCTACTACCAGAGCGCTCTTTCGTCACTCTGGTGGACATGAGCCCGACTCTATTGTGGGAGTCGTAAATTTTGCCTACCCTAAATTTTTATTCACCTAGGGAAGGGGTCTTTAACGAGTACCTGACATCGTACAGGCTCGGGACCATCGCTTAACGTCCCATCCGAAGGACGGCGTGCTTACGTTTATTTTACCTCCCAGATAAAATAAACTAAGGGCCTCGGTCGGGTTACGAACCCACGTTCTTGAGCTCAGGAGTCAAGCACGCATACCACTGAGCTACCGGCGCCCTCTCTCTTGGTATATTATTTAATGTTGATTAGCGACTGTAGATTCTAATTGTAGGAATATTGAGGGTCAGTCAAAGATGGAAGAAAACACTATTCAAATGCCAACGTTTCAGTATATTTTATATCAAAATTTGATATAAAATATATAGAAACGTTTGCATTTGAATAGTATTTTCTTCCATCTTTGACTGACCCTCAATATTCCTACAATTATTATTTAATGTATTTTCATTATTTATTTTATTTTTAAATTTTTTGATTATATTCAGAAAAAAATGTACTATTATAAAAAAAAAAATTATATTTGTTGTGTTTGTTTCTTATTCTTCTTCTTATTATTTTATGGATCTATTTATTAATTTATATATTTTTATTTATTCATTTATAATTGATTAATATATATATTATTTAATTTTTTTATATATTTGTTATAGTTATATTGTTTTCTTTTTCTTTTCTATATCTACCCCATTGGGACCTGATTAAGGAACGTAAGAACGTCCCGAAACATCGTTGTGATAAAGACACTCCTGGAAGAGTTTAAAAAAATAGTTTTGAGTTTTTATTCATTTCATTTTACTTTTTTTAATAGTTTTGTTATTACTAATCATATGTGTGTCAGACTCAAGTAATTATAAATCTAATTTATAAGCTATCTTAATGTATACGTTATTTTGACATATCCTATTACCATTGTTCAATTACAACAACGGTTAAAAAACACATCTGTTAAAATTCCTAGGTAAAAAGTCAGTTGTTGGTATAATTCACATTTTGTTTACGTTTTCGTTTGAAAAACACTTTAGTTAATATTATTTAATGACATTGACTAGTGAGATGAGCCCGCGCCCCCCACTATGGGCCCTACGCCACGTCTAGCTCGCTCCCTCCACTCACCATTCATCGTGAAGTCTGCACGTACGCCACAGCCCGCTCGGGATACATCACCTATGAACATTTCACGGACATCCCCCGGGCACATGAAGACTTCCCCGTGAGGACCCCCTCCGATCTCATCTATCATCACGGACCACCAAGGAGCTACACAGCCGAATCGACCAGAACATTCTGTTTACAGTGATCAAGTGACATTCATTCCAATTAATTTATTGTTTCAATTAGAATTCTTATTTTCACTATTTCCACATTTATTTCTTACACATTTTACTCCCCTGACATTCTGGGTTCTTCAGGTTATCGGGCCTTTGCTTCGCAATATTAAGTGTCCGACCCTGACCCAAACAACCATGTATTGGTTTAACGGAAATAAAATTATTATTATTATGTGTGTGTGGACAAGATAACTCTCGATAGAATGAATTTATCGGCACGAAATTTTATATGTGTAAATTAATTTATTCGGCAGCGGCCGCTCGTTGCGCTGCTTACAGCTTTCCCCTTCCTTTCCTTCCCACATCCGCCCTTTCCCCTTCCTTTCCTTCCCTTTCTTCGTTTGCGTCACTTTCGTTGCACGGGACAAAGTTGCAGGTTTAGTGACGGAAAACGATTAAAAAAAAGTCTTATATCAAAAAGGTGCTTACTACTGAACATTAACCTTAAAAAAAAGTCGTCGGTGAATCACCGGCTATGCAAAGTACGAATCAGTCAATTAAGCCAATTGACCGTTTGGACTAAAACACAATATTTGACTTACATAGTGGTTTCTGAATCCTCATACTATATTTCGTTTCAATACATTCATTACATCGGCAATTATTTCGGATGATTCAGCTGAAAATTAATAGGAGTCGCTCTTACACACCTTTAAATATTTATGTGAAATTCCATGTCAATACATTTATTACTATGACAGTTATTAGAGTTCTTGTGTTAAACCTTCCCCCTAATTCCCTATTTCCCTTTGGTCTTTAGGTTGAAAATTAGAGGGTTCTGGATACACATAGAAAATTTCGAGTTATCGTGTTCACAGACACACACACACAGAATTTTTTTTTTCTTTTTTCAAATAAAGAATTCGGAAAAGATGAAATTCCGTTGAAAACTCCGCATCCGATTATATAACTTTCCCTATACATCACAGCTGGGGAAGTAAAAATAATTGATTACACAAAAAGGAATACACATTTAAATGGGTTCTAATTATATATAAAGTATGTCAATGGACCAAACAAATTGACCATAAAGATAATTAAAAAGAGCAATTTAGCAAATGACGGGTCATAACGAACAATGTGATGATTACCAGTTTACAGCTATCATTAAACTTAATATTAGAACAGTAGCCATTTTATAATCGGTCGTAAATTCGTAAATGTTAGTTTCAATTAACAGACATTATGATGGTCATTTTAATTACTACGTGGTGTTATGGACGATATTCGTTCTTCTCATAATCAGTGACGCTGCAAGAATTTTTTTATTTTTTTCAAAAGAGGGATCAAGAATGAGGGTGAGATTTTTTTAACCTCAAAATTGTATTTTATTTGCCGCAATAAGAGTCTAATAGCCGGCAGCGCCCAGAAATTGGATTCACTAAATTCTTGTATTTTCCATTTAGTTTTCTCTTATCCCTGGTGACTCAAACCCAAGAGGAGTTTTCTCTTACCCCCTCAAACTTATAGCTGGAGCTATAGAAGTAATGTAATCGGTGAGAAATTCGATGCGGAGTTTTCAACGGAATTTCATGTTTTCCGACCTCTAGAGTTAGTTATTATGTCTCATGCCCGGGCTTTAACTACGAGGTCATATCTACTAAGACACTCTGGTGGACATGAGCCCGACTCTTCTATGGAAGTCCTAAATTTTTATTTACCCAGTTTAGGGATCTTTAACGATGAACTGTCAACGCGCAGGCTTACCTCCCAAATAAAAAACTTAAGGGCCTAGGCCGGGTTTCGAATCCGCGATCTTGAGGTCAGTAGCTTGAGGTGAGTTACCGGCGCCGTCAAAGGTGCTATATGATGTGAAACGGATTTCAAATATGTCTTCTGTAAATCACCGGGCTCAGGACAATCGCTTAACGTCCCATCCGAAGGACGGCGTGCTCAAGTTTTTTTTTTTTACTTTTCAGATAAAATAAACTAAGGGCATTGGCTGGGATTCAAATCCGATATCTTAAGCTCAATAAGCAAGCACGCATACCACTAAGCTACCGGCGCCTTCTAATTCCCGACCTCTAGTTTCTAAATATGAAAAAAAAATCGGTCTGACACATATTGTTTTTCAGCCTAATCAACCAAAGAGAAGATGGGGATTAGGGGTGAGGCTTAACATATAAATCTAATAATTGTCGATAGAATGAATGTATCGACACGCAATTTTATTTATATGTCCAGAACCCCATAGGGACGACACTTACTAATTTTCAGCGGAATTGGCAGAAGAAAAGGGGGAACAGAGGGGGTCTCAACTCAAAAATCTCAATAATTTGCCGATGAAATGAATTTATCGACAGAGAATTTAGTATGGGGATTTAGGAGTCCCTATGTAAGTCAACAGTTGAATATTAGCGCAAACAGTCAACTGATTTTTGAGGGGGAGCGACTGGTTAATTGATTAATTCCTTCTGAGGAAGTTCATTGCCAGTGAACGGTTAACGAACGATTAAATATATTTTAATAAAATACAAATTCCAGACAATTGGGTGACGGGATTATTCCAACTCTACTTCTGTAGTATTCCTCTAAATATCTTACTAGATTTTACTTCAGAAAAACAAAAAAAGTCGTAGGTGAATCATCGTAAATGTACTTTCCTAGCACAAATTAATTATTTAAATTTTCGCTCTCCAAAAACAATCGACCGTTTGGGCGAAAAATCAATAGTTAACTTACATAGACACTTCTGAATCCTCACACTAAATTTTTTGTGTCTATACATTCATTACAACGGCAGTTATTAAGGTTCTTGAGTTGAGCTCCCCTTTGATCATCCTACCTTCAGCCGATTCCGCTGAAAATTAATATATAATGAGGCTTTGAATTTACGTTTAATGTGAAAAACCGCGTCGATATATTCTCTTTATTGGGAGTTATAGTGTTCATATAATAGTGTATAGTGGACGCATGGAAACACAGTCAGACAGAAATTGTTTCTTGTTTTATGAGGAATCAGGAAGTCGAAAAACATGAAATTTTGGAAAACTCAGCATTGAAATTCTAATGGATTACATACCTAAACTTCAAACAGTTGGGAAAGTATAAACAAAAAAAAAAAAAAAAAAATTCAGTAAAACTGAAAAGCACGTCCAAGTACGCTATATACTGTATTCGTAAAGATAAATATTGTATTTATATTGCAATATTATAAATATTGCTCCGCTCGCTCAGAAATTTGCGCTTCATATATGTGTATGATATAATAATATATATTAAACAATTAACTAGCAGTTAGTAAACTGGAATTGGTTAGAAAACTGGGACAGTTTTGAACACGTAATAACAAACACACACTTTTTTCACTTTTTTCTTATTATTATCAATTTCCTGAATGTATTTTATCGTTGCTGTCTTTTTTTCGTTATCGTTATAATATTGGGTTATTTTTTATATTATAAATATATATATATATATAAGAGGGCGCCGGTAGCTCAGTGGTATGCGTGCTTGACGTCTGAGCTCAAGAACGTGGGTTCGTAACCCGACCGAGGCCCTTAGTTTATTTTATCTGGGAGATAAAATAAACTTAAGCACGCCGTCCTTCGGATGGGACGTTAAGCGATGGTCCCGAGCCTGTACGATTTCAGGTACTCGTTAAAGTACCCTAGGTGAATAAAAAATTTAGGGAAGGCAAAATTTAGGACTCCCACAGTAGAGTCGGGCTCATGTCCACCAGAGTGACGAAAGAGCGCTCTGGTAGTAGGCGATATGACCTCGTAGTTAAAGCCCGGGCATGAGTCATAAACCCTAACCCTAACCCTAATATATATATATATATATATATATATATATATATATATATATATATATATATATATATAAGTATATATATATAAGTATTTTTATCTTTATCTTTGCATACATAGATCACATGTTATTTATTATACATTTAAAAAAATTCATATATTAACATTGATGACGTCATCCGGAAGCCCGGACACTGAAAAGGGAAAAAGAAAAAAAGTTATTTTTTGCCAATTTGGACCCTTTGAAACTTGGTCAAAAATGATTCTTTTTGGCTACTTTTTGTTTTTATTTTGTTCAGCTCGGAGTTCTCCAGACGGCTGTCGGAAAAAATTTTCGATGCATTTGGTGTCACGAGAAAAGTAACACAGCAGTGTCTTTCAACATTTTTTTCGGACTTGGCCACCTGTTGTATATTCTAATATATTATCTTGTTTTTCGAACAGGGTAATGGTCTATAGAAAGTCGGGTGGCTACCATATAGCCCATTATAAGCAGAGCCCTGATGACTAGCGCCGTCTGGAATGGGACCTGCCCTGTTCCCATCCCTAGCTTTCACTGACACACTACCATCTGATTAGATTTCCGAAATATCCCTTTTTCTCTTTCATCTCCTCATCTTCAACCTTATAAGAGGATGTTCTCTTCACTCTGGTGGACATGAACCCGACTCTACTATGGGAGTCCTAAATTATCCATATTCATCTAATCACTTAACGTCCCGAAGGACGGCGTGCTTAAATTTATTTTACCTCCCAGATAAAATAAACTAAGGGCCTCAGCCGGGTTTCGAACCCGCAACCATAAGCTCATTAAGCAAACATGCATACAACTGAGCTACCGGCGCCCTCAATTGTGATAACATATTCAGATCGTATTACTTAGAAGTATAGGGGAAGGTATGAGGGGAAGAAATTGTAAATGAATGTATCATTAGGAAATTTTATTCGTGTATCCATAACCACATACAAACTACACCTACGAATTTACAGTTAAATCAGCCAAAGGAAAAGTGAAAAGTGGGGCTTAGGGGGGACTTGATATAAAAACTCTAATAACTGCCGTTGTAATGAATATATTGACACGAAATTTTTATATTGATTTAAATACACACATGAAATTTAGTGTTTGGACAATCATTCTGTAAAAATAAAAAATAAATATGTATAAAAAAAGTTATAAAAAAAATGGAACAAAAAAACTTAAAAAAAAAAAAAAGTAAAAATAAATAATGAATATGGAAACGTAACAATATCATGTACATATATGTAAAAAATAAGTATATAAGTAGTAATATATATATGTAAAAAAAACAACAAAAAAACATTAAAATACTGAGTGCATGTAGTTGCATATAGGTTTGGTAAACCGATCACCAGGTTTGGGAGCCGTGGTGGCCGTGCGGGCTATAGCGTAGGGCTTTGGTTGGATGGTCTCACCACGGTTTGTGGGTTCGAATCCCGTTCTGGAGTGAGTTTTATTTCGTAGATAGAACTCCCTCCCAGGGGGCCATGGATGTCGTAAATAATTAGATGATAACACAGTGAACATGGCTAATATGCATACAACAGGTCGGCAAAAAATTTGAAAAATTTCTGGAATCAGGATGGTTGGAAAACATGAAATTTTGTTGAAAAATCCGCAACGAATTTTTGACCGATTACGTAAATTTTCCTTTGCTTCGTATAGCTGAGCAAAAAAAAAAAATTAATTCGCGGTGAAGAAGGTGTCTCACTGATGGTTTGTTTTTCTTGACTAGGATATTATTTTACAGCCATTAACAAAGGCACTCAACTACAAAATAAGATTTAATATATATAACGATGGCGACCTATAAAGAAAAGTATAAGTGAGAATGATAGTGAAAACAGAGCATTTATACACTTTTCCATATTTCTTTTTTTCTCTTATATGCCTTTAGGAAGTGAAGAGACCTGTGGTTTGGTAGTTAAGATGTCAAGTGAGCCATGTTAAAGTACCAATGAGAAGTAGGAAACTAATTTACATAGGAAGGCCATTGTCCACCAATGATATGTTCTTCAGTGCAGACCACATCTTCTTCAGCCAATCCACCACTTTCTCTCCCACCAATGGGAAATAACACAGATTAGAGAAAAAAAACATAGAATGACTCCACCTTTTTTTTTTTTAGGTGGGTTCAAAATGGAGAAGTATCTGCTAGCTTCCAGCTGTCAGTCTGTCTGTAGTCAGCAGCTAAGTTCTAGTTTAACGGACGATTAATAAATCTTATAGTAAGTCAGAGATGTCGTATTCGGCTTTCAATGACCTTAGGGGCGGACCTATAGTCAGCAGGTCAGTTCTAGTTTAAAGGGCGATTAATAAAGTCAGAGATGCCGCATTCGGCTCTCAATGACCTTTGGGGCGGTCCTGTAGTCAGCAGTTCAGTTCTAGTTTAACGGACGATTAATAAATCTTATAGTAAGTGGATAGGGAGAGCGATCTGTATAACAGTGGTCGGTATAGGAAAGTCCTGTTTTCAATACAATAAAAATGAAAAAATTAATGGTCATTTGGTGAATAAATTTTAGCCATAAATTTTATTATGAAGACGAAAATATAATTGTAATATTGGATATTATAACTGACATATGATAATAAGTAGTTAGTTATTGTGACTCATGCCCAGGCTTTAACTAAGAGGTTATATCGCCTACTACCAGAGCGACAAAAGAGCATCCTGGTGGACATGAGTCCGACTCTACAGTGGGAGTCCTAAATGATTACATGACTTCCCCTATACTTTGTATACATGGGGAATTCAAAATAAGTAGAGAGGAATAATTCCAAAGCATCCCGGATGCTTGCAATGTTCGCAAAACTTGAAGGAGGACTCGTTGGAAAGCTAGTGACCTACCCTTTCTAATGGCATAATATTGACTCTACCCATCACTGGAGTCTCTTCCTCACTCGCTTCAAAATCTCCAGTGGAAATGGGGGTCAAGTTGTATCTCGGTTTGAAGGTCTTTCAAAAAGAAACGTTACTTGTACACATTACTGTGTTTACTGCAGAGTTTTCAATAAAATTTAATGTTTTCCGACCTCCTGATTGATTTAATCTAAATTGATAAAATGGATTGATAAAATCTAAATATCGACACGAAATTTTATATGTGTACCCTCAACCCTCAAATGACGACACTTATTAATTTTCAGCACAATCAGCAGAAGGGGAGAAGGGGCTAAACACAAAAATCACAATAACTTCCGATGTAATGAATGTATAGACAAAAAATTTAGTATGAGGATTCAGAAGTCCTAATGTAAGTAAAATATTGAGTTTTAACAAACAGTCGATTGGCTTTGGAGGGAGTACCACCGTTCTATAGGGTTTTTAATTGACAAATGAAATTTCGTGTCAATACATCCATTCTATCAGAAGTATTCGTGTCCAAGAGATAAAAGAACTTTTAAAGTGAAACTTCTTTATCGAGACTAGTGAATCGGAATAACCTCGACATAAAAAATCAAACATGAAACGCTAAGGAGAGGGGGATGATTAGCGCATGCGTACAAGTCAATTGTACAAGTCTTTTGTGTGCTACGGTTTATGCGTTAAAATAATACGTTTGATTATTAATTTACTATGTTTAGTTTTATTCTTAGTTGGTGTTAAATAGTTTAAAATGCAAAAAACTTCAACGGAACGTGTTCTACAATTCCGTGGAAGACAAAAGTAAATACAGTAACAAGAAAGTCAACATAAAAGTAATTTTTAATAATTACGCTTCATTTATATTTTTTAATTATTAAAATTCATTAAAATTATTTATAAAAAAAATTGATTTAACATTTTTCAACGACCCAAAAACAATCTACAACCAAACATGGTACAACTATAGATGCTGTTTTTACAAGGAATCTCTACAAAGTTGATACAAGAACATTTATATCGCACTTTAGTTTTCACAAATCACTGGTAGCATTTATAAGTAACAGTGAAGTACCAGATCAATATAATATAATTTTTAAATATAATAAGTTTATTGTCCTTTATTAACCTAACATTTACCTAATTTAAAATGGTTAATACGTATAATAAACATCAAATAAAATATTTATTAATTTGTTTATTTAATTACCATGCGAATTATGAAGACAAAATAAGTTTCACTTCAACGGTGCGCTTATGTGGGTGAGGCACAAGTGCTTTTTTATTGCATTTTTAGAATCAGGGGGTTGGAAAACATGAAATTCAGGTGAAAATCCAACATCGAATTTTCGACCGAATACATAACTTCTTCTATACTTCGCGTAGCTAGAGAAGTAAAAATTTATTTTCCAGGTCCACCAAATTCGTATAGTTAGGTTCATTGTATAATAAGAATACAGCGGGGACCAAGACTACGTTTCTGGTTCCATGATCGAAAGTTGACAATTCTACAAGTACTTTTGTCATACAGTATTAAAAGTCACAAACTTGGATTTACCGATTGAAGTGAAAGTTTTTAAGTATTAATCCGACTTCATGGTTGTCGACATATAATTGTTCTTTCTAAGTTTTATTTTATGGTTGCCGGAACAATTTGATTCTAGTATTAAGTATTAATTGAATTTTATAGAGATGTCAGAAATCCTAAATCTGAGATTGAGAATAAAGAAAAAGGAACTTAAAATGTCTGATATTTATTAATAAACAATTCGTCGGTGAATCACCGGTTATGTACTTCCCCAGCATGAATTACTCAATTATGTTTTCGCTCTCCCTCTGAAGCCAATCGACAGTTCGAACTGAAACTCAATATTATCCTAAATAAGTAATAAGATTTATCAGTCTCACATATTTTAAAATATGTTGGACTGATACATCTTATTACTTATTTAACAAGTTAGTCCACTACATCTGCCTACCACCAAGAAATATACAATATTATCCTTATACTAAATTTTGTTTTTTCGATACATTGATTTCATCGAGAGTTAGGACGGATTTCCTTTGGACGGATTTACAGATAAATTCATAGGTACCATCCTTATGGGGGTTTGAATTTAAATATAAAATTTCATGTCGATACATTCAATAGATCGGCAGTTATTGGAATTTTTGAGTTGAGCACCCTCTGATCCCTCCCTCTCCTTCGGCTGATTTTGCTGAAAATCAATAGGTAACGTCCTTATAGATCTTTAAATTCACATAAGGAATTTCGTGCCAATACATTCATTACAATGGCAGTTATTAGAGTTTTTTTGTTAAGCCTCCCACCTAATCCCTCATTTCCTTTGGCTGATTCGGTTGAAAATTAATAGGTGTTGTCCTTTGAGGGTTCTGGATACACATACAAAATTTGGTATCAATATATTTATTCTATTGGGAGTTATCGTGTTCACAGACCAACAGCAAATAGCATTTTTTTTAAAATTCATAACCACAATCGACATCATCACGAAAAATGTCAAAACATATTCAGGGGGACCTTGAAATGTGAAAATCTTTTGAAATTCTCGGATTTTCGCACGATTACAATACTTTCTTATACATTAGTTATAAGAAAGTTAAAATATATTATAGCGAAGACTTATAAAATTGTCTTCGAGCCTAGAAATAGCTTTACCCATCCCTAAATTGCTTAAAATATAATTTCAATAAGAGCAGAAATGTTATATGTCTATAACTGAGTCAACAACTACCGTGATTCCTTTTTGTGTATAAGATGTAATTTTAAATAAATAAATATGGTATAAGTTGGAACTTGAGAGAGGACATATTAAGTTTAAACCGCATCCTCCAATCACATTCATTATATTATTATTGATAAATGTTACCATGACAGAATTAATTTGATTGGGTGATGCGGTTTTCATCCAAGTTGGCTTCAAGTCCCAACTTCTCTCATCTTAATACATATATACCCAACTTACAACAGTAGACAATAATTTATAGAATAATAATAGTAATAATAATAAAATAAACATTTACTCACGTGAATCTTCATAGTCAATAAAAACGCGGTAAAGTCTTACAAAAAAATAAAAATACAAAACCGATTCAAATTAAAACTAACATCGAACTAAATGTCACTCTTGAAAAATACTATTTCGCACATTATTCTGATGGCACTGGCTTCTTGTCCGCTTCCCTGAAATTCGTTCTCCAATCACTTCATTGTAGCTTTTGAAAATCTTCACTGCACCTACGGAAAGTAAATTTTAGAATTAATAATGGTATATATGTATTTTTTTGTAGGAGGTAGATTGATAATTAAAGTAAGTATACTAAAAATATTTTATATGTATAAGTAATAGATAAATATTTATTTGTATGATGTAATATGTACATTGTACGGTATACTAAGTATAGAGGATATATACAAGGCGGGGTAGTATGGCTTACCTTAGTTGAGGGTAGCTGAAAGTGAAGTGAAGGCGGGAATCTGAACCACCCCAGTCTTATATAGGACACCCCACTACCTTAGCCCCTCCAAGTCTCAACCACTGAGGGCTTTGTGTCTCCGGGGGCTTAACATAATACTGTGCATTAGTCTTAGGACTTAAAATAAAACATTCATTAAATCTAAATCTCGTACACCAATGTGACGATTCTTCATATTCTAGACAAGCGATGGGTAAACTATGGCGCGGGAGCCAGATACGTCCCCCAGAAGGATTTGAAAACATGAAAACCTACACGATTTTTCTTCCCCAGCGATAAATATAATATAAAAATTCGATGCGGATTTTTCTTCAAATTTTATGTTTTCTTACCTCCAGATTCCAAACATGAAAAAAAAAATCCATGAATATAATATATCAACAAGAAATTTTACATGTGAATCCAGAATCCTATAACAACGACCTCTATCCATTTCAGCTAAATTGGTCAAATGTAATGAATGTTTCAACATGAAATTTCATATTTGAAGTCAAAACCCAATTTTCTTCAACAAGCATTCATAAAATATATTCTCGTAATAAATCTCAATCTCCGAATTCTTTTATTATGCGGATTATAGTGAAAACAATTTTATCTCTATTTTTTTCTCTGTCAGTTTGTTATTCAAAAGTTTATGAAAATTCCGTCGTGTATTTACGTAAGAATAAGGTAAAACATTTTTGTCAACATTCCTCAAACAAAACTAATATTTAGAAATTTTCTATAACATTCGTTATGATGTTTTGAGTAATTTTTTAAATGGTACTAATTTTGAAAAATATCTTTTAGAAACTTCTTCAAAATTCTATTTTTGGTGCTTTATTTTTAAATCGCGAAAAGCTGCGTTTTAGATGTTATATTCCTTTTATTATGATAATAATGTTGTACGTTTACATTGCACTTTGTTCGACAGAAATCAGTCAAAAATGAAATATCTGCTTCGTGGTCCTTAAACGTGATACTGACAATATTCATTAATTTTTTTTATCAAAAATTGTGTTATTTTCTATTTAGTTCGCTCGCACCTTTCCTAGAGCACTAAGAAAAACATTTCAAATTGAACATAATGTTGGCCCATTTAGTTTCCTAACCCAGCCAGACATTTGAATATATTTCCTATAGACATTTAGTTTACATTCTTCGTGGCTCTATAACTTTTGTAATATTGATCCTACCTCAAATCAGAGGTATATTAAAGATTGGAAATTTTATAAGAAACAATTTCGGTAGGAATACATTTTTCGATAGGATTAACCTTTTTGGGTAAATCAAGGAAACGATTAAAAATGTGTGTTTCAAAACTACATTTCAAGTCGGTTTTCGGCATTTAACTCAAACACACACGCGCAGACAAGACAGACATCAACGCGAAGATGGTCAAAATGTATTCAGGGGACCTTAAAACGTGAAAATCAGTTGAAACCTATATCTCGGATTTTCCCACGATTACAATACTTTTTTATATTATATTATAAGAAAGTAAAAATGTATTTACAAAAATAAAATAAACATATACAGTCCATTAAATGTGTTCCTCTAACCTATGTGAACGTAGAGAACAACAGCCCAAAGAACAAGATCATATTTTCGAAATTCTAAGCTGTTGGATTGTTGACGGTTCGTTCGGAGGATTAGAATTTTAAGATTTTAGTAAAAAAAATAACTTTTTTTGAATGAGCGTTTTAAAGATTACTGAATAATATGACTAGTTATTAAACAAACTAAATCATTCTTTTACAATAAATAAACTTTATTACCAAATATTTATTATGAAAAGGGAAGTTTGGGGACTCTACAGAACTGTTTGTATCTAATCCCCTGCCCTGAATAAGGGCCAAAAAGTGCTCTGGATCACATCGTGTTCGGGAGCAGTCTTTTACAACGCTAATGAAAACGAGAAAGTTTAAAAACAAAAATTTCAACATGATGTAGTAAAAGAGGCGAGCTTAGAATAAAAATTTCATTTAAACAGTCAAATTATCATTCCGGTGGTGTTCTATGCATGGCGGAGCTTCTTCAGTACCGCCTGGTTTAGCTTTCTTAAAGAGTTCATCCTATTTGGTGTGCGCAACAGAAATAATGACATTTACCAACTGGTTACGTTTTTTTGGAGAAACTGTCGAAAATGTTGTATATACTGTATGTAGCAGTGGCGTAACTACAGTGAATTGGAAAATATCCAGATCTCAACCCAATCGAGCATATGTTGGATGCACTTCAAAGAAGGCTTTCTGACCGAAACCTTCAACCTCTCTCACTCCGAGAACTAAGGGATAGTCTACCAGCTCTTTGGGAAGAAATACCAACGCAGACATGTGACAACATGATTAACATTATGCCAGAAAGGTGCAGGGAGGTAATTACCAATAGAGGACACTTCACCAGATATTAAAAACAATTATTATTTAAAAAAAAATGAATAAAGTATTTTTTTCTTGTATTGTATTTTTTTATGTTGTATTTTATTATAATACTTAATTATAAAATAAATATTGAATTTCGACGGCAGTGAGCAGATTTTCAGAACATATCCCTATTCATTTTTGAATAGTATATTATGTTGAAAATATGTCTTCATAATTATCAATCATAAGACTATAATAACACTCCCCCCAGCAGGCGCGCAGCTGATCGGCATGTTTCCGATGTTGAGCGCCTGTGACATCGGCGACGTAGGTGAGCGGTCCAGTCCTCCTCAGGAGCCGATCTTCTTCTGAGCCTCATCGAGTCGGCATGGCAACCCAAACTGGTTGGCGCTCATCGAACGTGGTTCCTCTGTCGTGGTACTTCTTCTGAGTGGCCAATGCTTGTTCAACATCAGGGTTCATTAAAGTAAAAGGGGATCGCAGTTGTCGACCAGTCAGCATTTCAGCAGGGGTGCGTTCCAGTATTTTATTTTTGCCTTCCATTCCTGGTCCAATACGACCAACCCAACTTAAAAAACATGCAAAGAACTTAACTCAAATCTATTCTTTCTCTCTCCTATCCAAAGAATTTGCCTTGGACGAAATAAATAATTGCCCAATACCAGAACTATTACAAACACCATATGTATTTCAAGCGAGAGAGCAATTTGTTTTTTCAGTATAAAGATTCTGGTGCAACTCTGAAAAGGAACATACCGGCAAGGCGGAGCTGATGGATCCCTCTCGATTTCGAACTCACCTAAGAAGAATGACCTTATTCAAGTGAACACTGACCTAGGTTCCCAACTGAGATAGAAAGTCACTCCTCATGTTTCAAGGTCAGACCAATTCCTCTTCTAGCTTTAGAGGCTTATTTTTTTTTTTCTCCTAGGTCCAGTGTTACGTTACAAAAGAAGGTCTGGACTCACAGATGCCTAATTACAGTCAGGCTTCGTAAAAAGACAACAACAGAGGGCCAACTAAGGAACCTTGGAGTTATCCAGCTCAACTATTCCTCATTGAAATAACTCTCACTCAGAATATGGGAGGTCTAACAGAAATGGAGGAAGAGAGGAAGACATCATAGGTAAAAGGATGAATACAGAAATTAGAGTCTTACAAATTTTAATTAATTGAATATTTATGGGAATCAAATTTTCCTGGAAATTTAGTTTTTACTTCCCCAGCAATACGAACTATAAGGAAATTCATTTAATCGGTCAAAAATTGGATGCGGAATTTTCAACCAAATTCTATATTTTCCGACCTCCTGATACCAAAGATGAAAAAAAAAAATATTGTCTGTGAACACGATAACTCCCGATAGAATAAATTTATCTACAAGAAATATAATAATAATCCTCTAATGACGACACCTATTGATCAGCCAAATCGGCCAAAGGAAAGAGGGGTTGCATTAGCGATTTTATTTGTTTCATTGTTTACGAGAAATTTAATGATAAACATAAAAATTGTAAGCTTAAAATAAATAATAATTAATAATTGGTGACTTACCATTGTTTACCTTACGTCAACTATGGACTTGAATGAGTTAATCCCAACGAAAGACAAACTAATATTTAGTAGAAAAAGGAGATAACATAAATTTGACAAAAAATGGACTTAACTCAGTTTACCTCTGGGGTGCTGATTTATTTTTTTATATATTGTTATAGTTACATTATTTTCTTTTTCTTTTCTATATCTCGCACATTGGGCCTGTTGATGGGACGTAAGAACGTTCCGAAACATCGTTGGAATAAAGACACTTCCGAATAGTTTTTCGAAAGATAGTTATCTTAATTTTTATTAAATTGAAAAATGTGTCTACTTATTATAAATGTACATATCTATGTATTAATTTTTTTTTTATACTAATATTTTTTAAGTATTTATTTATTTAGTTTTTGTTAATTTCATTTTACTTTTTATAATAGTTTTGTTGTTACTACTAATCATACTTGTGTTAGACTCAAGTTATAAATCTAATTTATGCAACACATGGAAAATAAAACTTAATACAGAAAAATCACAGCACATCACATTTACACTTTGACGAGAAACATGCCCCCCCGTTTTCATCTACGACAAGCCCCTCCCTCAAACTAATACTGTACGATACCTAGGACTGACATTAGATTGAAGACTGACATGGAACCCTCACACACGTCTCACACGAAACACGCTGAACCGTCGACTCAAAATACTCTACGGATTTCTAAATAGACGATCAAAATTAGACATAACACAAAAACAGAACTGTTACACTTACTTACTTAGACCATTATGAACATACGGATCACAGATATACGGTTCAGCAAAAACATCCAACCTCAATCGAATTCAGGCGTTTCAGTCAAAAACCCTAAGACTGATAACACAGTGCCCCCCATACATAAACAAGAGAACACTTCATAACGATCTTATGATACACACAGTACCCGACACAATACAAACTACTTACATACGTTTTTTTCAGAAAACTTTACACACATACAAATCCAGAAATACGTACTTTATCTTCACAACACTTACCACAAAACCCCCCACGAAGGTTGAAGAGAAGATGGAACCGCGACTTACTGCCACCTTAAATCCTATTCGTTCTTAATATTTTTTACATTATTTTCCTTTACTTTTATCATCTTTCTTACCCTTCCATCAAAATTGTCTTTCAATTCCTTTATATATATATATATATATATATATATATATAAGGAAAAACAAATCCTTTAAATATATTTTTTTTTTTTTTTTTATATAATATATATATATATATTTTTTTTTTGTTTCTGTTCTTGTCTTAATAATTAATATAAATTTTCGTCCCGAGGACCTACCACTGGGTGGCCTTCCTCTCCCATGCCATTCACATATCAATACTATCATAGATGCTGGTTGTTGCACCAAAAAAACTTGGTTGTTGCACTAAATAAAAAAACTTGGTTGTTGCACTAAATAAAAGACAAAAAAAAAAATGTATAAGCTATGTTAATGTATAAATTCTTTTGACATATCCTATTACCATATATTGGTTTAACGGAAATAAATTTATTATTATTATTATAATTCTGAGTGATTTACGATATTCCTTATACCTAGTAATGCCAGTTCGCCCAGTAATAACAATGAGACTTTTTCATTTCAAATTTCAAATCTATAGCTACAATCGTTCCAGCGTTAGGAGCTGTCACAAAATTCCAATCACCTTCATACGAACAGACAGACATCATAAAACTCTATTGAAGACTCCATCTCGGATTTTTGAAAGATTACAATACCTTCTTATACTACAGGTTTAAAAAAGTAAAAAACACTTGTGGAGTACCGTTTCAAAATCACTTGTTTTAGCGTTTTCTTACTTATAAATCCCTTTCTTTTCTCTGTTGTATCTCACGGATATGGATTCGCTGTTCTTAGAGATAATAGCGAACATTCTGAATGTAAGCAGGTGATGAGGCGGAACCTGAATAATACGTGCAGAGCCGGTACTAAACACCAGAAAATCTCATTTTGTCCTGAAAAAGAAGTTAACTTTTGAAAGATGACAATGTCTATTTCCCTTTCCGATTTAGAGAGAACCAACAACAACAAACAGAGCTTTAGATATTTTCCCAAGCTAATATTTCCTATTTATTTATTTTTTTTTTTCTGTTTTTGTTTTTCGCTCTCGTCTGGTTCTCTTTCACCGATTAGAAGTTGAAAATTCCCAAAATTGTGTTACCACCTTGAATATTTCTGTTTGAACTTCCTCATCCTTTAGATAGAGAAAATTGTTGTCAAAAATTGCTTTTTCAATTTTATAACTTATTTAGACAGATACAAAGGATGCGACAATACTAACATCTCTGTTTGTCTCTTCGTTCTTATGTCCCTAAAGCCAGTCGTCCACTGGGACCGGAAAGTTGCGAAAAGTAGCGAAATCAGTTCGTCAGAATTCGGCCGAAAATGCACGAACGCTCCAAACATGTGACGAGGTGGGGGACCGCGTCCACTAGATCCGTATCGTTCGTCAGTTTTCGGCC
This sequence comes from Aradus depressus, assembly GCA_963662175.1. Lineage (NCBI taxonomy): Eukaryota > Metazoa > Arthropoda > Insecta > Hemiptera > Aradidae > Aradus > Aradus depressus. Next base: position 81,885,026 of record OY759214.1, read on the forward strand.
GAACAGGTGCGAAGTGCGAAGCGATCCCATTCTGCTGGGATTTTACGGACGAACAGGTGCGAAAGAGCAATACATCCTCACATTGTACACCAAATAATTCTTCTGATGATTCCTCCGCTGGTCAGTACAACGCATCCTCCTATTTTCACGAATTAGATCCTAGTGGAACCTTCTTTGTAAATCAATAAGAAATTACTTACATTGTTTGTACTACGTTTGTCTAGTTATTCGTTTGTATCGTTATTATGTACCTTAGTTTAGTTTGAAAGTATAAAAAAATACAGTTTGTGTAAAAAAAAAGTACAGTGATTTTTTCTTTCTTTCCACTTACCTTAATGTAACAGCCAGCCGTTCTTGTGGGGAAATCGCCACACGAAAATTACTGAATTTTTCGAGTCTTGAGTAGATGTTGTCAAGAATGTATTGAAAAGTGTCCTTTTCCATTTGAAAATAGGAGAAGTGGTGATTATCATCGATTTGAAGGTCACGGCACAAATGAGAAAATTCGCCAAACTCTTCTTTTTTTTCGAAATTGGGATTCACCCACATTTCCCGTCTACGTCTATATCGCCTTCGTCGATAAATCAAAGGTGATAATTCCAACGCTAAAAATTCGTCGTCAGAATCATCGGAAAAACCGTTCCGAAGAGCCATCCCGTCTACGCATTCGGACGTACTGAGTGGATCAATGGACGATCGGCATTCGCACGAACGGCTTCGCCCGATTTCGTTGCTTCGCAGTTCGCAACTTTCCGGTCCCAGTGGACGACTAGGCTAACTCTAAAATTGTAATAATAATAATATTTATTTCCCGTAACCCGTAACATGGTAATTGGACAAGTCATTCTTGTTTCTTAAAATGGCTTATACTCATAAATTATATACATCAACCGACATTAAATCTTAGAATATAAATACAAATAAGATGAATAATAATCATAAAATTCCTGATATTAATACATAGATATCATATAATAACAGATATATTTTTTTTTTTTGTAAAAATAAATATTTTATATGATAAACCTTCTTATACTATATATCTGGGCGATAACGTGCACCTTCCTCAGGTCACGAAGAGCGAAATATAGAGAAAAGAAAAGGAACGAAATATAAAACAACAAAAATATTTAAAAAAATATATATAGGTTAGGTTAAGTTTTATGACTGATGCCCGGGCTTTAACTACGAGGTCATATCGCCTACTACCAGAGTGCTCTTTCGTCACTCTGGTAGACATGAGCCCGACTCTACGGTGGGAGTCCTAAATTTTGCCTACCCTAAATTTTTATTCACCTCGGGCAGGGGTCTTTAACGAGTACCTGACATCGTACAGGCTCGGGACCATCGCTTAACGTCCCATCCGAAGGACGGCGTGCTTAAGTTTATTTTACCTCCCAGATAAAATAAACTAAGGGCCTCGGTCGGGTTTCGAACCCACGTTCTTGAGCTCAGAAGCCAAGCACGCATACCACTGAGCTACCGGCGCCCCCTATATGTATATATATAAATTAACAAATAACAATAAAGAAAATAGTTAATAATTATAAAATTAATGATAATTATAAAAATATTAGATAGCAAGTAATTATGATAGAAATACCTGGTTTGTCTGGAATCACCAAATCCATGAAGAATTGAGTGTTCCTCTTTTTGCAGCTTACATCGAGAAGCTTGTGAAGTATCACCACCAAGGCCTTGTGCATTGTTCCGGGGCTGTACACTACAGTCTAGGAGCGCCTACTCCTGGGGGCGACTCAAACAAACACTGTACCAGGACTTCCTATTTTAAATCCTTTATTTTATTATATATTTGTGTATAGCATTATATATCTTGCTGGTCCAAATAAATGTTGTTGTTGTTGAAAGAAATTAATAGAAAAAAAAATAAAGATAGAAAATAAATGTGTATACAATTCCTAATATTAATAAATACAATAGATACTTATTTTTTTAAATTATATATATTTTTCTAAAATAAACATTTTAAATTGTTTTATTGCTAATCACTGGATTTCCATCGGAAGGATTTTTATGAAATATACAATGTATGTTCAGTCCGGAATCCCATTGGTGTGAAATTACTAGCATAATTTCAAATGATCCAAATTGCATACTGCGAGAAAATTAGATTTTCACATTTTCGAGACACATTTTTTTTTTTTTCTTTCATACTTTAAATTCTAACTCGATAAATACTCAACTGATTTTATCGTAACATTATTTTGTTCATTATTGATGAGATTATAAAATGAGTCTAATATTTAAGTTATTATTTAACTTTTGCACACACAGAATATTGAAAACATTTTCATAATTCAGTGAATAATGTAACAAAACGTCGTCACACTTGGGTATGGTCCTTTTAGTATCAGATACTATTTCGGTTAGTGTATTATCATAAATTCCCATCAGTAACAATAGAACAATAACCATATACTTTAATGAATTTTAATTTTACTATCTGCAGTACTCGATTAATTTCCCAAACTTCCAAGGAAGCAAATTGTATCGATTTATTTATTTTAAATATGGGAATGTTTTAAGTAAAAGTACCGCGTCTTTTCACGAAGTATAAGGGGAGTTATGAAATTTGATGTTTTTATCGGAATTTCATTTTTCCGATTTTATGATATCAAAAATGGGAAAACATTTTCAATCTGTTTTTGTACTCGATAACCATTATATATGTATCGACATAAAAGTTTATACGTGCATCCAGAACCCCATGAAACGATATCTAATGATTTTCTGCCAAATCGATCAAAAAGAAGGGGGCTTTAGTAGGGGCTTTAGTATAGAAACTCAAATAACTGCCGTTGTTATGAATGTATTAACACGAAATTTCATGTCCACATTGAAAACCCTTTAGCGATTACAAAAGCTAATCAATTTGAGATTTAAAAATATTTTTTATCGACGAGAACAAACTCACTAACAACATGAATATATGAGGGCGCCGGTAGCTCAGTGGTATGCGTGCTTGTCTTCTGAGCGCAAGAACGTGGGTTCGAAACCAGACCGAGGCCCTTAGTTTATGTTATCTAGGAGGTAAAACGAACTTTGAGCACGTCTTCCTTCGGATGGAACGTTAAGCGATGGTCCTGAGCCTATACGATGTCAGGTACTCGTTAAAGACCCCTGCCCTAGGTGAATAAAAATTTAGGGTAGGCAAAATTTAGGACTCCCACAGTAGAGTCGGGCTCATGTCCACCGGAGTGACGAAAGAGCACTCTGGTAGTAGGCGATATGACCTCGTAGTTAAAGCCTTGGAATGAGTCCTTTTTATTGTCAAATTACTAAGGGGTCAACGTGACCGTGCGAGCTAGAGCGTAGGGCTTTGGTCGCATGGTCTCACCATGGTTTGCGGGTTCGAATCCCGTCCGGGAGTGAGTTTTATTTCGTAGATAGAACTCCCTCCCGGGGCCATGGATGTTGTAAATAACTATATAACACAGTGATATAGCTAATATGAACCGTACATTAGGCCAAAAAAACGAAATAAAAATTGCTAAGAAATAAAATATATCAATTTAATTAATTAAAAATTAAAAATAATTAAACAAATAAATAAAACATGTGGGGGGCGCCACAACCCCATAATAAAAGGGGGGAGTTCAATTCAAAAACCCTAATAACTGCCGATGTAATGAATATATTGACTCAAAATTTAGTATGAGGATTAGAAGTCTCAGTCGATTAGTTTCATATTAATATTATCGAAATATGCCTACATTTCAGCTCGGTACAATGGAATTCTATCCGTCAGAATATGTTCTTCCAGTAGGCCCTATTCCCCGCAGACCAAATCCTTCAGATCCACTTTCCCCCTCCTCTGCAGCTAATCACATCTCTTCTACCTGACCCTCCTCTTTTTTGTCTATCTCAATCTTTTCCCAGACGGTCTACCAAAAATAAACAATAACACTCAGTCCTACCTGGAATCTTGACTCTCTCAACCCTTTTTACTGGAATGCTCTTAAACTCATCTGTGTGTTTTAAAAGTAAAACAGTTTTATATATAATACGAGGTGTTATCAAAAAGTAACGGGTATTTTGTAATTTCGTGGGTTGTATTAGTCCGATTCGCGCGATTTTTTCGTCGTTGTGTTGGTAAACATGTCTGAAAAGTGTCTGTACATTGTTAGCCAAACCGGATGTTTAGTCTGCTGTCAGCTGTCAAAGAGGTTACATATGTTTTGGTACGATCGGCGATTATTTATTTGTTTACAAATGGATCAGAGAATTTGCTAATATAAAAGCTCGACAAATGCGGTCGAATGTGAAGGTCATGCTCACTGCTTTCGATTTTAACGGCATAGTGCACCATGAGTTCTTGCCACAAGGTCAAACGATTAATAAGGAGTACTACCTACAAGTGCAACGCCGTTTGCGTGAAGGATTTGTCGCGAAACAATTCATGGCTTTTGCACCACGATAACGTACCTGCTCACACTTCATTGCTTGTTCGTGAATTTTTGACCAAAAACAACACTGTAATGATGCCCCAGTCTCCATATTCGCCAGACATGGCTCCGTGTGACATTTTTCTGTATCCAACAATAAAGAGAACCTTAAAGGGCCGTCGTTTCACAAGCATAGATGAGATTAAAAGTGCATCACTGAGAGAGCTAAATGCTATCCCAAAGATCGAGTTCCAGAAGTGTTTCGGGGATTGGAAGAAAGGCTGGCATAGTGTATATTATCTAATGGGGTCTATTTTGAAGGGGATAACATTGATGTAGACGAATAAATAAAATTATTTTCAAAACCCGAAAATTCCTATTATTTTTGGAACACACCTCGTCTGTAATATATATCGAACCTGTGATCTTGAGCTCAATAAGCAAGCACGCATACCATTGAGCTGCCGGCACCCTCGATAAATATATTATATATAAATTTATAATCTCCTCACACAACCCAAAAGTTAAAAAATAATTATATTTCCAATGTTAAATGTATAGTACAAAATCACGTTAGCCTTTATAATGTCGATCTGTCGCACCGCATGTAATAAGTTCCAATTCCTGACTATAAATAAATAATATAACAATTATTTTTTCAAAAATGTAATAGATTATAATATTTAGATTATAATACACTGAAATGTAGAAAATAAACGTTTTCTTTCCTCTGGCGATCGATGTTGAGTGGGAATATGAATAATAGACATTAACAAAAATAAATTCCGACTATATAAATTGGTAAGTCTAAGTTCGTAACTTTTCAGGGCAGCACATTTTTGCTTTTGTATTAATAGTGTAAATCCAGTTTTTGGAATAAATAAATTATGTTTGCATGATTATTAATCATATACCTTCTAAATCTATAGGTGTGAATGAAAATGATTATTGTTAATCCTTTCTTAGATTTTCCCTTAGTTACCTAATCATTCCCCATCACTTATCTAATTATTAACCATACTTTTTGAAATACTCGTGAATGATGCCTCTCTAAAGTTGAGCAAGTTGATTTAACCGAAAACGCCCTCTTCACTTGGAATAGTCTGCCGTAGTGAATAAATTGTTAAATTCAGTTATCTCATGAATGATTCCTCAAAAAAGTAGATTAAGTTGATTTAACCGAGAACATACACAATTTCAACAGATCATGTGGCCTAATGCCTAATGTCTCTGTACGCTTCAGCTGTAGCTGCTCTGTCGGCTTCTTCCTTCCTATCCAATTAAGTTTGTTATTGTAAATTTAAAATTGATGCAAGAACTATAATGCACCCAAAGTGCAGTTTTTTTTATTTGGGCTGATGTACCATGCATATTGGCCTAAAGTGCATAGTTAGTGTTAAAAAAACTTGTGTAAGGTGATCTGTATTGAGAGGCGAGCAATGGCCTGGAGTGCCTCTTGGAATAACGAATATAATATCACTCTCACCTGTCTGGTCAGAGGATCATCACTTTCTAATGCTGCTTCACAAGGACGTCCCTCAACGTTTTTTTCTTCTATTCTGGAGCGGGTGTGCCATAGATGTAAACATTTTACACTCATGTTCAGACATACCTACAAGTATACATACAGCCATGTATAATGAGAGATGATACTTAACATTTTCGCAGAGATATTGTGTTATATCTTGTGAAATAGACAATATTTAAATATAGTTAAATTCAAACAAATGTACAACTTTTTTCTTGGGCCACGTCAATTAACTAGATCTGAAGTTGTGAAAGATTTTGGTGTATTTTTCAATACAAAACTAACTTTTAAATATCATATAACTTGTACTTCACTAAAAATGCTTGGTTTTATTCTTGGGAACAGTAAACATTTCTCTTCCATTAATACAACTAAAATTCTTTTTACTTCATTTGTCCGCTTTCTTGTTGAGTCTGCTTCCTCTATATGGTGTCCTTATAAGGTTACCTATATTCATACTGTTGAAAAAGTACAACACAAATTCATTCGATATGTTGCATTCAAATCAGGATAATAGTACGTAATATCGACTATAATATCTTTCTCTCTTCTCTTAAATTAAACACTCTTGAGTCAAGACGAATTAATGCCTATTTATCATTCTTTTTCAAATTATTAAACAATAAAATTGACTATCCTGATCTACTTTCAATCGTAAATTTTAATATTCCCTTACGTACTTGTTCAGTTCTCCCTTCTCACCAATTTTCATTATACTGATTATGGGTTCTATTCTCCCATAGATCGATTTCAAAGGCTTGCTAATAGTATTTCTGATAAATTTGACTTTTTCATAGACAATATTAATACTATTAAATCAATTGTTTAATAGTCATTTTTAAATTATACAATATTTGTATTCAACTCATATATTTATGTTGCTTTGTTTTTTACATTCTGGATTAATTATTATTTCTAGCTATTACTTACCAGTTTTTCTTTTATTGTACCCATAATTATTAATATAATGTTAATTTTATAACCAAATTGTAGTAATGTTTAAGTGTTTGTTAATTATAGTAAATTCTAAATAATTGTTATATTTGTATATTTTAAAATAATTTATTTTACTTTTTGTTTTATTACGATGTATTTTATGAGATTATTTGTAAACCATTTTATTTTGTGTAATAATAGGCTTCGCCTGTAGAAATAAATAAATAAATATTTTTAAAAAACAGTCGTTTTTCTTTATATTTTTCTTAATGAGAGAGCCTATCGTTGTAGTCAGGAATCTAGGAGCTCTAGAATCTTCTGCCGAATGAGATATACCTAACAAGCTCAGCGAATTGCACATCGAACCTTAGGTTATATTTTTCTGGGCAGATTCTAAAAATCACAAAAACGAATAAATCAATTAAGTTGTCGCTCTCCCTCTAAAACCTATTAACCGTTTGGGCTAAAAATCAAAAGTTGAATTACATATAGGTTTCTGAATTCGCATACTATCGATACTGTCGATACATTCATTATATCCAGATTATTAGAGCTTTTGAGTCCCTCTCCTCTGATTCGGATTCGGCCGATTTCGCGGAAAATTAGTGTGTTTTAAGTGTGTTTCTTATAGGGTTTTGAATTTAAATATGAAATTTGACGTAGATAAATTTATTACATCGGCAGTTATTAGAGTTTCTGTGTTAAGCCTCCCCCCTAATCTCCTCCTCCCCTTTGGCTGAAAATCAGTAGTTGTCGATCCTTATGAGCTTCTGGATACACATATAAAATTTCGTGTTTAAACACAATTCTATAGTGAATTATCGTGTTCATGGACACACTTTTTTTTTTTTTTGAATCGGAGGGTCGGGAAACATGAAATTCCGGTGAAAACTCAACATAAAATTTCAGACCGATTACATAACTTCCCCTATTTATTATTATTATTTTTTTTTTGCTTTATGTACGGTGCATATTAGCCATGTCAATGAAAACTGCGAAAATTAACTTGAACATGTGGTATGAGGGTCGACGGTGGCGCGACCTGGCAAGCATCTATGAAAACAGTCCATATAAACTTGTAATATCAGTTTGTACATTGATATAATTTATGTACGTACGTAAATTTGATCTTTAATATTTTCCCTGTAGTGAAGGTAATGAAACTGCAGTTAATGGTGAAAGCAATAATTTAAAAGCTCTACACATCTAATTATAGAGACACACTGAAAATGTCACTTCTCGGCTTCATTTTTTTCACATTCAAGTATAATAAGTTAAGTGAGACTTGTTCCAGTATCGCTTCTCGGCCTTTTGGCTAAGATCAAAGTGTAGTATCTGTTCTTATCAGCTTAATCTCTGGTACGGATCCTATATGGATCCCTCTTCCGTGATTAAACTTCTTTTTGGAAATCCGATGGGGTTCATGTGAGCTTGCTCACTCCCCATCACGGGTTGACCTGGCATTGCAGTACCGCCAGGACCGGCCCACCCTAAATAATATGAATTAAAAACAATTAAGTTATTAAGATCAGTCTTCTTACTGGTATATCCTAGATTTTCCTTACGAGAGTTCATGTACTGTCTTTTTTTTTTTTCCATTTATGGATTCGAAAGTAGGAAAATATGAATTTCGGTGAAAACTCCATATCGAATTTTTGACCGAATACATAACTTCCCCTATACATGGAGAATCTATAAATCTAAATACTGTGATTGGTCTGTAATGAGGGATGTTTTTGGAGAAGGGTCATGCTACGTATGGAAAGTTGATTTAGAAAACCGCCCCCTACGTGATCTTACAAATTGAAACTCCAAATAAATGTACAAGTGGGTACATTTTCTCCCTGTACGGACCCATGAATTATTCGACATGGAGTGTGTATGTGTGAAAGTGTGGGGGAGGTTCTATGTGCCAACCTTTCGACGGTGTCTTCTCCAAAGTCTTCCAGGTTCCAATACCTCGATATGTCACTTTGTACCTTGTTGCTCTGCGCCTGTATTGTACACCTATTATTGTTCGACAATTGTAACCACTATTGTACTTTCTTCTATTGAACAATTGTTATCTCCAGGATTCACTATTAGATGCGGTTATTTCTGCAGACTGGTCCGTAAAACGAGCAATTTTCAAGTTCACACTTACGAGCTTCGTTTGAAAGTGCCTTCCAAAGCTAAGAACTCCGGTGATACGGTGAACAGCATCGCTGCCTACCAGGATCGGCGATTCTGGTTTTCAAATGGACATTTGAATTTGCATCGTTCCCTACATGAACGTTTAAAATAGGGTGGCTACAGTCAGTCGCTATCTCAATAGTTATTGATGAGACGAAATACGAATTTGAAGGGGGAAGGGGGATCTGAACAAAAGTAGTTATCATAAGAATGTTCAGTTATGGCCACATCGGCGCCGGTAGCTCACAGGTAACATGCTAGCCTACTGAGCTCAAGATTACGGGTTCGAATCCCGGCTGAGGCCCTTAGATTTTTTATCTTGGAGGTAAGAAAACATTGAGCACGCCGACCTTTGTATGGGACGTTAAGTAATCCCTATGCGAGTGTGAATAAACCTAGATAGTGGAAATTTAGGACTTAGTAGGCGATATGACATTGTAGTTAAAGCCCGGGCATGACTCCTATTAACTTCAAACTATTTTCTAAAGAAATTTTTATACGTTCTATGGTGCGTTGGAACTTTGTTCGTATTGATCCTATCTCAAATCTAAAGGCATTTTGACTGATTTTTGGTAAAAGTATATTTTTCTATAAGATTAACCATTTTCAAGTAAATCGAGTTAATAAAAAAAAATCTAATCTAATGTTTGTGCTGCTGTAACTTACAATTATGAAATGATTGGTCACACGCCTACTTTTTTCAGTTTCGTCCAACTGATCGTCGTCTAGAATACATGCGGGAGATACCCCTCGGCTAGACATCGGTCGAGATAGTTCTAGTGTCTGAAGGACGAGATAAGTCTCCCAGACATCATAGAGTGCCTTCCAAGTGCATCAGAGAACACAGGACTCAACAGAAATGGTGGGTTACTAATATTTATTTCCGTTTAACCATGAAATGGTAATTGGATACGTCATACGATTTTGCACAGTTAGTTATTGTGACTCCGGGCTTTAGTCGCTCTGAAATAATCTGAAATAAATAAATACATTTATTTCCGTTAAACCAATACATGGTAATGAGACGTCAAAATAATTTATACATTAAGATAGCTTATAAATTAGATTTATAACTACTTGAGTCTAACACATCTATGATTAGTAGTAATAAGAAAACTATTAAAAAAAGTAAAATGAAATTAATAAAACTGAACAAATAAATACTTAAAAATAGAGTACAAAAAATATTAATATTATTACATAGATACATTTATATCGATAATTAGATAAGTGTCTTTATCACAACGATGATGCGAGATATCGCAGAAAAAAAAAAAAAACAATGTAACTATAATATATAATAAAAAAATAAATTTAGTCAATTATAAAACGAATGAAAAAAAAAAAGTCTAAATACATAAAGAACATGAGCTCGACTCTACTATGTGAGTACTAAATTTTTTCTCTACCCTAAATTTTTATTCACCTAAGTTAGGGATCTTTAACGAGTACCTGACATCGTACAGGCTCGGGACCATCGCTTAACGTCTCCTCCGAAGGACGGCTTGCTCAAGGCTTTTTCACCTTCCAGGTAAAAAACCTAAGGGCCTAATAAAATAAAATGAACTTGTCTTAAAAACTTAATCCTTTATCAAATCGTAATACTTCAATAATTTGTCAGAAATAATTATATATATATATATATATATATATATATATATATATATATATATATATATATATATATATATATATTATAACCATCTCCCTCCCTGTGTGAGTGCAAATCACGTAATTAATAAAATAAATAAAATTGAGATCGAAAAATTATTAAAATTTGAAAATTATTTAAATCGCGACTTTAATTAAACAATGCCTGAATAGCTGAAAGCACTCCCACGGGAAGAACGGTTACAAGATCCTAACGGTTAGTTGACATCAGTAATTAACAATAATTAATTACTGTTGTCAACCAGAAGAAGCATGAGTGGGGGGGGAATGAAATGAATCAAACCTATAACTTTAACATATTTATTTTAATGAGAACATATTTACAAAACAACAATTGAACATATATAATTTGGCCGTGTGTCTGAAGGACTGAATTATAACTTAATTACGAGGTACCTCGATACGATATCCATGGCGAATGACGGCGTGATCACCCTTTCTGGACCTCCCGTAGAAATCGTCTATTCACATAGTCCCTGAAGATCTGCGTAGTTTCGAGGGCACACCAGAAGTTACACCCCCACTGACTTTGCACCGTCCAAAATCAAAGTGTGTCTCTGCGACTATTTCACATATTCAAACTGATATTACTTATAGAAAAGATACGTGGTGATCACCCAAGACATGAACGAAGACTGTTAGTAATTTCACATATTCAAACTAAACTTTACTTATAGAAAAGATACGTGGTGATCCACCAAGACATGAGCAAAGAAAGTACTTTCACATACTGAAACTAGGCTTTACAAAGAGAGGAACGTGGTGATCCACCAAGATATGAGCGAAGAATGAGTAAAACGGGGAGTGGCTTCCGATATCCGACCGTGGTAGGGGACAGTTCTCGAGACTTGATTCGTCGTCGGACTCCGCCCATTTTATTTCCAGCCAATCGCATATTACCAATTAACATCTGCCTCTAGTTGTGTGAAAACCTGGAGTAAGAAAAAAAACCTTTACTGCTTATTCCTTATACACCGGATGTAGACAATTATCTTGGCTTCCTTTCCATTGTGTCTCTATTATTCTTTATTTTCGCTCCCAGCGATCGCGATTCTCTCGCAAGCATCGTTGGTTCCGAGCATTCTCTTCCAAATGCAATTCTCGTTTATTCAACACCACACAACCCATACTTTGCTCCTAGCGATCGCGATCCTCTCATAGACATCGCCAGTTCTGAGCATTATCTATAGGGTAGACATGCTACAATATATATATATATATATAAAATTTAGGGCGCCGGTAGCACAGCGGTATGAGTGCTTGCTTACTGAGCTCAAGATCGCGGGTTCGAAAACCGGCTGAGGCCCTTAATTAATATTATCTGGGAGGTAAAATAAATCTAAGCCCGCCGTCCTTCGGATGGAAAGTTAAGCCATGGTCCCGAACCTGTACAATGTCAGTACCTGACAACGAGTACCTACTTTTTTAAATTTACCTACTTTTTACAAAAATGAAAATACTTTTAAAACTGAAAAGAAAATTGAAAAATTCCACTGGTTTAGTATGCTGGTGGTCTTCAGTAGTGAATGGGGCCTCCTCTTCGTCTTATCACTAGACTTAGGCATCTCCTGGGCATGCTGTTTATGAGGTCCAAAACTGCTTCCCGTGGGATGCGTTCCCATTCCTCAATAACAGCCTGTCGAAGCCCTTCAAAATTGTCAGGGGTAACTCCACGAGCCCTGATCTGCCCTTGAGACGATCCCAAATGTTCTCAATTGGATTAAGGTCTGGTGATTGTGCAGGCCATACCATATGCGTAATTAACTGCTCACGAAAAAGATTGTTGACCGCTATGGAGCGATGCGGTCGAGCATTGTCATCAGCATAATTGCAATTTTCTCCAATTTCATGAGCTAAAGGCATTACAATAGGCTCAAGAACCATGTACAAGTACATCTGGCCAGTCATAGTGGTGTTCCCAAAAATCACGAGCAGGATAGGTTGAAATGCAGAAATTCCACCCGAGACTGAAATGAACCACCCCCGTAAGCTTCTACGCTGGCCATATTAGCCTCGTCATAGCGCTCATTCGGGCGTCTTTACACTCTGTTGCGTCCATCTGAACTGTGCAAACATACTCAGGTTTCATCGGAGAATATGCAGTTGTTCCACTGGTCAGGAGTCCAGTTTGCATGATCACGAGTCTAATGCAGCCGCCTTAGCTTGTGATCTCAAGTTAGCCTGGGGAAATTTTTGGTCACCCTGGACCTCAAATTGCGCTCGTGAAGTCTCCTGCGTATTGCGTTGAAATTAATGTACCTGTTGCATGTCTAAGCTCAGCTTGAAGGATTCTGGCTGTAACAATACGCCTTCTACGAGCTTGGATCACTAAAAATCTGTCTTGAGCTACTGATGTTAGCCGCCCCCCTCTCCCCCACGCTTGTATCGCACACTACTAGTATCCAGGAATCTTGTCCTAGCTCGATGGATCACACTAGCACTCACATTGAAACGATTTGCGACTGCACGCATGGATTCACCTATGTTTAGCATTCCCATCGCTTGATTAAGTAAGGGATTTGTAACTTAAACGGTTCATTGTGAACAGATTCACTGGTCAGAACAACTTAGAAACTGTTAATCCACTGATTAAAACATTATACTGTTCAAAAAATAAGAAATTCCATTATACAATATGACTTAATCCTGCAAGTAACAACAGGACACCAACAGGGTAAAAGTCCACGCCCTTACATTCTTCACACTGCTAAGGTACAAAGGTAGAATTTTTCCAATTTTTCTTTGTTTTCTCACGCAAGAGGCCTCGTGTTACAACAAATGAACACTCACATTGGTTCAAGTTTCGATAAAATGACAAAAAACGAGGTATACTATCGAATTTTTACCTGTTCCACTTCGAGTGTTGAGCAGTGTATTATAACAATCGATATTAAATCAAATCTTAGAATTCAAACACATAGTTATAAGTTAAAAAGTAGTATTTAAATAAATAATAAATAATGGAAGATACATAAATATCAAATTGATAATACTATAAGTAACCATTTATGTTTTAATGCTTAAAATTTCGAATTACAAGGATTTTTAAAAGCCTAGATTGGAAATGTTCAGAGAGAGAGGATATGTACTGCAATGTATAAAATTTATACTGTATAATTTTGTTGTTTAATAATAATTAAGTATAATTTAATAAAGTACAATTCTGTTATTTAATAACAAAATTATAAGACGTTTTTAAATATAATGTGAAAGTGACTCATAGAAGGAGAAGTGTTCTTAAATGTAGCTTGAGAAGACAGAACACTAATGTCCCGGGTGTTCCTGCATCGATCCATCGGGATCATAACACAAAGAAGAAAGTGAGTGCGAATTGGAGTAGAGATCTGAAACTGCGGAAGAGATGAGATAGGATTATCCGTAGTGTTTCCTAAGCTACCATGGGTCTGTAACAGTATTATACACGGTGCAAGGCTCATGGGCTGGGAACATTCTCAATCCTCACAGCCGACTACCAAAATCTCTTTGGTCTTGGAACGAATTTTTATAAAACTTGATATATTTAAGTTTATTTTTATTTTTTTATCTATGGCTTCTATATTTAAGTTCGGTTTGGCATAAAGATGGTCTAATCGATTTTTCCTGGATTTTTGAAAAGTAATTTTTAAATTTCATATAAATAAAAATAAAACCAATGCTCACATTCTTTGTTCTTACATCTTACTCTTCACTTTCGTTCCACTGGGCGGCGTGAAACTGTAATCATGACCTTGAAAGTTCCTTTCAGGTAAAAACTGAACATAAATCTACTTATCTCGAAAACCGGACGACCTGCGAAAAATCGTGTTTCATATAAAATTGTCTTTTAGTTTGTTCTACAACATTTAATTGAAAATAATTTTAATTGGGTCATAAGTAAAAGCGGTATTTTGTAAAATGTACATAAGTCCTAAAGTAAAAGGGTCTCACTTTTCGTCCGATTTCGGCCGACATCTAATCAGACCTTAGCACATGTGATATCTTCATTTCAAATTTCAAGTTCATAGCTACAATCGTTTGTGCGTTAGAGAGCACCCAACTTTCTAAACACATACAGACATCATTTCAAAATGCTCAAAATGTATTAAGGAAATTCACTTTGAAATGTGAACATCCGTTGAAACTTCAATCTCAGAACACAATACTTTCTTATAAAATAACGTAAAAAGAAGATAGGAAAGACTTTTCTATTCTGTGCTAAAACAGAATGAATTTTAACTACTTAACTTTAAAATATTTGGTGCGGAAGACCCACAGAGATCTACTTTTGAGTGGAGCCACCAGGAGTCGCCACTGATCAGCCCTCCGAGGCCAGAATTTAAAAAAATAATAAAATAAAGAAACTTCTTTTCTGAAATGTTGTCTGTTCCACAGAAAAATTACTGTACTTTTTTTATGTAAGGAAAGACATTCAGAAATGTTTGTTGTGGAATCTTCAGAGAACATGAGCTGAATGAACCTAAGAACTACGACAGGGCTGATCACAGGACAATATAATACATCACATCTCTAGTAGACCTCTGGGCAGGAAATGTGGCGAGGAAAATGAGACTCCGATTCATTTTCTAAGGCAGTGTAAAACTCTAGAAAGCAAGAGATTTTACCGGTTCGGGTCTGCCATAACAGAACCGAGGCAGGCAATGGAGGTACCCTCCAGCAGTTTTCTGGACTTTATGAAAGATACAGGGCTACCAGGGACCTACCCTCACAGGACACACAATAGGCCTACTCTGGCAGTGGTAATATCTTCAGCCCACATAATCATAAAAAAGGGGTCCTTTCTGTGAAGCACATCTGGAGTAGGAAGCGGGGTTTGAGGTTTTCTCCAGACCGGAGATGGTAGTCAACTGATGCAGGCCTCATCAGATCATCATCCTGGCTGGTACTTCATTACTTAAATTGATATGAGTAGTCTGTTGATCTATAGAAGGGAACATTTGCTTTTTATATGGAGTGTAAAACAATTAGCCAATCAGCGTCTAGAGATGTTGGGGGAGGGGGGGGGGGGGGGATGCTTTCCCGGCCCGATCCTGGTTGTTACAACTGTGCTCGCTAGAGTTCACCACTGAGGCAGGGCGAAACCCCACTAAACTTGGTATCAATTGGAGTAATTGGTGGAAGGTGTTAGTTCATTTTTTTTTTGTTTATTAATTCGAACTTATTTTCATAGAGTTAGAATTCAATTTAGTACAAAAAAGTCAATAGATAGTGAGGGTTTTATTTAAGAACACATTTAAATAAGAGTTAATTCAGGGACATTTATTGTTAGAAACTGCAAGAAGGTGTCAACTCAATGATTGAGTTACTTAGCACCTTCTTGCTGTAATATTATTCACAGCTGATTAAAATAACATCTCTTTAGTTAATTTTATCTGATAAGATTTAATTGTAAGCCTAAAGTTGATGAACTTTTGTTGGTGAGTAATATTTTTGATCAATTTCTTTTTGCACTCCATTAGATATTATTGACAATGCAAGTATTTTAATTTTTAAAAAAAAATCTTATGTCGTAATATTTTATGGATTAAATAAGCTCCGATGTATATTTTAAATATTACTTATACTTTTTTAACTGGAGACAGCATGGAACTTTTGTTTCCTACCGAAGAGCATAATATGGAAGTCCTTCCTTTATGCCACCATGAAGAGCTTTCCATGGACATTTCGCCATTAAAAGGTAAAAAAAAAACAAGAAAAGTCATCCCCCAATTTCATAAATGGAAACCTAATGAAGCCAAGTTTAGTAGAAATGGAGGAGAAACTTTTGTAAATTCCAAGAAAAAAGGTAGGTACCTAGTTCCAGCAAAAATTATTATTATTTTCAGCTTTGACTAACTAAAAATCAATATTTCATAACTATTTTTTTTTTTTTTTTAATACATAATGAAAACCAGCCTTCTCTTTAAAAAAAATGTTGGTGTACATACGAAATGAGGTTGACAACCCTCAGGGTTTTACTTTCGAACTGGGTACTAGTGTATTCGGGGCGGTACCTCCTGCTGTTAATGGTTCTCTATAGTATCTTTTGTATTCTTAACAGAGCCGATGAACAAACGAAAGCCAGATTGGATATCACATGACCATTTTTGGTGGCCCGTTTTCACTCTTCTTGACCACTGTCCAAAGTTAAACCTCATCAATTGGACCACAACCAACCGTTTTACTTAGCCAACTTTGAAAATTACATTTAAATATATTGATTTGTAACAACGAAAAAAATAATAAAATAAAATTCCATGGATGGGGAACAGGAATAATGTATCCATTCACATCCATGAAATTTTAAGTTAATTTATTATCGTTTTGTATTTTAAATATATTAGTTTTATTTTATTTATTCCTATGTTTTTTAAATTATGATCTTTTGAACGTTTGATCTGACTGCCCGATGATGAAAGCACTTTAGCATAAAATAAATTAATTTGTGAGAAATCTGACAATATTTTTATTTTGCATTTTTGAAATAATCACTTTTCACTATATTAACTATATTCACAACAATAGAAAAACGTTTGTAAAAAAAATAAAGAAGATATTGCCAACTTTAATAACTAACATCGAAAGCTCTTAGTTTCAAAGGGGAATAAGAGATTCCTCTACGTAAACTAGGAAAAAAAGTTGTCGGTAAATCACCAGATATATACTTCCTCAGCACGAATTAATCAATTAAATTTTTGCTTTCCCTCTAAAGTCGATCGACCTTTTAGGCTAAAAGTCAATATTTGACTTACATACCAAATGTTGTGTCAATACATTCATTACATCGGCAGTTATTAGGGGTTTTAAGTCCTCTTCAGCTGATTTCGCTGAAAATTATTAGATGCCATCCTTATAAGGTTTTGAATTTAAATATAAAATTTCATGTTGACACATGCATTACATCGACAGTTATTGGGATTTTTGGGTTGATCGCCCCTCTTCTTCGATTGATTTCGCTAAAAATTAATATGTGTCGTCCTTAGAGAGCTTTGAATTTATACATGAAATTTCATGACAATACATTCATTACAATGGCAGTTATTAGAGTTTTTGTGTTAAGCCTCCCCCATAATCCCCCCTCCCCTTTGGCCGATTTGACTGAAATAAAATGGGGTTTTCCATAGAGGCTTCTGAAAAAACTTATAAAATGTCTTGTGTATTCATTGATTCTATAAGAAGTTATCCTGTTCACAGACAAAAACAAATATTTGTTTTTTCATTTTTGAAATCAGAAGCTCGGAAAACATGAAATTTCGTTGAAAACTCCGCATCGAATTTCTGGTAATTACACCACTTCCCCTATACTTTGTAAAGAAAAAAATAAATATCTTCCAATACTACATGACAAAGCTATTAGGTCAACTATTAAAGCGATTTCACAAAAAGACGAAGCTAAGCTATTGTATAAGCTATACAACATGCTATGTATAAGAGTACAAAAAATAGTTGTTAAACAAGTTTTGCTTTGATTGTTACATTGTACAGTTCGGAGTTCGTCACTCTGGTGGGCATGAGCACGACTCTACTGTGGGAGTCCTAAATTTTGCCTATTCTAAATTTTTATTCACCTAGGGTAGGGGTCTTTAACGAGTACCTGACAGGCTCGGGACCATCGCTTAACGTCCCATCCGAAGGACGGCGTGCTTATGTTTATTTTACCTCCCAAATAAAAAAAACTAAGGGCCTCGGTCGGGTTTCGAACCCACGACCTTGAGCTCAGAAGACAAGCACGCATATCACGGAGCTACCGGCGCCCTCAGGTTTTACTAAGGCTCTCTCGGACTTGGATCGTTAAATATCGTTACTAAGAAACCTTCTTGTGAACTTGGCATACGCCTCCTAAAATTTTGTTTTCAGCATATCGACATCTGTATTTAAAACCGAAAAAAAAATATATATAAAAAATACTGGCTAAACCACCCGCAAAGTCGATCCCCATTATTGTTAATTCATTATAAAAAATTAGTTCAATGTGAATTGAAAATAAATCGTCTCCAGGGCGATTCCCGGAAATGTCAGCTAATTTTTCTTCAATTTTGTTCAACAAAGAAATAAGTTAAATAAATTATTCTGGAATTGAAATTGATTTTTTGTTTATTTACAATGGGGAAAATAAGTAAATGTAATGACAGTAAGAAAAGAGAAAAGTGATATATTTTTTTTATTTTATTTACAAATAGATATTCACAACTGTATAAATAATATATACAACAAGAAAATTTGCTAAAAGAGTAAAATATAGCATTGTCAAAATATCAGGAGGGGAGAAATCACACAGTGGTGACACTCTCTAGGCACTGAATTGCACTTATTTATAACTCGCTGCCACTGAGGTCTTTAGACCATTGTTGGGGAAGTGTGACATAATGGAGAGTACGAACAAAAGGATTTCTGTGGGAATTGAATAGTGATATATAATAAATTAACTATCTACAAAACAATAAGTATGTACTGACATTGAAAAAATGAACAGGAAAAAAAATAATAATTTTAAATAAAATTAATAATAATAATACAATCAATACTGAAGAATAAGTGCCGTATATAGCTTTCAGCTCGAGACCCCTCGAAACACCCCCGGTTTTCCTGCCATCTCCTTTCCTCCAACTTAATGAAGGCAGGAGAGGCTGCAGTGGTTCGAGTGGTATCTTCGCCATCCATTGTACACTGCACAGCAGCGGAGGCAAACCAAAAAGGAGATGAAAGCTGAAAGTGGAAGATCACAGATCACTCCCAGGAATAAATTAATGAAAAACTGTCATTGTAATTGATTCATTCGATTCCAGAGATAGGAAATGAAAGGAAACGATAGAGAACAAACTTTCTGATTTAATTGGGAATATACGTGGATGTTATATGAAACAAAAAGTCAACTTGTCGATACAGTTGAAAAATAAAGTTCCTCCTGAAATAATTATCTTTTATCTCACCTCATTTTTACAGAAAGAATATATACAATTTTAAATTAGAATATAAATGACAAATATTTGTCACTATATATATATAGCGTTGTACATTCTGAGATTCAAATGGTGTTCAAACTTAAATTCTTGTACATTATTTACAATAGTTGAAAGGCATATGAATACAGTACAAAAACAATTATTGTTAGCAGTCACAAAGGAGAACATTGTACCGTAATTGAACCATCAATCATGATTCGACCAATATTCATTTACATTTTATTTCAATTGAATCTGTATCCTTTTTAAAAATACATTTATTAATTTTATTTATTTTCTTCCATCCTTTTTGTATTAACTGACCAAACATTGAGACTTCATGTCTTCCAAAGTGATATATATAGAGGTTTTTAAATTATGCCTTTAATAACAAAAATAAAACATTGAAAGGGCACCAATTAACGAAATTGTTTTAAATCCCCAGATTATTGATTTTATTGAAAAAAATATAAATGTATTTAAGCCTCCCAAAAAAATACATTTGCTACTTTACAGCCTAGGTTATGAAAATTAATAAATACAAAAATGTCCTTAGTTCCAACTAATCGTATCTTCGCAGGCACTTTAGTTAGTTATTGTGACTCATGCCCGGGCTTTAATTAGTTACCTGAGGTACCTGTTTGCCTTTAACGAATACCTGAATTAATCAATTACGGTTTTGCTCTCCCTCCATAACCAATCCGACAGTTTGGGCTAAAACTCAATATTTGACTTACATAGTGGCGTCTACATCCGCATACGAAATTTTGAGTTGATACATACATTCAATACATCGGCAGTTATTAGGGTATTTGAGTCAAGATCCCCTTCCCTTCGACTGATTTGGCGGAAAATTAATAAATGTCCTTATGAATTTAAATACAAAATTTTAAGACGATACATTTATTATATCGGCAATTTTCTGGAGTTTGTAATTAATACACTTCTCCCTAATTTGTAATTTACATTAACATTTTTAATTATGATTACCATCATATTCGTCCCTTTTTATGTCAAAAGTATTATAGTTATACCAAAATGGATCTAATATTCACAAGGAATGGCATAGCTAATAGGATAGTTTACAGAATATTACAGAAGGGTAGTAATTACAAACTCAAGGTCACTTTTGAACTTTGTACTGACGATGATGTAAGCCGAAATCGGTAAACTTTATGTATATATTTTGGAATTAGACAATATAAAAGTTCTTTGTTTATATTTACATTATTAGCTTTCCACTATATCGACACAGATCGCAGAAATGTATTTATCATGCTAAATTTCAGCTTTTTAGGTGCATTGGAAATATAAATAATTTTGAGAATATTTTATACATTTTTATTTGTAACAGAAATCACTTTGTATAATATAAAGAAGACATTTCAGACAATTGGGAGTGACCATTCCAACTCTACCACTTTAGTATTCCATTAAAGGGTCAAGTAGATTTAGTTCAGAACAAAACTGATTAGTTCTGTATGCATGAGTTATTGTTCTAACTGTTTATAGTTATTGTGATTGACGCTCGGGCTTTAACTATGAGGTAATATGGCCTATTACCAGAGCGCTCTTCCGTTACACTGATGGACATGAGCCGGACTTTACTATGGAAGTCCTAAATTTTGTTTACCCAAGTTTATTCTATGAGTACCTAACATAACAGTCCTTACGTCCCATCCGAAGGATAGCGTATTCAAGGTTTTATTACCTCACAGATAAAAAAAAAAAAAAAAAACCTTATGGCCTTTATAAGCTAAGAAGACAAGATCTTTCATCTACCCGAATACATATGGGTAAAGGACACCATGTCACAAAAATGTAATTTTTCAGAAAATAAGTTTTTGATTTTTTTCAACTTTATTTTCAGGATTCTTCGCAAATAATAAGAATTGCTCTATGCAATTTTCGCTATTTATAGTAATAGGACTAGTGCTTTGTACTACTATATAGAGCGAAAAATCTGCATCGCAAATATGGTGCCAACTACATTTCATAAGAAAAGGGACAGTGTCCTTTACCTCCGGGGTACAGATATATGAATAATATTTTCTCATTAAAAAATATCTACAAAACTACAAGGTTTAGAAAAATAATTTTTTTACAAAATTTTTCTTTTAAAAATGAGTGTACAGCAGAGTCACTTCTGCGCAAGCATCGATGGGACTCTTCCTATTTACGTGTCAAACATTCTACTAAAATTTGGTTTCAATGTGGACAGACTAACATACTTCTGAAAAAAAGAAAATACTTTTTTTTTGCATTCCAGAAACCTCAAGTGTGGAGTTGGAAAGGTAAACACTAAAGTAAATAAGTAACTGTTGCATTAGTCTTTTAAAAGCAAAATAATAATAAAAAAACATAAAAAAAAGCTTTTTTCATATGTGCCAAGGAACGACATGTCTCGTCGTGTTCACTCGGTACACTGGCAAAGAGTTTTGGATATTAGATCTGCTTTAAATTATGAGGTTTCACGAAAAAACAAATCACCGGCAATGTACTTCCCCAACACGAATTAATCAAGTTTTCATTCTCCTTCTAAAATCAATTGACCGTTGGAGCTAACCATCAATTGATCTGAACAACAAACTATTGTATCCTCATACTAAATTTTGTGTCGATAAATTAATTCGGCAGTTATTGGTTTTTTGTCAAGCCTCCATCACTAATCCCCCCGTTTCTTTAAGCCGACTTGCCTGAAGGTGTCGTCATTACTGGGTTCTGGATACTCTTATACATTTTCGTTTCGCTACATTCATTCTGTCGGGAGTTATTGTGCCCAGATTTTTTTTTTTTCATTTTTAGATTCAGGAAATCGGAAAACATGAAATTCTGTTGAAAACTTTCGAATTTCTGATCGATTACATAACTTTCCATATACAGTAGACTCCCCCTTATCCGTCGTTCTGTTAACCGGGGCGCTCCTTTATCCGGCGCTCGCAAAATAATATCAAATTTGTTAAACTAAAATTAACATTCAATTAATAGATTATCAATTATATATAGAGCCACGTGTATTTACGAGGACATAATAATTCAGTAACTCACGAATCTTTCATGTATTTTTATTGTACATACATACATATGTACATTGTATTTATAATGAAGTGAACGCTAATACAATATTTTATTACTCCACTAATATCCTATAAATAAATACATAGTTGAAAATCAAACATTTATAAAAAATGTTTCCTAGAATAGAAAAACAAAGGTACTGTCCCGTCAGTGCCACAATAATATCGTCTTATCGGGAAATGAACACTAACTAGTAAAGTCAAAGTTTAATTTTTTTCCACAGAAACCCTCTCCTATTTATTTTTCCTTTACACCAGTTCTATTTTTCTCAGTTTTCATTTGATTCTCATAGTGAAAAGAATCGTTGGATCGTTTTTTAGACGTCTTAACACTAAAGAAGTGGTGGGACTAAGCAGCACGAAACAGTGTTGTGTTACGGAAACAAAAGACAATTACCGATTTTTTTAACAAATAATATTTTTAGAATTTGTTTTAAATGTGTATGTAATTAAACGCAGATTTCAAAATATCTTTTTAATGCTTGGATAAATATATGTACATATGTACGTACATATAATAAATCAATGTTCAGTATGTACATATTTGTCAATTTAATAAATGTTATCAACAAAATACCTACGTGTTTTATTCCTTAGCTCACCTAAAAACACTTTTTTATGCTTTTATTAAATATTTTTTCTCATTAATTGATGATTTCCGTTATCCGGCGTCACGTCGGTCCCGGCAACGCCGGATAAGGGAGAGTCTACTACACTTCGCTGGGAAAGTAAAACGGGAAATATACTTTAATAGTCGAGTGAATGTGTGTTCATGTGAAATATAAGGTTTCCCTTCAGTGCAAACGATTTTGAACAAATATTGCAGGTGAAGTTACGAGGCATATTGTACTGGACGTAGCTCCTTGTCGGCTGATGTTTTCTTCTGTCCTTGGCGAAGTACTCGTACGAGTTCTCCCTCCAACCTGGATCATAACAGAAATCTACTCTTCATGTAATTAAACATCTTTACTTAATTTCATTAATAATAATACTAATAAATATTTCATTGTATCTTCCAAACATATCATAAAATTCATTTTAATTCCAATGTGCATTGGTCAAGGTGAAGCACCTCCCATTCCAAGGTCCCTCCCATTCACTTTCCCATATCAATATTGTACAAATAATGAGCATGTTTTTTCAAGAAACAAAAATCTAAATAACTATTTATAAAAATCATGGAACCTTTATTTTTGACTTCCTTTAAAAATTTATAATTTGAATCTAAGGTAACAAACGGTCGCCGGTGGCTCAGTAGAAGTGTGCTTGCTTACTGAGCTCAAGATCGCGGGATGGACCCGAGGCCCTTAGGTTTTTTCATCTGGGAGGTGAAAAAACGTTGAGCACGCCTTCAGGATTGTACGATAAGCGATGGCTCCGAGCCTGTTGAATACATCTGGGTAGGCGACATTTGGAACTCACACAGTCGGACTCAACTATGGGTCGCAATAACCAAACTGAAATTATTTAATATTCTATCTTGTTATAGTTTCATTGAAAAAATTTAAAACTTTAGTTCCGAATTCCGCAGGAATACAGTTTCTCATAGAAAGGAACTTTTTATAAAATTGGAAATTAAAAGTAAAAGCCAATCTAACCTAATTTGTAAAAAAAAAAATTACTCAAGAGTGACACATGCCCATTCAACTACGAGACCATATCGCCTACTACCAGAGCGCTGTTTCGTCACTCTGGTGGACATGAGCCCGCCTCTACTGTGGGAGTCCTACATTTTGCCTACCTAGGTTTATTTACAAAGGGTCTTAATGAGTACCTGACTTCGCACAGGCTCGGGACCCTGGCTTAATGTTCCATCCGAAGGACGACGTGCTCAAGATTTATTCACCTCCCACATAAAAAACCTAAAGGCTTTGGCCGGGTTACAGTAAGGTAGCTACCTCAGAGAGACCGGCCTCATCCCCTCCATAATTAATAATTTTATACTTATTATGTTTTCGTACTTCACCCAATTATTTTATAAGGCAGGAAGACTTGTGATGTGACATAACATTATTCACCAGGAATTATTTTCACATCAGGAAAAGTTGTCATATAATTATTTCACTTTTCTTTGGGTTCATTCGTCTGTTTTGCTCTTCATCAAAACATTTCATAATAAAACATAATAGGATAGCCCGTTTTTCGAAAGGAATAAATAAAAGGAAAGGAAAAAGGACAGATTATTAAACAATAAATAAAAACAACTTATAAAAAAATATATATATATATTAATACATTGGTTTATAAAAGAAAAAAAAATAATATGAATAAAAAAATAATAAAATAATTACAAAAATAATATTAAAGAAAAAATAATTAATTAATCTTATTAGGTAAACTAAATTTTCCCCTAACCTCTTCATGATTGAATGGGTAATAAAAATAAAATGTAATAACTGAATGAACACAAAACCCAGTGCACCAAAGAAATTTTACATTATTCTAAATTCTATAACAGTGAGTAAATATTTCTAATTAAAAAGAAAAATGATAACAAATAAATAACATTTTAATTATAATTTTAATTTTAATTTAAAATATTATGGATTTTTCAAATATTAAATACAGTTAATTATAAAAATATTATAAATATTTATAACGATAACTTTTAACCCTTTCTATTAATGGTAATAATCTATACTTGAAATGAAAATGTTAACTACATGATCATTTATCATAGTTGAAATGTGAGATATCTGCGGCCGCCCTTCAAAAATTATTAAAAACACGAACTGGTAGTCTAAGATGCGTGATTATTAATATTTTTTAAGGCTTCGAACGGCTTCAGATGCCAAACTTCAAGTGAATTCTTGAAAGTAACAGTTCTGACCGATACCAATTATAATCCATATAAATTTGTTTGATTGTCAAGGTCTATTGGTTAGAACAACTGTTCCCCGGAGCAATAAGGCTAAGGTTAACAATGCGCATAAAAATGGCGCATTGACGAACTACGAGCTTCCATTACAATCCATTTGTTTGATTGTCAAGGTCTATTGGTTAGAACAACTGTTCCCCGGAGAACTGAGGCTAAAGATAACAATGATAAAAATGGCGCAGTTGCGAACCTTTTTTTTCTATTATTATTTCTTTTTCTTCACAATAACCTCAGATAAATAACTTAGAAGTTTAACGATATCCAGCATAAAAACAATCAGCCACGATTCTCAGTTTAACGACGAATTCATTAGAAATTTCAATAAATAAGAAATACATTACACTTTTTCCGGGAGTAACACCTCCCAAAATCAAGATGGAAAAACAAAATCATCATAGCGATTTTTTAACTCTTATTTAAATAATATATCATATAAAATTTAATTTAAATTCGCTGATGTTTACAGCAAGAAAAATGTAGAGTGAATAAGGTTATAAGGCACTTCGCAATTATTTTAAAAACAGCTGTGAGGTATAAAAGCTTAAGAATTTCGTAATAACTACAGTTAAAAAATGACTCAACGGCAGCATTAATTTAGGCCCAAATTACATTTGTGGCCATCTTCAGAAATTCTTTCTCAATACAATTACGGGGGTGCCTTACTCCGAATTAATAAATTCATTCCCCCCGCATAAGGCAAATTATTCCCTTTTTTCACTTTCAGGCTCCGATGTTACGCTCTCCGGTTGCGTTAGCCCTGAAATTTAATAAACAGGTTAAAATTTCGGGTTTACAATCAAAATATGACAAAAACGGGTTAATATTATTTGATAACTGGTTAGTTATTAAGTTAGTTATTTTGATGTCCAGTCAAGCCTGGGCTTAACTACGAGATCATATCGCCTACTACCAGAGCGCTCTTTCCTCACTCTGGTGGACATGAACCCGACTCTACTTTGGAATCCTAAATTTTGCCTATCCAGGTTTAGTGTTGGTTCACTAAATAACTTGTTAATGATAAGAACTTGTGTTATTAGTAGGTATACAATAATTTAACTGACTTACAATGACCAATTGCAATTATTATTATTTGTTTTCAAAGAAATAGAGTTTAACATATATCCATCTCAAGCCGAAAGTGTCCAATTGTTTTTTTAAGGTGGAATTCCAGTCTCGAGACAGCCAGGTACCTTTATTATAAGCCAGCTTTATTTATTAACGAACCATAAATTGTGTATAAAGGCAAAACTAGAGCTGTTTCACAATACAATTATCTAATTGAGAACCAATTATGGAAAATGGTGAAAGTCCCAAAAAGAAGTTGTATTAATATGAGCGAATTTAGAGGCACTTTCACCCTTCTCTTCCTCGCGACCTTGAGAACAGGCTAAAACTCAGAGCTACTGGCGTCCTCGTGTTTTAATATTAAACGTGAGAAATTAATACAGAATAGAAGAATAACCGTATGTAGTAGACTTATTTATTAAATATGTAATACAGAGGTATCAGTCTAACTATATATTTTATTATTTTCTATTTTATTCATTCCACAACTAGTTTCGGCAATTTGCCATCTTCAGGTGGTGAAATTTAATGTACAGAAGAAATTAAAGAAACCATTTCAGGTTCTAGTTGTAGAGGCAGTCAACGTCCAACTAGACCTTGAGATGTGTTCACCTTCATCACACACATCCACTCGACACAAACTCACAACACCTTCACCACACACATCCACTCAAGTCATTATAAGACCCTGAAGAAGAAAATAAATAGTTTTCGAAACGTTGGCCAAATTTTGAATTTTCTTTTACACGACAGAACCTCGAATTTCTTCTACATTGAAAAAATACTGTCGACTCTATTAATCACAAGTTCTTTGTTGCTATATGTGTTATAGTTTATTAGCTTTCCACTTATTTACACAGATCGCAATAATGTATTCGGATTAAAATAAACTTCTCTGACCACCACATATGTTGCATGGCTTACACATCCCTCTCCATAAAACTATATATATTTAAATAATTGTGTCACTTCCACCCTTTTCTATAATTAGTCCCCAATTGCTGACTAAAGTTTTATTTATACTGATAAAGGGAAAGAGAGACCTGAGTGCTGGTGTCGTTGGTGGTTAAGGAGGTGGTCTCGCTTCGTGAAAGCCTTACCACAGCCACACTTGAAAGGGGATAACCCTGCGTGAGACCTCTCATGGGTCACCAGATGATCCCGTCGAGTGAAGGCACGACCACATTCGCCACACTTGAACGGCGTCTCTCCTATCAAACATTCAAAAACATTGTATTTATATGCCAAACTTATACAAAATATACATATAAAAAGTCCCCATACAGTCCTAGCAAGAAATAATCAATAACGTCTTCGCTCTCCCACCAAAACCAATCGACCGATTGGGCTAAAACTTAATATTTGACATACATAATTGCTTCTAAATCTTGTGTTGATGAATTCATTACATCTTTCTTACAACACAGTTATAATAAATGAAACAATTTGAATGACATATTTTCAATCTCAATTGATAATTTACTATCAATATTAAGATGAACACCCAAAAATTCATAATCAGTACCTGTGTGACCACGTTCATGATTGATGACATGTTCTTTTCTCGTGAAGGCTTTCCCGCAAAATCGACAAACATGTGGCGATTCGCCAGTGTGCTGCCTCACGTGGTTCACCAAATGCTCCTTACGTGTAAACACCTGAAGGTTAATAACCATATTAAATATATATTAACGACACGTTAATGATGGTATAGTTCTATTGTAAAAAACAATAATATAAAACTTTACGAACTGTATCATTTATGTTTGTAAGTCATTGCACGTATTCATTGTTGATCTAGAATGTCCCTGACAAGTTCTATGTGTAGTTTTCTTTATTTTTTAAAGTTATATTAAATGTTATTCATCTAAAAGATTGTTTAGTACGTTTACACACTCATGAAGTCTCATACAACCAAAATACACAAAAATTGCCGACTTAAAAGCATGAAAAATACATTTTAAAAATTATAAGAATTTCATACAGAAAAACTCATTAATAAATCAACATTTAGAACTAGAACAGAGCAGTAACCTGTACTTCCAGCTCTCTGCCCGAGTTGTAAGTACAAAGGAAAATTGAACAAAAAAAAAACATAAACAATCCAAAATAATAATAACATATTTATGTTTTAAATTATTATTTAATCATTTTTTCTCCTTTTGAAACAGATCACTTCAAGAGTAGAGCAATGAGGGCTATTACACAATACAATGAAACATGGCGCATTACACTTTTGGATTTTATTGCTATTGGTCTCATGAACCGAGAGGTTCATATTTAGGTCACAGATGTAGACAACTTCTGAACGAACCGAGTACAGTCATTCAACAGATAGTACACTCTTAGTTGAGACCTGGATTGGTGAAGATTTGGAAGATGGAGGGGAGCGCTGTTGTCAATTCTCCAGCTACAGTCCAGTTCTTGAACTGGAGACTCTTTCCCGCCCACATTAAACTTCGGCATTTAAAAAGAAATTATTCATTAATGAACCTCAAGATAATAATATTTTCTGAAATAATTACTTCGTTAAGTAACAGTTATTTATAAGTTAAATATGGCAACGGCGCATTCCTAACACTAGAAGGACGGTTGCTTAGAAAACCAAGGGATGTTCAGACTATAGAGATAATTGATAGTGACCTTGCGACAGAGGGCGCACCGATGTGGGGAGGTGCCGGTATGCCACTGGACATGATTGACGAGGTGTTCTTTCCGAGTGAAGATCTTCAAACATATGTGACACTTGAAGTCTGAGTCGTGGGCCCGCAGATGGTTGTCTAGATGGTCTTTCCGGGAGAACCGTTTGTAGCACAGCTGGCACTCGTGAGCACTCTCACCTGGAAAATGGAAAACAACATGATACATAATCAAATGTTTGCACATTACCATGGTTAACCTGCCATCATTTTAGTGTTAAAAATAGACTATTTAAGTCATCAATTCCAGGATCAACTCAATACAGATCATACAGAAAATTATGTAGATTCTGAATCCGTAAACTAAAATAAGAGAAAGAAATTACAAAACAATAAAGAAAAAACAAACCATCCAAACAAAACACATACCATCCTCAGCCAAGACGAAAAATTCCACAAGTTTGTTTTCATCGACCACAACACTGATCTCTCCTATCTTTTTAATATTATCCTTCCAATCTTTTTAATATTGTCATATGTTTCAAAATTGTAAACATCTAACCGAATCCTTGGCTAGAATATGTAAGGAGCTAATAAAGAAATGGAATTACATTATATAAGGAATACCTGTATGTTTGGTGATATGACTCGCTAGATGTTCCTTCCTGGTGAAACATCGTCCGCAGTAGGAACACGGATGTTGTGGCTTCGTGATCTCCTCTTTCCAGGCCCAGTTGTTGCCAAACTCCTTCATATCGGGGACGGCCTCTCCAGCCACAACCCCCACATTCCCCTTCTCCTAAGGACATACAAGCAACATTGGAAAACATTGGATATTCCATAAAAACAAGTCAATTTACGTTATAAGAATACCTAGTCCTGCTATAAATATTGTTACAAGGAAATGTATACAGCATTCAACAGAAAAACGAATTCATCAAAAAAACTTTTAGACAATAAACTGATATAAACATAAAATAAAAGAAAAATACAATTACTCAAAATGTCCCCCTTTTGCCTTGACACAAGCTTTTAGTCTCCTTGGCCAGTCATCAATGGCAGTACGCAGCAGTTCTTGAGGAAAGCGCTCAACTGCACGGATCAATGATTGTTTGAGGCTTTCCAAGTTAGGGTGCTCTCTGTGGCAGGCCATCCTCTCCAGTTCTGACCACAGTCGGTAGTAGAGTGGCCAATCCGAGGCGGAGATGAACTCAGGAATGTTCCTCTGCAGCCACTGCTCTCATTGCATTATCCGTTCTCACAGTGCGGTACACGAACATACGACTGATACCCAAAGGTTCCAAAGTGCTGTAAGTCTCTGAGTTAGATTTTCCAACTTTTTATAAGGCGAGCACGGCAATTTTCTTTACCACCCCACTCCATGTTAACTGAGTGAAAGAAAAATACAAACTAATTGGGATTATTAGCGTGATGTGCAAAGTAAACAATCTGATATGGGTGAGGCCTATGTAAACACCCAAGGATTTAATCAATGTCCAACTTTTGTAACAGTATTTATGGCAGGACTAAGTACAGTAAAACCCCCTCATTACGGACACCTCTCCTTACGGACCATTATTGCGATGTCCCGCCCCGAAGTATAGGAAAACAATGTATTTTTAATTCCCTTCGCAACTGATACCCCTCTAACGGTCGCGGACAACCAATTTTTCGTCATCAAGAGATAAATTTACCTCTCCTAACCGGACACTTACAAAACAATTTGAAAAATATAATTTTGAAAGCTTTTTATTATTCGTAGAATTCGCTGTTTGTGAAACAGGCCATTTGTTCTCTATTATTAAAAAGAAAATGGCCCTTGCAAGAAATATTTAGATTTTAGTCTTCTCTCCTTTCGGTTTTCCTAGAAACACGCGTCATTCCTAACTGTTTGTTTTCCGCTCTAACCCCAACACATTTCAGTCGTTATTTTACAGTGAAGTTGACTGGTCCTCAAAATGACACTACAAAACTTCCTTACTTTAAAAATAAAATCAAAGTCATTAATTATAACAAAAATCATAAGCCTTCTGTATTTACGCTTGCGGAGAGGTCTAAAGTGGGCAAGTTACAAATCGCGGAATTTTTCTTTAACCCTATCTTCAATGGACAATTTTCTTGGTCCCGTGACTGTCAGTTGCAGAGGGGTTTTACTGTATATATTTAAAAATAATATATAGTCCATACAAAACAAGCTGTGAACAGATCAGGTGACAACAATTTATAAAGAGATCTGACTTGTGGTCTATAAAAACAGACTCCAAGAATTTCTGACAAGCTTTCGGTACTGAGTGTGCCTCCTTCAGGGTCTGAATTAAGTCACTGTTAGTGCAAAACGCCTTATGTCAAGGAACCATACTTTTCAGGGGAGAAAAAAAAACTTGTATGACCTCTTCAATGTATACATACATGGATCGAGGTAAAACATACGATTTTTTTCTTATCTTATTATTTACCTATTTTCAATCAGCTGTAGACATAGGGCATTTGTACACAAGTTCGAAGACCTATAATATAATATAATAAATACTTTTTAATACAATTTGACATACATACTATATTTTTTACCAGCAGCAACGATAGTTTAGGTAAGCTAAAATAATTAAATTAAACCTACATCACAATAGAATAAAATAAAAATTTTAGGGTATGATATGATATCAATATGGTTAAAATACTGAAAAATACATAATATGTATTCGTTAAAGTTATAAATTAATAACGAATCACAGAATATATTATATTCTGTGATTTGTTATTCATTTATAACTTTAATTATAGATAATAAAACGATAGGATACTTGATAAGCAGGGCCCTCTATCTGCTTAACCCCCCCTTTTTACCGATATAAGTAACTTTCTGACAGATTGAAGTGACTGTACAATTTTAATCATATTAATATTGTGATGAAAACTAAAATGTAGTTTCTTATTGTTTTATTTTTACTTAACTTTAGTTATAATAAGCATAATATTACGTATATATATTTTAAAATTGAGTACGCCATCCTTAGGATAGGATAGTTAAGCGTGTGGATGTTAAGCGATGATTCCAAGCCTGTGCGATGTCAGCTACTCGTTGAAGACCCCTAACCTTAGGTAACTACACCTGGATAGGCAACATTTAGGACTCCCCTGTAGAGTCGGTCGTGTTCACCAGAGAGATGAAAGAGCGCTCTGGTAATAGGAGATATGACCCTGTAGTTAAAGCCCGGGCATGAGTCATAATAACTAACAAATTATATATAAGTAGATGTTAATACAGGCCCTGAGGAAGGCACACTCTTTTTCGAAAGCTTGGCTTGGCAGACATTCTTGGGTCTGTTTTTATCGACCAGAAGCCTTGTCTCTCCCATCCTTATCAATTTGTAATTTAAATGAGCCAAATTGTCGTAAAAAGACGAAATAAACTCATTAACTATCATAATTAAAGGTGAATATAAAATAATAATAATAATTAAAAAAAAAAGAGCACGTACCTCTGGAAGTGTGTGGTACCTTGTGTGAACAATCAGCTGGTACCTGTAAGGGAAGACCCTGCCACATATCGTGCATTGGTGATGATTCAACTGTTCTTTTAAAGGACCGAAAACTTCGTGGCAGAAAAACGAATTAATTTCGTCTGGAGATACCTAAAAATAATAATAAGTGTCCTGTATTACATTCTATGTTTCTGTCGTAAAAATGATATAATATAACTTCCGATATAATGAATGTATCGACTCGAAATTTTATATGTGTATCATTTTGCTGGACCAAATACATATTGTTGTTGTACATGTTTATCCGCAACCCTTTAAGGACGACACCTTGATTTTCGGCCAAATCGATGAAAGTGAAAGGGAGGATATTTAACACAAAAACTCTAATAACTGCCATTGCAATGAATGACGCGAAATTTCATATGTAAATTCAAAGCTCTGCAAGCACGTTAACTTTTAATTCAGCGAATGATTTACTGACTATTTTTTTCAATAATGCTCTGTATATTAGTATTTTTTGATGATGAAGTAGAAAATCACACCAATTACCTAGCCTCCTCTTCTAGGCCAGTAAAAAGTAAACAATTTTATGGTGTTTGGGTCAAATTGTTTGATTGTTGGTATGGGGCTGTTCATAAATTACGTAATGAATCCAAAGGGGGGAGGGGGTCGAATGTGTGAAGAAAGGGAGGTCTGGAAAAATATTACGCAATAAAACTAAAAACTATTTAATACTTATAGTAGAATAACAATTCATGTTAAATTATGGTGGTGAGGGAGTGTCAACCATTTTTAAAAATTGCGTTAGGTAATTTATGGACGGCCCCTAACCTCTCATAATTACTTAGAAAAAAAATTCTTTTAAAATATTTCAAAACAGACAGTAATATTTACATTTAGGAAATTTAGTTGTAGTTTACCTTTATTACACCATTTGAAGCATGATCAGGCTTTATTTCTTCAGGAGTTGAATATTCTCCACAGTAACCACTGAAATAATATAAATATATATACATTATAGCATTATTGTTATAACAAATAAAATATATAATAGTAATAACAATATGAACTATACCACCTTTGTGTAGAAGCTTCCACCTTAACCGATTTAGGGTCGTTAACCTAAAAAAATTAAGTAGAGTGAAGTGAAATCGAATATTAAGCTAAATTATGAAGATGATAAACAATTATATATATGGCCAATTCATAAAAGGTAGACAGACATTTTATATGTTTGTGCTTTCAAATTAAAAAATAGCTTTATAAAATACGCCCTTCAGTATGAAAACAAAAACGGATGTAGAAAGTTGGAAAAATTAGGACAACTGAAAAACAGGTATAAAAAATGAGTACAAGCCAAAATTCAACAGTTTCTTTGAGTGGCACATTTTAGAGGTATATTGTATTAATTAATAAATGCTAAGAAAACCTTACGTTTTGTTTCAAGGCAGGATTTTCCATGCTTATCAATAAATTCTCTTAAGATGAGGAAAGTAAACATGTCAATTTCCCTTATGGTCCATTGGAAATCATTAATGCAGTTTATATCAAAATGTGTAACAGCACATTCAAATCATATTGACCTGAAACTGGAGTGAAAAGAAAGAAGAGAAAACACAGAAACTACAAAAAATTATTTGTTCTCATTTCCACTGACGTATCGCACAATAATGAAAATACTACAGACCATTCAGGATAGCCAACTTGTACAATAAACCAAAATTGATAATTAATAAGCTTTGAATGAAGAAATGTTTATATTAAAATTCTCAAAAAAAAAATATTTTTTCCTAGACTAATTGAATAGCTATTTAATAAAGAAAATATAAATATTTAGTATTATATAATATATTAATTTTTTAATTTGTAGTAATTTTCTTGTGAAGCTTAATTACAAAAAGAACGATAAGAACATATATACTTAAGTTTTTTTTAAACCATTAATCATGATAAGAAAAATAATTTTAACCGCTCACCCTTTTTTTATTTTTATTTTTTGTAAACTATCAGTTGTTTTTATATGCGCGCGCAGCTGTAGGTTGTGCTTGATATCAGTGCCGAGTTGTCTGGTCCTACAAAATGGGTTTCTTTTAGATTATTATACGTTCTAAGCAGTATAAAACTGTTTATTTTAGTTCCTATTATAATCATCATTTTGTATTTGCGTGTAAATTAGGTAATACCTCTCAGATTCAAATATACTTGATAACTTCTTGTCCTTCAACACTGGCTAATAAATTATGTTAAATGTTATATTTTTGGGGTATTTTGTATTTCTTATCTGAATCAAATATATATTTATTTCTCTTTAAATTTTATAATTAGTAATTGTTTTATGACTCAGGGATTTCTTGGAATTTGTTTGGTTGTTAAATATGTTTTTTTTTTACTGCCATTGACTTATAAAATGCTTCTCTATTTTTTTCTTCTTGTGATTTTAGGGTCTTGAAAAATGGAGACTCCATCTTCAACTGATATGATGATAATACATGGAAATTCTCACCCAGAGTTAGCAAATCTCATTGCTCGGTAATTTCGATTTGTATAAATTGGATAATGACTCTGTAAACAAAAATGTTAGAACATTTATCCATATCCTATCCTACTCTTCTAATATTATTATGTACTGTGAAAATTAGAGTAATAGAGTAGAGCGGCCCCTACGATATTTTTTAGCATTGTATATTATAGAAAAACTATAAATGAACGTCGGAATATCTGCATAATTAACGACATAAAGGCATATTTCGGATTGTTGCTGATATTATTAGCCGGCTGGGTGTGTGAAGGTTATACTATCTATTTTATTTACAAATTATATGATATCGTTGTAGCGTTCTTAAGTTTCAGTTTTGAAAATGCATTGTTGTATGTAATTATCAAGCATGTAATTTACATTAATCATATAAGTTTCATAAGATTATTATAAAAATGAATTGTCTCATTATATAGTAAGTAGTAGGCAATTTCACTTTCCAACATATCCAAAGGACGGCATGCTCAAGTTTTTTTGTTTTTTTTTTACTTTCTAAATAAACGATCTAGTTTCGAAACCGCGATCTTGTGCACAATAGGAAAGCACGCTATAAACACAGTTGTTATTTCACAACTCATTATCATGCTTCATTGTGAATTTATGCTCCAGAGTATATTATTACCAAAATACGAATAAGCGATTGTTCATTACTGCAAGGATTGTTGTCGATGATCCCAAGTTTTTTTTTTTGTTTTTTTTTACCTTAAAAATATCCTCTTATTTTATTCAAATAGTTCTCTGAAAACAATTGTAATAATAGTCAAATATTTATAAACAAAATTTGAGTCGCTGCTTGTAGAAGTCTCTGAAGGTGAGAGAACTACTTATTGTTCTGAAAATATTTGTTTTGTCACCACATAATGATTATGTTCTCTTATTAACATTTCCGTTTCGTTTAGTTGCTCTCATACATTGTCTTGAAATTATCTTAAAATCTTAGAGCACATTTTAAAATGAAATCTAGTGAATGGCGCAAATTCTTTCAGTAGAATGATATTAATTATTTCTAGAGAGTCTAAATATTAAATATGCCATTTCATAGTTAAAATAATTTATTAAAGGACAATATATCATTATATTAGCGAGCAACGAAAAATTTACCCGAATAATTGATTAAAAAAAAAAAAAAAAAAGTAGATTTTTGGCTCGAGGGTTCTTTTCCGTATTTGAATTTTTATTTTTTTTTTTAAACTGTTATTCGCGAACTATACAGAAATTTATATCAACCTCACAATTCCGCGTGACCTCCTGCTCATATTTTCTTATTGTGTTCTTAAAAAAAAACAAAAAAAATTTTGGTTAATGAAATTTAATTTAATTTCCGAGGCTTATATCTATATTTTTTGGGAACAATTATAACTGAGAAGCGTTAATGATTTCGGATGCACCTTGCTTGTGTGCAACATCCCCCGTTCATGTTTGTAGAGGGAGCTCGGGATCTGATTAGTGCCTAAGTGAGACTATGATTATAACTTAGTAGCAAAACGAATAATTTGTTGGTGATGATCCAATATTGAATTTCAGGTATATATATTTCTGAAAGTGGTATATCTTCTTTAAATTCGAATGCAATGTATATGTGAAAGGATTGGGAGCGCTTGTACTAATATATGTTGTCTTGTTGTTTCAGCCGCCTGGGTGTGAAAACTGGGGGATGCACTGTGTCTCACAAGACAAATCGAGAGACTCAGGTTGAAATAGGCGATTCTGTTCGCGGCAAGGATATATATATTATACAGACCGGCTCTAAGTAAGTATTTTAACATTAGGTGCTTAAGTAACGTTACATTGAGTGGATAGCAACTGAAAACATAATTTTAGGTTAGGTTAGGTTTTATGACTCATGCCCGGGCTTTAACTACGAGGTCATATCGCCTACTACCAGAGCGCTCTTTCGTCACTCTGGTGGACATGAGCCCTACTCTACTGTGGGAGTCCTAAATTTTGCCTACCCTAAATTTTTATTCATCTAGGGTAGGGGTCTTTAACGAGTACCTGACATCGTACAGGCTCGGGACCATCGCTTAACGTCCCATCCGAAGGACGGCGTGCTTAAGTTTATTTTATCTCCCAGATAAAATAAACTAAGGGCCTCGGTCGGGCTACGAACCCACGACCTTGAGCTCAGAAGTCAAGCACGCTTACCACTGAGCTACCGGCGCCCTCAACATAATTTTATATAAACAGTTTATACTTTTCAAGCCTATTTTCTCGGTGTTTCCCATATAATCCATCTGAATTCTCGAATAGATATTGACATTTTCAAAAGCGACTTTGCAGATGAGGCTGCCCATAAATGCTTAACAGACTTACTTCCCCAGTTATACGAAGTATAGGGGAAGTTATGTAATCTGTCAGAAATTCGATGCGTAGTTTTCATGTTTTACGATCTCCTGATACCAAAAATGAAGAAAAATGTTTGTGTGTGAACACGATAACGCAGAATGAATATATTGACACGAAATTTTATAAGTGTATCCAGAACACTCTAAAGATGACAAATATTGATTTTCAGTCAAATCGGTCTAAGGGAAGGGGGGAGATCAGGAGGGAGGCTTTATACAAATACTCTTAATAACTGCCGTTGTAATGATATGTGTAATTTCAAAGCCCTATATGAACGATACCTATTAATTTTCCGCGAAATCGTTCGAAGGGATGGAGGACTCGACTTAAATAACCTAATAACTGCCGATGTTAATAATGAATGTATGGACACAAAATTTAGTATGAGGATTTAGAAGCCACTATATAAGTCAGATATTGTTTTAGCCCAAGTAGTGGATTGGCTTTGGAGGAAGAGCAAAAACGTAATTGATTAATGTGTGCTGGGGAAGTACATAGCCGGTGATCCACTAGTTGAGAAACGCGGATATATTGTGGAAACTTATAATAAATAAACCTTAGCTTAAAACTAACATCCTATACAGATGTCTATGTTTTGTTGAGATTGGTAATTTATTATATTTAGTAATATTTATTATGTTGCATGAGCAGGGATGTTAACAATAACATAATGGAACTACTTATTATGGCGTACGCCTGTAAAACATCTTCAGCCAAGAATATTGTTGCAGTCATTCCCTATCTTCCCTACAGTAAACAGTGTGAGTATTATATTTACAGTTGATGACACAAGTTTTTTAATTATTTACTCTTCTATTAATATAATTGAATATTGAAATTTTATTACATGATGATCGTCTTTAAAAAAATAAATAAAAAATGGCTAAAACTGAAAAAAAAAGTAGGCTTTTTACCAAAACTATGTGGTCTCATATTTTATCATTGATTGCATTTTCCGCTAAAAGTGATCATAAAGAAAATGAATAGAACAACACTGTTTTAAATGTTTGTTAATCTTTTTTTATTATACTTAATCATTATTAAAAACTATACTTTATTATAATTCTTCTCATTTTGTTAAAATCTGAAGAAATGGGAGGGCGCCAGTAGCTCAGTAAGCGTGCTTGCCTTCTGAGCTCAAGATCGTGTGTTCCAAAGCCGGTCGTGGCTTTAGTTTGTTTTATCTGGGAGGTAAAATAAACTTAAGCTCTCCGTCCTTCGGATGGGACGTTAAGCGATGGTCCCGAGCCTGTACTATGTCGACTCAAATACCCTAATAACTGCATCAACACAGAATTTAGTTTTCTTAAAAAAATACTTGAGATGTGATTACCTGAACTTATTTACATAATTGTGTCATAATATAACATAGGATATAATGATTGGAGAATGAAAAAAACCTTAAGGCGTAGTCAAGGTCCACGCCGTAGATTTTCCGTGAAAACGTCGGGATAAAATCATTTTTTATTTTCTTTTCGATGCTGCCGTAGCTCTTGCATTTGTTCGGCACTAGACTTTTTAGGTTTTTTAAATTCATTTTGATGCGAGCTTTCCTCTGATTTGCGTTTTCTATAATTCCGCGCATATTTACGATTCATATGAGACGACATCTTTAATTTTTTTGCAATTTTCAATTTAATACCGATTTTTACATACATTTCGGCGAATATTTTTATTGTTTCACTTTGAGTTCTAGTAGTGCTCCTCAAGCTCTTTACAATGACACCCGAATCAACGTCCTATCTAAACGCGTTATCACGCTACACTAATTTCTAATTTTACACAACGCCACACTAGCCCGATGCGTCACAGGCAAAACAAACACTGCACAACAAACAAGTACAGACATGCTCTATCCATTGTGACCTCAACCGTTGTTATCGCATTATTAGTCTCATAGTTATTATCGATTGCAATCTGACGGTATTTTGTAACACAAGAAAGTTTGACCGGCTATCACTGTGCTTAACGAGCGAATAGACGTTTCACGTCAAAAAGATAGATTCCAGCATGAGTCGGATGGTTATATACATGGCTGAATTCTGAAAACAGCCTTCACTGAGGAGAGTTGATCTAACTTCTCCCAGAATAATCTATAATTATCTTACAAAATTTATTTTGTTATAGAGTAACATCTAACTTGTGCTTTATTTTTTAAACTAATCAAAATGATGCGATCAGGTAAGATGCGAAAAAGAGGCTGCATCGTGTCCAAACTGTTGGCTAAAATGATGTGCAACTCTGGTCTGACCCATGTCATCACGATGGATCTTCATCAGAAGGAGATTCAGGGGTTCTTTGACTGTCCCGTCGACAACCTCCGAGCCTCCCCTTTCCTTCTCCAATACATACAGGTAATGTACCATTTAATTAACTTTGTCTTAAGGAAATTTGATGAAAAGTAAAGAAAAAACGTATGTTTTTTAAAAAATATTGTCTATTTCACAAATAATATATAATATGGGAGTACTTTCGGTATTGCTACCATCTTCAGCCACTACTTAACAAATACTAAATGGAAGTTCAACCAGTTTACAATCCAAACGGTACCCTTCCTTCAGCCCCCACGGGGTTTTTCCTGTCCCTCCTGTACAGTAATGTTTTAAAATATGAAAACCATTAAAAATAAAATTTCGTCCCAAATACATATACACAGAGACTGGAGGATTATATTATTGGCGATAAAAGAGGTGAATATTTGAGATTGGTCTGATCGTTCATACAATTTGCTTTTTGTAGTGCTCTGTTTATTTCCAGTTGTTCCAGTGAGTTGAGTAATGTACCTTTATCACAAAAATTGTATTGTATGCCTGTATTTATGTCGAAATGGTGTTTGTTTTTGTTGATGTATTGTGCGAAAGTTGATTTTACTGAGTTGTATGTTGTGTCAGTGTTTAAAAACCCCGTAGGGGCTGAAGGAAGGTACCGTTTGGATTGTAAACTGGTTGAACTTCCATTTAGTATTTGTTAAGTCGTGGCTGAAGATGGGAGCAATACCGCAAGTACTCCCATATTATATATATATATTTTGTGAAATAGACAATATTTTTTTTAAAAACATAGGTTTTTTCTTTACTTTTTATTAAGTGTTTTATAATATCTCTGCAAAAAAAAAGATTTAGTATCATTACAAAATTCTATGTTGGGTTTTTTTTTTAAAAGTATATAATATATTTATCACAGCTTCAATTCTCCCATTTATTTTTTGGTTTTTAAAACCTAGCAGTTATAGACATTTCTTGAAGCATTCTGATCATCAGTATCTGTAATTTCTTTGTTCTTACGCACAAGCAAAAAAAAAGCGGGTTGTCAGTGAATCATCGCATGTGTACTTAGAATTAATCAATTATGTTTCTGATCTTCCTCTAACATTTATATACCGTTTTGACTAAAAATCAATAGTGTATATACCTTCCCCTATACTTCGTATATCTGGGGAAATAAAAATAAAAATTTCAAAGAATTATTCTGCAAGGAATATGTTATATATTGAAGAAGAAAGTAATTTTGGTTCAATGTTATGTCAAAAATACTACAAATTTCCTACGTTGGTGATAAGGGTTCCTCTAAAGGTGAGAGAGTTTATTGTTTTAATTTCTAAGAATATTAGGCGTGAAATGGTCGATACATTTATATTACTTTCAACGTTGAAATGTACGCCTAATAGAAATATATATATTTGTTTGTCGCAGTTTTGGCATCTTTTCCTATTATCATTTATTAAAATCGACTGTTTTATTTATAACTAATTTTTTTTTTTTTGACCATGGATTATTGTATGTTTTAGGATTGTATTCCTGACTACCGAAACGCGGTGATTGTGGCACGGAACCCCGGCTCAGCCAACAAGGCCACTTCATATGCGGAGAGGTTGAGATTAGGGATTGCTGTTATCCACGGCGAACAGAAGGAGTCTGAATCGGACGAGGTTGATGGAAGGTAACAAGAAGATATTAATGTCTGAATATGTTTCTGCGATCTGTGTCGATTTTAGTGGAAATCTAATAAAATAAATAAAAACAGAAC
Organism: Aradus depressus; assembly: GCA_963662175.1. Lineage (NCBI taxonomy): Eukaryota > Metazoa > Arthropoda > Insecta > Hemiptera > Aradidae > Aradus > Aradus depressus. The sequence goes on from OY759214.1 coordinate 81,926,706, forward strand.
TTGTTTTAACTTTTATTTGACTAATTTAACAAAAATTAATATATAAAATGTACCGGTTTCGGCTTGTGCCATTCAAAAGTGAACTTATTTATTTTAATATATGTACATATATTAATTTAAAAAAAATAATAATACAAACACATAAAATAGAAATAGAATAAAATTGAATATAAATAATAAAAAATAGTTATTAAAACGTTGATTCGACGAGCCTAAAAGAGGATAGAGGATGTCTGTGGAGGAACTCTGCAAAAAAAAAAAAAATTAAAATGAAGGTTATGTATCAAATAAAGTTTTTGAATACGAAACACGATTTTTTATTGTGTTTATTTTATTATTTTTGAACAATGAAAAAACAATTTCATATTTATTTTTACGTTAATTTAAAACCTGATTATTGAACAAGATACACTATATAAATATTATATTATACTATTTTGATGTATTATAAAAGTTTTATAATAATAATTTTCTTTTTTCAAGGATTATTTCTTGAAACTTAGGGATTTTTAGGACTCTGTGGAGAAGATTTTTAATGCTATGATTATAGAAAATTAAATTTAATTAGCTTTCACAATATTTATTGTCTAGTCGTTCTTTTTTGTTAATTCATCAGTGATTTCTTTAATTATTGATTATATATTTGAAATTGATTTTGATTATGTTTGATATTCTATTTATTTGATTGAATTTATTATACATTTTATTATTTTTATTCTATTAATTATAACAAATAATATTTATTTTCTTTCACACTACGTTTATTGTCCAATTGTCCTTTCTGATACTTCTTCATTGATTTGTCAAAAAATTAATTACAAATAATTGTAATTAAATTTGCAATTAATATACAGTTCACAAAAAAAAACAATAAATATTACATAACAATTGTTTTATGCCAAATTAATTGCAATTGAAAATTTGGCAAACATAATAATTATGTTAACATAATTTTGTATTATTATCAAACATTCCATTTTCTAGATATTCCCCACCTCCTCCTTCGATAGCATCCCGGATCTCCAGTGTTGGAGTTGGAGTCCCTCAACATCCTGCCAAAGAGAAACCTCCTATCAACGTGGTCGGGGATGTTGGTGGCCGGATAGCTATCATGGTGGTATGTTGACTGAGATACCCTTACTGGATTGAAATTGGCGTTAAAGCTGCTTGTTGACTTAAAGTTGGCTTCTCTTAAAAGATCTGTTGATACCATTTTAAAAGTATCCGAACCCATTTGTGTCGATATAGTGGAAACATTAATAATGTAACGTGTATATTGTCTAATTCCACAAAGATGTATACATAAAGCATACCAGTTTTGGTTTACGCCATGCCACGTTTGGTATATTTATACAACTCTGAGATCATCTGAGGCTGTGACTCGCCCACACAGGAAGGAAGTTTTACGGTTCTAATAGAAAAATCGACGCTTATATAACAGTGGCTTAGAGACCTCTTTAGTAGCAGTAGTGGCAGTAATTAATTACAAATTAGAGCAACTCATCGTCTATGGAATGTCACCCCTGGGTGTTTTCTTTCTTCGTGACATGTTGACATTGCGTCATTTTTTCTCTCTTAGTGCTATTTGTATATATTTTTTATACAGTTATAAATATCTATTAGTGAATCACATTTTTTTACTTTCTTATATCTGTAGTATAAGGAAGAATTGTAAACCTTGCGATAATCTGAGATCGAGGTTTCGACGGATTTTTACGTTTCAAGGTCTCTGAATACCTTTTGACCATTTTCTCCGTGTTGTTTGTATGTGATTGGAAAGTTGTGAGCGCTCTACCTCAGGAAAGATTGTAGCTATGAACCTGAAATTTGGAATGCAGGAGTCACATGTGCTGACTTAGATCTGATTAGATTTTGGCCGAAATTGGTCGGAAATTGAGACCACTTTACTCCGGAGCCTAAATACATTTTACAAAATACCGCTTATGTTTATGACCTAATCTAAAATCTTTTTAAGTAATTGTTGTAGAAAAAACTAAAATACTTATTTTACATGAAATACGATTTGTCGCAGGTCGTCCGGTTTTCGAGGTACATGCCGAAAACCGTCTTCAAATGTATTTTTGAAACACATATTTTTAGATGTTTTCTTGATTTACCCGAAAACGGTTTGTCTTATCGAAAAATAGATCCTTGCCAAAAATGTTCCCTATAAAATTTCCTATCGCTAATAAATCTTCAGATTTGAGGTATGTCACTCTCCGGATTACGCTGTACAATGAAACAAAAAAATACCACTGACGTCAACTCATTACATTCATATATCTAGTAATGCCAGTGTGAAATGATTTTGAGGAGGGGGAGGGTATCTATAAGCGTGGTCGGTATAAGAAAGTCCTGTAATGGCCACATCAGATATTTTTATCTTGAAGCTATAAATAAAAGATTGTTAATGTTTAAACCTTTGTTTACAATTTCTTTGTTGTATTTTGGAGTTTTGTTTTCAATGTTAATGATTTGTTTGTTAAGGATGATATGATAGACGATGTGCAAGCATTCGTGACGGCCTCTGAGGTTCTGAAGGAGCGAGGTGCCTACAAGATCTACGTGATGGCAACTCATGGTCTCCTCTCTTCAGATGCACCTCGCCTCATCGAAGACTCACCTATTGATGAGGTAACTTAACAATTTTCACTTTTTCATCTTCTTCAATAACCTTCGCGAACATTTTAATTTGTTTATTATTAATTTTTACCTGAGTTTTTGAGAGGACAAGTTGTATTTTTCTTGTTTTGAGAAATAGAAGGTTGTTATTTGGACATTCATTAAAATTGAAAATGTTTTATAGCCATGAATAGAAAATTACATTTTTTACAATTTAGAAAGTCATTTTACATCATACTTCTAATTTTTAAAATTGAATTCACTACAAATCACATAATTTTTGGGTCCTAATAACTATATTTGGATACTATAAAACAAACGTTAATATAGCAACAGTAGTGTTAATTGACTGTTTATTACATCAGAGTTTCAAGTGTAATTACAAAACACCTATGTATGTATTATTAATAAAAAAAAACATAGGTATGTTATAAGATACATCATAAGAATATAAACATCAAGATAGCTAATTAGGTACATAACTATATTACAGTACTTTAGATTAGATACATAAACAGATATTAACGCTTAGAGTCTGACACACGTGGATTAGAGTTAACTAGACTACTAAAAAATAAAATGAAATGAGTAAATAAATACTTGAAAATAGAAGTACAAAAATAATAATATTAATAATTACTTACTATAAATACATTTTTTAATTTAATTAAAATTAAGATAATTTTTTATAACTTTTCCGGAAGTGATTTTTTTTTCTCAACGAAATTTCGGGACGTTCTTATTTATGCCCCTTCCTCAGGTCACAGAGTGCGAAATAAAGAAAAGAAAAAGAAAACAAAATAAAAATAATCATTATAATATTTTTATATAAATAAATAAAATGGTAATAATAATACATAAAAGATAAAAACAAGAAAAAAATGAGTATAGGTTAGGTTAGGTTTTATGACTCATGTCCGGGTTTCAACTTATAGGTCATATCGCCTACTACCAGAGCGTTCTTCCGTCACTCTCGTGGACATGAGCCAGACTCTACTGTGGGAGTCCTAAATTTTGCCTACCCTAAATTTTTATTCACCTAGGGCTAGGGATCTTTAACGAGTACCTGACATCGTACAGGCTCGGGACTATCGCATAACGTCCCATCCAAAGGACGACATGCTTAAGTTTATTTTACCTCCCAGATAAACTAAGGTCCTCGGTCGGGTTTCGAACCCACGACCTTGAGCTCAGAAGACAAGCACGCTTACCACTGATCTACCGGCGCCCTCACAGATATGATTTTACTATTTCACAATTTCTCGTTATATTATAATTTTTTTTATTAGCGATACATTTCATATTTTCTAATTCTTATTACCTTCAGCCACGACTTAACAAATACTAAGTGGAAGTTCAACAAGTTTACATTCCGAACGGTCCCTTTTTTAGCTCCACGGGGTTTTTCCTTTTCCCTTTCTCCTGTAAAGTTTTTTTTATTACCTTCAAAAACATTAAAAATAAAATTTCATATCAAATTGAAAAATAGAGGAAAATTTGAAATAATATCAGTGCTGATCAAAATACAAATATATGAAATAAATCATAGATGGCAATAATAAATATATGAATTTTCAATTCATGATTAGAAAACCTTTTCAATTAAACGCTAGAGATGACTGATAAAAATTGTTAGCATAATCTTTTTGTTGGATGAGAACCATAAAGATAAGGTTCTGTCCGAGAGCCTAATGAACATTTATGCAACATTTAGTGACAATTTGAGATATCACCTTACATACAAACACACAACCTTTGATCTAGGCGCGTCAGAGTAGGAACCTCGCTTCAATTGGTCAATAAAACAAAAACACTGTGCGTAAAACCATTGTTGCCGCCTGTGCGATGGGAGGGTATTGTATTTTACAATGTTGTATGTACGTTATATTCTTCCGATTTTAATTGTTTATACTTCATGATCCAAACAGTCGATTGGCTTTGGAGGAAAAGAGTAAACGTAATTGATTAATTTTTGCTGGGGAAGTATATTGCCGGTGATTCACTGATGCATTTTGTTTTGTTTTCTTTGACCTACAAAAACGTAAAAAGGAAAGCAGAGTTGTTGCTATAAAATAATGATCAGTTTCGTTGATTGCCGACATTTATTACCGTCGCTTTCAATCGGACAGCTATAGAAATACAAAACTGGAGTATCAACACTTTTATCCTCAGTATTTGAATTCATATAATTTCAGTGAACTTTCTCCTCATAAAGTTCAATCAAAAATTGGAATCCTTGTAATATTAATGAGAAATCTTCGTCTGCCTCATGGACTCCTCAGGCTATAGAATTCAACTGCGAATTATTGAATGTTGTAAGAATTTTATTAGACCTCTTGTAGTCAAAGGGGGTATAGCGGAAAATTAGTTTTCATTGCAAAAATTATATTAACGAAATAAGACTCATGATTACCTTTTAAACTTAAAAAAAAAAGTAGCAGGTTCTATCCACGTGGGTTCACCGCCTCCCTGCTAAATCAATGAAATATCTTCATATTTTGACTACCTGTTCAGGAATTATTAAAACGGTTTATTGTTTTCTCATTTACTGTTGATCCTACCTGTTGTGATATTTAATAAATTATGTTAAATAAAAATATATAAATAATAATTGAAATAATAAAATTAATACTAAATAAACAAATAATAAAATTATCACATTTCCTGTAGAAATTATAGCTGGTCTTCTAGTAAATTTTGATTTATACAGAAATTTCCGAAAAGGGCCCTAAAACAATATCGAAAGTTCAAGAAGTGCAATTTTGAAGAAAGTGCAAAAATTAAAAAAAAAAAAAGGTTTCGAACCCACGTTCTTGAGCTCAGAAGACAAGCACGCATACCACTGAGCTATCGGCGCCCTCAGAGATATGATTTTAACTAATTATCTAACTAGAAAACTAGTTTTATTTCATTTTTGTTCTTTGGCTACTACTATTTTGCAATTTCTCTCTATTTAAAGGTCTTATTTTGTTTTATATAATTTTGAATTGTTTTTTGTTTTCCAATTGCACAATTTCTTCTAAATTTCGGTTTCTGTTAAGGAGCATGTGTCCATATTTATTTATTTTAATATTATTTGTATATTTTTATTTAGTTACTGTTCTTATTACTAATTTATTATTATTATATTTTTTTATTAACGATACATTTCGCATTTACTAATTCTTATTATAGGAATATATATTTTGTAAATAACCCCATTTGTCGTCATAAATCTTGTATTCTTTAGTGCAATAAAAGTTTTTCTATCTATCTGTACTCCCAGGCAAAGCCGGGGCTAACCTGCAAGTCCAAATATTTCTTAATAAAACTGATGATGTGTTTGTGTACAGAACCTTTCAATGTTTTGAACTGATCTCTATATTTTTATCATTTGTGTTCTAGGTGGTTGTGACGAACACGATCCCACATGAACTGCAGAAGCTGCAGTGTCACAAGATCAAAACGGTTGACATCAGTGTCCTCTTGTCCGAGGCTATCCGTAGGATTCACAATAAGGAGTCTATGTCATATCTCTTTAAAAATGTCACTTTAGAAGATTGAAGTCCTACTAGTTTCATTTTAATACTATTATTTCTTTTGTTTATTTCGTATTTTTAGATTGTTATCACGTTATAAATTGTTAAAAAGAAAAAAAAAGATACTTTCGTTGTATGGCACTCCTGATATTTTTATCTCTTATTTGCTCTTGCAGATTACCATGATTGAATATTGAAAAATATTAATTAAGTTAATGTTAAGAATTATTAAAATTGGCATAAATGTTGTCGGTGAATAATTTTCGTCTTGCGACATAAAATGCGAACGGTTATGAAAAATTGTAATAAATTAAATAAATAAAATAAACTTATTTTTTTGAAATAGTGTCTATTCCTCAATGTCCGCATTACACCATCGTCAGGCTTAGTTATAAACAAACCTGTTTTATTTCTCCGCTATTTAGGTATAGGGGAAGTTATGTAATTAGTTGTTTTCGATAGTTTCACGTTTTCCGCCCCCTGAACCCAAAAACGAAACAAAACACATTTTTCTGTGACAACATGTTCCGGTGGAATGAATGTATCGAACTGAAATTTCATTTTTAATAAAATAAATATTAATCCTATTGGTCCTATTTAACACGTCCTTATTGAGACGACATATACCTATTAATGTTCCTCGAAATCGGCCGAAGAGAAAGGAGATGG